>BROG01000112.1:0-427500 GCA_030159075.1 Atrina japonica
CCTTTTCACTACTTAGATTGATATAAAATAACTAAAAAAAGAGATATACATAGGTACAAAAAATCTTAAATCCCTATATATAAATTGTGAAAATTGCTTGAGAAAGCCAGGTTTTGCACTTTTTCACTAGCAAAGGATTAATTCAACTTTACTATATTTATATGCATACCACACTGAATCTGATCTGATTTTCACAAAATATATACGAATATATCAAGATATTTTATGCCTGTATATAGCTGTTATTTGTTAAAGTACATCAAGTACAAGTAGTAAAAGTAGAACAAAATCGAAATAAAAACATTTTTGGTACTCACAGCTTATGCCCTTTTAAGCTTTAACATAAATTACACTTAATTATCTTTATGTATTATAACCAAATTGTCAGAAGTACAATCTTTAACACTGACAGATAGAAATATGTTTATTATTTATCATTAAACTTTAGAGTAAAGAGTTCAGGGCCCGAAGTCACCAAATTTTCTCAATATTCATGCTCAAGTTTTATTTCATTATTTTGTCTATACAATCGTTTATAAAAAGTTTGGGTTTGATTGATTAGGAAGTATATTATTTTTTTATCATTCACATATAAATTTTTGCGTCATGTTTATTATTTTTTTTGTAAAAGTGACTAAATACGTTGAGTACGGTACTCAAAATTTGAGTACGTACCCAAGCAATATTTTCATATTTCTGAAGTTTTCTTCAAATGAGCAATACTTTTTATCATTATTTACAATTATATGCCATCAATATACAAACATGTCCAGTTACAGAATAAATTTTGCTTGTTTTTACCTTAAAATCATGAAAAGTTAGTTGAGCTTGAGTACTGACTAAATTTGGTGATTTCGGGTCCAGTTCAGATATAAAAAGTGTCAATTGATTAATTAGAGTTAAGAGTTGAGGAGTAGAACATTGAGGTGAAATATTATATAATGTGTACAGTTGTATTTTAAACGTGTAAAAAATAAGATACAGAAAATGTACAGCCATGCGAGTTCGAGTTAATTTCGTACACATAGTAACTGAATATCCCAAGGACGGATATACAACGTGCGGTTATACTTCCTTGACGAGGGTATAAAGGGGCCAAAAACTTTAGATTTAGATTTTTTCTACTTTTCTAGTTTTATTTGATGTACAATATATGTACAATTTGATGTACAATAACAAATAAGAGCTATACACGAACATAAAAATTCTTATATTCCTGTATAGTTTGTGAAAAATAAGGTCAAAGCTAGTGTGGTATTCATATTAAAAAAAGAAAGTTGAGTTAATCAATTGCAATTGAAAAAGTGCCAAATATGGATTTCGCAAGCAATTTTCACATAATAAATAATTTTTATGCATTTGTATATCTTTTTTTTTTGTATTTTATATCAATCAAACTAGTAAACAATGAAAAAAAAATTGAAAAAAACCACAGCTAATGCCCCTTTAAAATATCTGCATCGACTTAACAATTTACATTACAGAAAGCTCATAATTCGAACTCATTCTGCAAGTGTGTTCTATATAGTTTATTATATAGGAACTCACAAAACGGCGTACTGGCAGGGGCGCTGGCTCTTTCCGGACGCATGGTTTTGGATTCGAAAATGTTCTTCGTATTGCGACATTGTTATATTTATCTTTTAAACGAACTCCTGAGGTTTCCATGGGAAATTTGCGACAGGTGCAGCATACTTACAGGGAACACTGACTCCTCCTCCGGACACCTCCTCCCATTCTGTTTGGGATTTGCGATTCTTCTTCGTGTTGAAACCGATGTTATATCTAATTTGTCGTATTCTAACGGACTTGGAGTTTCGAATATCTATTGGTACTTCTTCATTATGCGATATAGCCTTTCTTCAGCCTGGTGCAACTAAATTTGAGTTACAGACACTTTCAATAAATGGAGACAGATTATGATAAAAAAAAGTCAAAGAAAAATGTGATATTCTGGGACAGAAGTTTCTGTCAATTAGATTTCATCAGGTGAGCTCCAATTTATAAAAAAATGCATAATTTATTTTCTAAAGAGAAAGTGGAATCATACAAGACCAAATAATAAATCTAAATGAATATCAAAATCCGTCTCAGAGTAACCCATTGGAAAAGAGGACTATCTTAGCTTTTGAAGAATTTAGAATTTAAAGGAAGTTTGTTTTAACCAGCACACACCTTTGGTCGTTCAAATTCATGCCATGTCTTTTTTGATACACATGTTGACATTTTTCACTCAATATAAGAAATTATATTCACCGATTTGGTCTTTCATATATTACTAAAACCGAGATCGTACTATAGAACTGACGTGCTTTTGCATTGTTAATATTACATATATATATATATATATATATATATATATATATATATATATATATATATATATATATATATATATATATATATAGTTTTGTAAAAAAGGTTTTGTAAAAAAAGGACGAAATGAGTATCCATGACGATCACGATTTCTGTCAATAAGACTTCATCAGAGGAATTCAAATTTAAAATTGATGTCGGTATATTTCCGGAAGAGGAAGGGAAGCAGACAAGAGCAAATATTTAACCTAAAGTTATTGTCAATCCGTCTAGGAATAACCGCTGTGTCTTAGCTAGTGCGTAGTTTAGAATTTACTGTACTATCGATATGAAATATCACTTTATCATAAAATAATCAGTTGGTACCGAAATACCGGGTTTATTTATGCATATTTGTATATCTCTGGAGAACTCATTTGATCCACCAGCAGTGACATCCACTTAGCGGTTGTAATTATAATAAACATTGTACAAAAGTTAAAGTTTTGCAAACAAAAAAAAAAACCAAAAAAAAAAAACCCTGGGTAAGTATAAATGTGTCCAAGATGATCAACGTCCAGAAAGTGTGTACAAGTATCATGTATATGGCCAGAAATCGCACCGCAGGATTCAAAATTCTTGTCGATGTCTTAAAGAACATTAAAACAATATGTCAACCAGCACAGCTTCATGATAAATTAGTGTATTGAACAATAGGATAAGAATTCCACAAGAGGAGTGACTTTAGGAACTTAAAATGTGTGTTCTTATGCTTAAGGCAAAATTTTACAAAATATCAAATTTTGTTGCGCAGTTCATATAATTATATATATATAATATATATATATATATATATATATATATATATATATATATATATAATATATATATATATATATATATATATATATATATATATATATATATATATCACATTAACACATGAATACACATGTTTAAACACACTTCCTCGTCGTAACGGTGTCACTTTCTAATCAGTCGCAAGTGACATTTGAACGTTGCAACCAAGATAAATGATAAATAAATAAAAGTATTTAAAAAGCATAATCTTAAGCAAATAACAGAAAAAATGACATAAAAGTTTCTAAAATAACTATTGTAACTAATTGTTTTATAAGGATAGTTTTCTCAAAATATAAAGTAATAAAGCAGTTAAGCCGGATATTTTAGAATTTCTTCTTATTTCTTTTTTGCCCATTATGTTGTATCAAATTGAAAATCAAGTATTGTAGTGAATGTCGTTTGCTTTTTAACCGTTTCACCCTCAGGCTTGTTATGGTATTCTCTTTTCTATTGTTTCCAATCCATTGTTGTCTGTAGTGATGAAAGGGTAAACTGCCTCTCTCTCTCTCTCTCTCTCTCTCTCTCTCTCTCTCTCTCTCTCTCTCTCTCTCTCTCTCTCTCTCTCTCTCTCTCTCTCTCTTCAACCTTATGTACACTATGCATCTTTTCTTTCAAGGCAAACCGGTGTATGATTTATTTCATGATTGTATTTCACGATGTATTACAACGTATTGTCATACCTCTTATAAACAAAATTTACCTGAGTACATTTTTGTTTGGAAATATTGCCAATTAATTGGACAATTTGTTTGATTTTCATCAAAGTCTTTTCATTTTACCTCCGAGTCTAAGTTTGTATGTTCAAACAATTTCAACACTCAGTTTTGTTGATTTGTTTGACCACAGCTAAATACGCGAACGTTCTCGACTGCTTAAGATCGGATTGTCCCTACAGTTCATCTGTTTAGATTTTCTTTTGATTTCACGTAAACACTTTAATATTATCCGTCTTCATCACTCCTTATCTACCTTAAACATATACCCCGTAAAGCTGTTTGAACCAAAACTGACATATTTTAGAAATCAAAGTTGCACAAAAGAAATATTTTCAGGATGAAGAGATGAGATTAAAAGAAAGGTTACGGGCTAATCTCTCGCGTCCGCACAAAAACAATATCATTATATGTATTACTTTGTTTTGAAAATCACACAGCTTAAATGCACTGAACAAGTACATTTAAATGTGTTTTTTACGTTGTAATCCATCGGACCAGAGTGCTTGATGCCTAAATTTTGGGCAAACCAAACCTTTGTCAGTTGCTCATTATCGCTAAGTAATGAAAATAAATTTGTATATGTATTTCAAACTATCAATTGCCATCAATAGGTTTTTGAATTGTGTTTAAGCATTATTTTCATTTAAAAGGTTCCCTGAAAGAGTTTCCACAAATAATACCCATTTTTCTTCCGGACTATCGTATTGTCACCCAAAATACATCACTTAACCCGGAGAGATTAGATACCTCAGCAAAAATTTACTTTTTTTTCTTTTTAATTTCGTGATACAAGCCAAGAATCTATTGCTAACATTTTAGTATTAAGTCTTTTGCAAGAAACATTGATATGGTTTTACTAACCAAAATGATATTTTCATGTAAAAATGCTTTTATAGGAAACAATTAAAATTTCGAAATTTCATTAAGCAAAACTACAAAAATTATGTTTCAGTTCAATTTATTACAAATGAATGTTTTCTGAAGAATGTCTATGTCTTAATAATGTTTTTCCCCTGATTACCAGACAGAAATTTAGATCAAAATTTTTATTGCTGCAGAAACTAGCGTTTTCAGTAAATTTTCCCTGATGAAATGCTACTTAAATGTTCCTTTTCACATGAATGGTCAAAATTTTATTTTCCCTCTTAAAGTGGCATTATGTGTGCTATAATCTTAAATTAAATTTCTATATATTTTGTGAAAATAATGTCAGGTCTAGTGTGGTATGCATATATAAATAGTACGACTAGATTATTCATTTGCAAGTGAATAATTGTCAAACTGGGTTTCTCAAGTTATTTTCAGTATATATATATATATATATATATATATATATATATATATATATATATATATATATATATATTTTATATGTATATATCTCTTTTTTATTATTGTAAATCAATGTTTATATCTTTTTTTAAAAGTAATTGTATTTCAAGCAAAGTGGTAAAACAGCGTAAGGAATTTCCCTCTAATAACACAGTGTATTTAGCTGATCGGTTGAACATTATTTTATCGACTTATAACAATATAAATAGATAAAATCCTTGTAATTCGAATTATTTTCTGCATGAGTTTAAAAGTTTAGATAAATGACTCTAAAAAGTATCTAAGACGTTTTCATAGGTTTTTTTTAGCATCATACGTCTTTTTAAAATTGGAATAAAAATGCAATAAATAGAATATATTAGCTAACCGGAGTATTTTCTGTTGGAAAAAATGAAAAACGAACGAATTTTTACGTAATTCTGTGATATAGTATTATATATTTTGTAAACCCGGGCAATGGGACAAATATTAAACAGTGGAAAATAGAAATCAATATCCGAACACTGTCATGATTATCAAATGAATTTTGTTTTGCATTAATTCAATAATTAGAATTTATTTTGAATATTCTTTTACGTTATATTCAACAATTTTTCATTTATATGATGGCGGCCATTTTTTAATGGTGCAGGAGTGAATGTTACAATGTACCCGGGGTAGACTAGCGGCCTTCCTCAAGTAAAGTGGCAAACTTTCTCACTATAATCAGCTAAGGTTCCAGCGGGGCTCGAACATATGCTGACAGGATTTGAGAGACTTTATGGTTCAAAGCGCGATGCTCTTTAACCATTCAGCTACGGAGGCCCCGTATTGATTTAGTGTGCCCTATTTCTAGAACGTGTCTTATCGCCAGCGTTTGGATTTAATTTCATTATAGAAAAGCATTCACATACGGATTAAAATATTTACCCATACCTAAAATTGTTTGGGTAAAAGTAATGTTAAAGGCAACTTTGATGATATAATATATATCACATCTTTTCATATGACATATAATTTGTGTTGTTTTATTATACTAGTATATCATATAATATCATCAACACAGCATACTACTATAATGAAGCACAAATCATTGCTGCATCAGTTTAAAATCCAGGTTATTATCATATCATGTTATATATTTTTAATTTTGGTTATATTATATAACTTTCGTTATTATACCTCATTAATAAAAGTTGTTACGTGTCAGGGAGACTACACTTCATGTCTCCGTCGCGTGCGTCATGCCACCCTCATGCGAAAACCCATGTAGCTTATTCGACAGTCTTAATTGATCCAGTATTTCAGTATACTAAACAAATTATTGCCCTAGTTGCGCCCTCGGGAAGTATGACTTGCCTTAGTTTCTCCCTACAACGAGGGCAATCATTATTATATTATATATATATTTATATTTATATTATATTACAGATGTATTATTATTGCAACAATTGTCTTGAACAATTCTTTTGACCTTTTATAGCAAAAATATAACTTTGGTGTTGTGTTTATAATATTTATAACTGCATGGGCCATAGCTGCTGGTGGTGGACCGTTTTAACCACCTAGGATATATATAAACCTAGTTCCCGGTATTTTGTATCAGTTGACTATTTTATACTAAAGTAATATTTCGTTTTGAAAGCAACGTTTAAATTCTTAAGTCCTCATAAGCCATGATAGTCATCTTTTTACAGTGGTTACTCTTAGACGGTTTCAAGGGTTTTTCATTCGGCGTTCTACTTACCATTTCTTTTTCGAAATGGCGTCATATTGACAGCAACTATCATCTTGAGCATTTCTTTTATTGCAAAATAAAAAATGATGACATCATCCTTTGTGTTTTGGGTAGTCTATTTTCAGGTAACTGTTGAATAGATGAAAAGAGTTTAGACCTATTCAACAACTAGCTGTTGAATAGATGAATGGATTTTAGCTATTCCACTGCCGACCTGTCGTCTGAACAAATATAAGAAAATAAAATCATTTTAACCTTCGAACAAATTAATTAATTTTTTTCTGTAATATTTCAAACAAGAATTATATAAGGGAATGTTAATTCTTAAGCCCCCTTTCCCGATTTTAATAAATCCATGTTGATTTTTAGGCACATATTCATATTCATTATCATGTTTTTGTTTAGATCTGTGTATCACATTACTTGCCTGAATATCCTGGTTAACATTTGTATGTTTGTAATTCCGTACAGCATCTGAGCAATTACCTGTTTTTTCACATGTAACCTGCTCACCGATATTTCTAACTGTGGCATCACGTAAAGAATTATGTGGAAAGAAACCCTCCACTTTATACTTTGACTGTAAATCCCCTCTCACTTTTAAATCCCCTTTCACTCCACTTATAACTGGCTAATATCATTTCTCTGCAAAACCTTTCTATTGTTTAATTAGCTATCCTTCAAATAAATTTACAGCCCATTTGGATTTTGCTTGTTTTCTGGGCAAATCTGGATTTCGTAATGACATATTTTTCTTTTATCTGGAATTGGTCCATATCTAGTACATCATTTATCACAGTTTATGTATCTGGTCCAGATGAGACATCTTGAAACTTATTCTGAGTAATAAATATTTTTTCTATTGTCACTTAGGCATATTGTTCACATTTGAATGACCTTCATGATGCTTATATTGTTACACCCCAGTGAACATTGCATGAGCTACCTTCACGCCAAGTAACTTCAGATTCTATTCAACTATTCAACGTTGTTTAGATGAATGTCCTAATCATGCATTGGAACACAGTAAAGGACTATTTTTTTAAAGTTAGATAAATAACTCAATGGTGTTGAATAGTACAGAAAACAATACCCATCTCGGACTTTCGACCCTCCAGTGGGTATATGTTGTCTGTACTATTTAACACCATTTCGTAATTTATCCATTACATATAACTTTATTATTATGTTTGTAATATTGACTTTACTGTAGGGTCTGATCACGTTGACAACAATTTAATGTCAACCACTACATAACGCTATCATATGCAGTCAAAATAATAACAACAATTTAATGTCAACCACAAAATAACACTATCATATGCAGTCAACATTATTAACAACAATTTAATGTCAACCACGAAATAACACTATCATATACAGTCAAACATAATAGCAACAATTTAATGTCAACCACGAAATAACACTATCATATGCAGTCAAACATAATAACAACAATTTAATGTCAACCACGAAATAACACTATCATATACAGTCAAACATAATAACAACAATTTAATGTCAACCACGAAATAACACTTTCATATACAGTCAAACATAATAACAACAATTTAATGTCAACCACGAAATAACACTATCATATGCAGTCAAACATAATAACAACAATTTAATGTCAACCACGAAATAACACTATCATATGCAGTCAAACATAATAACAACAATTTAATGTCAACCACGAAATAACACTATCATATACAGTCAAACAAAAAATGTCAACCACGAAATAACACTATCATATACAGTCAAACAAAATAACAGCAATTTAATGTCAACCACGAAATAACACTATCATATGCAGTCAAACATAATAACAACAATTTAATGTCAACCACGAAATAACACTATCATATACAGTCAAACAAAATAACAACAATTTAATGTCAACCACGAAATAACACTATCATATACAGTCAAACAAAATAACAACAATTTAATGTCAACCACGAAATAACACTATCATATACAGTCAAACAAAATAACAACAATTTAATGTCAACCATTGCATACGATTCAGCAGTACATACAGTCAAACTAGCATTTAATACCACCTCTGTATAAAGGCCAACTTCCTATAAAGGCCCGTCAAACATAACCTTTATTATTTTTATAATGAGTAAAGACCCGAAATATAGAGAACATGTCTCGTTTACATGACAACAGAACTTTGACATTATCATGGACGCATGTAAAAAGTATGCTATACGCTCGGCTACGAAAGAGATTGTCAAACTTGACAATCTTTCGGAGTGGATTAAGTTGATCAGAGATGTTCTTAAACGAAAAATTCAACGACTTAAAAATTCTGTCAACACCATTCTATCCGGATGTTGTCATAGAACTTTCCCGACTCTACGAAAATCTTATCATCGCCCTTGCCGACAGAGCATCTAAATGACATATGTTTACAGGGGATACTACTTCAGCATTGTAATAGCGGAACATGGCCTCCATTCACTTCCAGGAAACCCTACATACACTCTCACCGATTTTACCATCACTGATATATAACATAACCATGAATACTGTTTTATTTCGTTTGCAATATAGACACAGAGCTTAAATTGCCATACCAAACATTTACTGGATTTTGAAGATGCACAAAAATCCCTATAAACACAAATTCATTCCGGGGTCATCTAGGTGCTCCACCAAATCTCTTAAGCAAGGTTTTTAGAATTACTGTACAACTTCCTACTCAAGAAGCAGAGTCAATTAGATGTGGATCCCAAGTAAACATGAAGAAGTACCAATGAATAATTGAAACTCAAAGTCCATAAAAATACGACAAATCGGATATAGAAATAACATGACAGACAATTGCGAATCACAAACGGGATGGGACCGGGGGTCCGGAAAGAGTCAGCACTGTTAGCGTAGCCGTCGTAAATATTACATGGAAACCTCTAGAGTTTAGTGAAACATGGAAAGTGAAAATATCATGTTAAATTTAGATTTGATTGCCCGTATATAGTCGTGCTCTAAAATACTACATAATATTCTTAAGAGTGGGACTGAACAAGATCCCAGAATCGGCCATAATTTTTAAAAAAATTTCTAGGAGATGATTTCAAACGTTCAATAACGTAACCCGGTGTTAGTATTTATTGGCGAGTCGTTTGCCTCTCAGAATAAAACATTCATTAGAGGAGCATGCCCTGGCATGACGTATAAGTTGTGAAATGAAAACGCCGTAGGCAGAAGAAGATGGAATATAACTACTCATGAATTGGAAGGTCGTGATATGGAAATAGAAATCGTCACGTTTGTCATAAAGGGAGGTGTGAAGTTAACCGTTGACAATTGACAGGAGTAAATCTTGGTAAGAAGCAGATTGGTACATCTGGCGGAGGTAATTGCTGAATTATTTATTGACAGGATGAGTGTTCCTTCACAAAATAAGAATCTTCATAACACTATAATATTTATATCTACTATTTCAATTTTTGTATACAAGGGAGTTTTGTACAATAAGTCTGTTTGAGTCTGTTTCTAAGTTTCTGGTCAGGAATTGTTGTGTAGAGATTCTTTAAATAAATCCTAAAGAGTTCTAAAGAGTTTTTGGAACATCTAGTCTCAAAATTGCAAACAAATTACAAGCATCAAGTCGTTTGATTTGTCGACCTTTACACAACAATTTCTCACCAGACACTTATAAACAGACTCATTTCTATTATACGGAACTCTTTTTACCGCATAGTCAGATCAATTGAAAACATTAATTTTTGGTTCTACAGTAAAATTGCTGTCACACCTTTAACTAATGAAAAATTCTGTTTCAGGTAAACTGATTCAGTACGATATTAAAGCATTATTGTAGTGTGGGCGGATAAAACTACCACTAAACAAATTGTATTTGTTTTATAACCTTTGATTCTTTTGATCTTTTATCAAATATTCTTTATAGACCTATGCACTTTACATGATTATTTTTTTCAGCTTCATCCATTAAGGACTTTCCTTTGATTGTATATGCGGCTTGTCCTTATTTACAGAGCTGAGAGTAAACGGTTAAGATTTGATAAATCTTATCTCATAAATAAAGGTTTATAGATATGATGAAGTCAAATGGAGTCAGTGCCATAATAATGACAAATGGATGAAGATGGGTACCCACCCTATCCCGAACATTTCTCATATGCGATAAATATTACCCGGGTAACAGCGAGATATATCGTTCCATTATCACCTTTTCTAATGACTACAGTAATTCTTTAATGGGTGTAAAAATCTGTATATTTACCGAAGATTTATCAAATTTTCCGGTTTAATTATACTGATGCCGTACATTTCAAGATGTTGTAGTGAATATGCTTGAAGTCACAGAGTCCTATCATCATCGTCGTCGTCGTCGTCATCATCATCGTTATCATTGTTTTTATGTTGCTTTTTGTGGTTGTTGTTGTTTCTGCTATTGTCTTTATTTTATTTTAATGATGATGATGATGATGATGATGATGATGATGATGATGATGAGCATGATCATGATAAAAACGATGATGGTGGTAATGATGGTGGTTGCCAGTTGCAACAATAACAAGACAGCACCATTGCACTATTGATGATGATGCCGACAACGACGATGATGGTGGTAATGGTGGTGGGGTATCTAAAATTTTATTTTTTTTATTTTAGGCATGTTTTTTACTTTACTGTAATTAGATAAATTAGATACTTATTTTGTCCAACACCACTCTGATTCTACACATAAATACACTGAAGTTGATATAAAAAACATGCTGGAATTTCTAATAGACAATATATTTGTAATGGTCGAAGACGTGGTCTTTCAACAAACTGTCGGCATTCCTATGGGAACCAATTGTGCCCCTTTATTGGCCGACCTGTTCCTTCATACAAAGCAGACTTCATTCAGAAATTGCTGAATCAAAATACGAATAAGCTAGCGGTGTCCTTTAATTTGACATTTAGATATATCGACGACGTTTTGGCAATTGATAATGACAGTTTTAATATGTCACTGACAACTAGAAATTAAAGATACATCAGAATCAAGCACACACGCTTCATACTTAGACATTTTACTTACTATAGACACAGACGGGAAATTGGCAACTAAGCTATACGACAAACGCGACGATTTCGGCTTCCTCATCGTAAATTTTCCACATTTAAGTAGTAATATCCCACAGTCACCCTCATATGGAGTTTATATTTCACAAATAATCCGATGTGCCAGGGCGTGTTCAACATATGAACATTTCATATACAGATGTAAACTACTCACTGACAAATTATTGACACAGGGATATCGAAAACCGCGTTTGATTTCAACTTTCCGCAAATTTTACGGTCGGTATAATAGTCTTGTTTGCGATTACTCTGTTTCACTAGGTGAAATGTTGAGTTTCCTTTTCGTTGGGACGTCTGTACCAATTGTGACGAGGATTCGTTCCTCACGTATTTCATTTGGACTTGACTGTGGACTCACGGCGGGTGTGACCGGTCGACAGGGGATGCTTACGCCTCAATGGCACCTGATCCCAACTCTTGGTTTCCAGAGGACTGTGTTTGTCCACTTTTACCAGATTTGTATCTATATCCCGGGCATCCTAAAGATTTATACTTTGGTATCTAAGATGTTTTACACAAATTGATATTCATTACATGCATGTCTAATCATACAGATATAATCAGATATAGAAACAGATTTCACTGCAGTTGGATACAGAATTTCCACCGGAGCTATTTTTCATGTAGATTCATATCATCCAAAATATTTGATGGCGTTTTAAAAGCGGAATTAATTTTAACTTTGTGTACATATATAAATAAATAAGTGGCATATATACAAAACCACACAAATGTTTCTATCCGTATCATCAGAATGCACTTGTTCGTTGTAGTGGATGTATTCAACTCTAGCTACGCTCTCCTTGAATACATCCGCTACAACGAACAAGTGCATTCTGGTGATTTGGGTAGAAACATATGTATAGTTTTGTTTATGTATTGATCAGCAACCATTATACAATGTTGCTATAAATATATAGTATTGGTACATTCGTCTTGAGCATTATAACTTTGGTATAAGTTTTACGGTATTTATAACCACTAGGTCGTTGCCACTGCTTGTGGACCGTTTGAGTCACCGAGGGTATACATAAACCTAGTACCTGGTATTTCGGTACCAGCTGGTAATCTTATACTAAAGTAAAGTAATATTTGGCACTGATAGCACATTTAAATTTCTAAATTCTTCTTAAGCTAGGATAGCCATCTTTTTTACAGTGGTTACTCTTAGATGGATTTTTATTATACATTTAGATTTATTATTTGGCCTTATCTGATACCACTTTCACTTTAGAAAATCTATTTAAAAATTGGAGCTTAACTGGTGAAGTCTAATTGACAGAAACGATCGTCTGGAGCATTATAACTTATGGTATCATGTTTATAATATATATGTCTACTCAGTCTTAATGTATTCTACTCTACTTTACAATGAAGTATTACAAAGGTACTGGGCATGATGACGGGTGACTGATAATACGTGTGAACTTTATGTACTGATGGTCGCGGTTAAAATTCGTGTGCATTGATCAGGTTTTTTACACTTTTCCAGTAGTTCCAAAATTAGCAATCATTTATTAAAGTCTTCATTCTTTTTTCTACTCAAGTACGTGTATAGATATAATGTCCAAAGAATATATTTTATAGAACAGGCAATATAAATCTTTTCTGTAAATGTATAGAAACCAAAAAGTCCTTTACATTACAGAGTATGAAACAGCATCATGGTACGCCAAAATCACGTAAATGAATTCTCTAGGGACACATATATTTTATCCTGTTAAATCTAGTCTTTCTCAGACGTAGGTTTTCTCAAATTAAAACGAACTGCGAAAAAAAAACCTGGGACAAAAACAAGGTTTAACTCATTAAAGTGATTTGGGAAAGGGAGAGGGATTCCTATAATTGAAGGAAAAAACTCATTAAATTTGTTCGTTGTCTGAATGTTGTTTCAATCCAGCTGGCTTCCTCTGAATTACTATGAATCAATTTTGTTTCACAGGAGATCCATTTTCTTCTCGACTCGCGACTTTAACTATCTATCGAATATTTGCATAAAATTGTGTGTTTATAGATCTTTGTCAACGTATATAACAACATTGCGTGGCTATCGAGGTGCTTCTACCAAAATAAAAAACATATGTTTGTCTCTTCCATGTTCTCGTATATCAATGTACGTAGTAAAAAAGAATACTTTTGAAAAAAAACAGCTACAATGCTATTTATATGAATTTTTTACATTAGCGCATGTAACTCGCGAATTTAAATATTTCAAACCGCGAACTCGTGAATGTCTTAAAAGTTACGCACGCGAAATTAAGTCGCCGCGAAATGTAATTAATTTACGGTATATATTAACGTCATCGACCAAGCTGTTGCTGCCTGCTTGATTGGCAAACGCTGTGGCCGCTACACCACAGGGAGTGGTTGAATTACATGTACATTATTTACTCTCTGATTTACATAAAAAGAAAAAAAGAATAAGGAAATAGGGCAACTTTTTAAGAACAGAGCATTAACTCGTTTGTATTGACTAACATATATCTTATAAACAGTTTCTGGAAGCAGATAAAGTTAATAAAGATAGTGGACGTGTTAAAATACCGGTGATACAAATTCACTCAACACAAAGATCCATTTCATTAATACCTTTCCTTTGATGTGAGAGACAGAGAAATTACGGAATCCTTGTTTCAACAAAAATGATGAAAGAAAATCATCATCGACAAAAGTAAACGCTCTTCTACTTCGTTATCAAGAGTGACGGAAACTTAAGGATATAACTTACAAAAACAATTACGCATCTTTTTAACGACGGGTGACGAATTAGCCAATCAGAGGACCAGAAATACTTCAGTAGCCACGACTCGCAGACGACACATCACTCCGAGGCAAAGTGCATTCTTTAAGCATCACTTGATGGTATGGAAACATGTACATATCTAACGACGAAAATATCCTCTAACAACAAGTGAAACTTATATGTCACGGAACATCCTAACAGAAAGTAAATGTTTTACCATTTAATAGATCATTCTTGATAAGAAAGATAGGGATGAAGAATTAAAGAGGAACTTCTTAGTGCCTTGAGCAAACGTTCTGGTGTAGAGAGTATCATTATTATGTTCTGCTAGGCATTAATCTGGTAAAGACTATAATGTCAATCTTCAATTTAGTCGAGTCATTTCAAATGTGACGATTTCAAATTGTGTTGCTTTAATTTACTTAACATTTCGAAATGTTAGCTGTTCTGCTGACTAAAAATATTTTACAGACACATTTATAAAAAAACTGAATAAAACATTCACAGACTTACAACATATTTTTGGAGAAATATTTTGGTGAATAAACAAATAAAATGATGCAAGCTGGATTATTTTTTCATCCAAATGACTTGACTGATTTCAGACCTTGGACGAAAATAGGTAAGTTTATTTATCTTCATGTGTAAATTCAAACAAACTGAAACTTTTATCCTAAGTAATCGAACTTTTCAGACAACAGATTTTTAATTTCTATAATTGTTCTATCACGGAATGTAACACAACCGGACTGTATAACTTCCAGGTAGAACTCTGTCTAGAAAGTTTGGATACGATGCAAATTCTTAATTGAACGGTATTATTTTGTCTCTATACAGTGGCACCTCGCTTACGAGACCACCTCACATTTAGAATATGTTCAGATACAATTACAGTGGAACCTCATTGTTAAGACCATCTAACCGACTGACGTAAAACGGTCCTAATAGCAAGACGGTCTCTTAAGAGAGGTTCTGGACTTATTCAATATTTGTTAAAATTGTTCCAAGAGACTGAATATTTTCGGCGCAATTATCTACAATTAGTGTATATGAGATGGTATTGAGATACGTGTATTCAAACAGCAACGGCGAGTGAAAATTGGCATACATGCATGTACTTTCACAATCCTCCAATAGGCATGGGTATATGAACAGGAAAATCTGAAATCTGATTCCTTTCAGATTTAAAGAAATGACAAAGAATATGTTCAGATACAATTACAGTGGAACCTGATTTTCCTGTTCATATACCCATGCCTATTGGAGGATTGTGAAAGTACATGCATGTATGCCAATTTTCACTCGCCGTTGCTGTTTGAATACACGTATCTCAATACCCTCTCATATACACTAATTGTAGATAATTGCGCTGTATATTAATTTGGCTATTTTGCTATGCAAAACCTTTCGCGAAGATTAATTTATGCGTAAATTAATTAAAAACTGGAACAAATATATACTTGTGTCTCGTTGATTCTAATGTTGGCGTGAGGGGTGCTCACCTTGGGAAGAAACTGGAGTATCTTAAGAAAACTTATGTGTCCGAGCTGGCGACTGTCATGTCAATCCCGAGTCGCATTGGTGAGATGCGAGTGTATTAGCCACTGCGCTACCTGACTATGTTGGAATAAAGGATTTAGTTTAAACGTGTTTTATTTCGTAATACAATGAAATAGGACTGGGCAAAAGTTGTAACAAAATTACAGTAGCCCTCTCCTTAGAATTTACAACATATGAATTTGTCAAAGATGGCAACATAGATATCGATGTACTGATATATAGGAATATAATAAGAAGAAAAAACATAAAACGCCGTAGGAAATTATAAGGATTATTAAAAATAAAATCCACGTATTGGGTTGAATAGAATTGTTCATGTGTTGGATCAACTTGCTTGATTAGCAAATATTACACCACGCGAATATTCCCATGTTTACATCAGGTATACACATTAATTGATAACAATTTTACAGCATCATAAAGTGAGATGTACCATTATGAGTATAACATGAGAATACCATGAACATGGAATGTGGTACAGTATTTAAAATACTTATGTAATATTTTTGTAGTTCTTGGCATAGCATAATATTATATAACAGTTTCGAGATTTTTTTCGATAGAATCATGTTATTCCTTTAACTTTTATGGTAACACAATGGATTTATATGTGATACAGTCAATAATATTAATAATATAGGTAATTGTGGTGTTTATGATATACATCAAACTATAGTGCTGTGACCTTTTTCTTGTTCATCTTCACTGCATTGTTATATTTCATATTACTTTCTGGATTCTCCATTCTTACATTTTACAGTAATACCATAGTTTTCATTTCCATGGTATGGTATCACGACCGTTCTATTATACAATTTCATCGCAGTCCATATTTAACTCTCCAATTCACGGTATTATTATAACTCCATTCTATAGTAGTAACAATTTTTCACATTTAATAATGTAATAACAGTCTTAACTGTCAGTATCAACAAGGTCTCATTAGTACACCTTGCAGTGTACCTTTACATTTTTATTACAGTCCCATTTTACAGTATTATCAGTCTTATTTATACAGTATAGTGGAAAATAGACCACGTTGTTAATTTTCGCTATATTCCCAGTGAATACGTTTATGAAAATGTTATATTTATGTCATAGCGACTGCATATGCAGAACCAGGTGCTATTGCATTCTACTTCTGATCCACAAATTGAACAAACCGCGATCGTGTCAGGAGTGCGAAAAAAAATTTAGAAAATCACAAACCATGAAATTAAACCAATATACAGAAAGTAAACAATGAAGAAGTGCCAAATATAATCAAAACTCCGAGTCCATTAGAATACGACAAATTAGATATACAATTGAAAACATCCCAAAATGAAGAACAATTGCTAATCTCAAACGGGGAGGGACCACGTGTCCGAAAGGAATAAGCGTCCCTAACTACCAGCGTCCCTAAGCGTCCATTTTAAGTGTTTACTTCCCAATTCTCTTGAATTGTGTTTCACAGAAAACTGTTTCATCTCAAAATATCACCAAACTGCCATTTCACAGTATCATGTGCAAATACATAATGTACATGTTTAACAGTATTGTCAAATTCTATTATCGATGTATCAATACATTCCTATTACATTTTCAAGTATAATTATACCTTCTATTTTAAATCGTTCTTTTAAAAGTGAACGTTTCGTTCCGACAGCGGTGATTTTGTAGGAAATTCTGAGCTTATGTGGAGACATCTTTCTACAGTGACATATTGAACGGTTCTTGTTTGCATGAAGGGTGTTTTACGCCACACTCAACAATTCTTTAGCCATATCAAAGCGCAATGCTTTAACCATTGGGCCACGTAGGACTCTTTTAGACGGTTTAGTAAGACTTTCAGGTCTTAAAAGGTTCAGTATAACCTTACATTTATACATAACAGTTTTGTTCTGTTTTGCTTTTGCTTTGGGTTTTTTCTGTTTATCTTATTCAATTTTGCTTGCATTGTCCTCATCACTTTAATTATCCATACATCTTTTTTAAGATTCCAGCTCAATCTGATTACGTTGAAACCAAAGAAACGATCCGTTTTTAGAAATTACTTAGGCCTTTTCTCCAAACCTATAACTTTGGTATTATGTTTGAATTTACAGACACTTTCTACAGTAGTAGTATAGTAATACCACAATAGTCCCTATAGTTACATTCAGAGTAACAATATGTAAATACTTCAATACTTTAAACTCTAATTCACAGTATTATTATCATAATATGACCCTAAGACGTCAAGTTTACTTAATTCTCAAGTTCAACTACCTTAACATGGAAACAGTGAAATTATGCTGCAACTTGATATATTTGTATTTCTGGCATATGATTGTAAATAATGGTCAAAATTAATTACTCATTTGAAGAGAACTATAAAATGTATTTTGAAAACGTACGTGTATTAAATGCCTTACGATTATATACAAATGTAATAATAACAATATTCCCTTTAAATTCACTCTGACTGCTGACACCTGCAAAAGAAAGGATAGTAAATCACAAATAAAGTTTCATAATCATAATTATGATGGTAGCAGCTGTTAGAAACAAGATCATCTTAATTTGATAATGCAACTAAATTCAATAATAAGAAAAATATACATACATTGTATCAAAGACATAATTACCAAAGTTAGAGTTTAGCAAAAAGAAAACAAATGCACATGACGATCGTTTCTGTCAATAAGTCTCCATCAGTTCAACTGCAATTAAAAACAAATGTAGACTTCCGAAGCAAAGAAATGGTATCATACAATGCCACCAATTAACCTAAATATTCTCCTAAAATCGTCAAAGAGTAACCACTGTAAAACGAAGGTTTTGCACCGAAAAACTATAAGCATTACAAGGGAGTATTCATTGGACGGTACAGCCGTCAAATTTTACCAATTCCCTGATTTCTTGATTGCTCCCACAAGCAGCAGGATTATATCACATGTATGCTATAGACGGAGGCATTCTATTATTGCTACTATATTCTGAACGGCAACTCTTTGAAAATCGTAAACACGTAATTCGAGGAATAATTAAGTTTGATGTTCCTGTTTTTAGACAGTGTTCAGTTCATTAAGTAATTATCTAATACATAGTTAGCACAGTTATATATCCTCAAGTAATTATCTAATACATAGTTAGCACATTTATATCTCCTCAAGTAATTATTTAATACATAGTTAGCACATTTAAATCTCCTCAAGTAATTATTTAAAACATAGCTAGCACATTTATATCTCCTCAAGTAATTATCTAATACATAGTTAGCACATTTTTATCTCCTCAAGTAATTATCTAATACATAGTTAGCACATTTATATCTCCTCAAGTAATTATCTAATACATAGTTAGCACATTTATATCTCCTCAAGTAACTATCTAATACACAGTTAGCACATGTATATCGATCTTATCAATACTTGAGTAATTATCGATCCTAAAGGTAAGAAATATGTTAGCGAGATTTACCCCCCTTTGCTTTTATATGCAAGAAAAGCAATTTTCCAGAAACAGACACCTAAATACGTTCATCATCAACACACACACACACACACACACACACACACACACACACACACACACACACACACACACACACAAACGAACGCACGCCAGTTCAAACCTGTAAACAAAAATATTGCTGAAAGTCTAACTTTTCAACATTATTTTAGATAATGTTTGAAGGAATATAAACAAATACAATTAGGCACTTTTCTTTGGATATCATTTAGATACATGTGTATAACTGTACTGGCCATCTTGGGTTCTGAATACTAATATTATGCGTTGGAAATGTATAGTAAAAATACCAAGCACGAAGGCACCAATTTACTCAATACTCAAGCTTAACTTATATTTCATTATTTTTACTATATAATCCTTTATAAAACTTTTGGGTATGAGTAATTTGGAAACAAAATTGATAAAAACTTTGAGTCTGGTATTCAAAATTTGAATACGTTCCCAAGCAATAAAAAATATTTCTGAAATTTTCTTCAAATGAGCAATAAACTTGATCATCATTCACAACTGTATGCCGTCAATATACAAGCATGTTCAGTTACAGAATAAATGTTATGTACTTTGTATTGTAACTTAAAATCATGAAAAGTTAGTTTAGCTAGGGTACTAAATAAATATGGTGACTTCGGGGGCCTGGATGATCTAATGGTTGATTGATACTTCAATACTAGTGAATATCAAACTTGAAGAAACGGAGGTTTTACATCATGTGTCTGTGTCAGTGGTGTTAAATAAATTAAACTTGATATACAACACACACACACACACACACACACACACACACACACACACACACACACACACACAGACAGACAGACAGATATTTCAGAATGTTTTTTCTACTTCCGTATGATTAGTATGATTTGTGTGATTATAGAAAAAACAAACATTCTGAAATATCTGTGTGTGTGTGTGTGTGTGTGTGTGTGTGTGTGTGTGTGTGTGTGTGTGTGTGTGTGTGTGTGTGTGTGTGTGTGTGTGCTCTTAAAACCCTTTGGGAAGTATTTTGGCCTGTCGTCCGGCCTTCCTCTCTCGTAATTAATTATAACAACAGATCAAAATTAGATTTTTTCGTCCTGAATAATTTAATTATGGTATTTAACACCAGATATACTTAGAGACAATTTATAATCATTTGAACTTTTAGTCAATTTCTCGATGTTTCCAATTAATTTTGGGCCCATTCCTATAAAACAAAATTCCTACAAATAATTCAAAGTCAAAATTTACATGGGCACAAAATCGAAAGTTCATTTCATCACTAATCATTAAATATCATGACCGTATATATCGAAATATGGTTTCAGAGCAATCATATACACCTTAGAACTTCTGAAAACTATATCGTATAATTTTCGGTTATCGAGTCGAAGTCCCGATGTTTTGAGCTTTTCTAGGTGGTTCCGTGAACATCACTGAAGGAGAATATAAAACTTCATCCCCCAGTATATGATAAATATATACTCGCAAAATGGAAAATTCGAAACGCGTATGGTGTGTGTGTTTATGTGTGTGTGTGTGTGTGTGTGTGTGTGTGTGTGTGTTGAGAAAAAATGTAGAACATCAAAATTATCTATTATTATTTGCTTTATAGACCTTTTCACGATAAGTGTGGTCCTGTAACTTTGAGGGAATAAATGATACAGATACCCGCAAAAATATAGACGTCGCTATAGTAACTGATTGTTTCTTGACGTCATTTTCCGGGAATCTGTATCATTTACTCCCTCATAGTTACAGGACCTCAGTTATCGTGAAAGGGTCTATCCCGTAGCGCTTTAACCATCGTGGTTCTTCAGACGGAAACTGTCGTTACTAACGGTTACAATTGTTCATTGTTCAATGGATATTTACTATTGTTACCGATGAGAATCTTCAAGCAAAGAGACTGCAAGAACTTAAAATATCTTACCAAGCAAAACTACCCGAAAAAACTAATTAACTCCGGGATAGACAAAGCAAAACAGCAGCCAGTTTCAACATTACGCAACACTCACATAAGGGAAAACAAGGACTCAAATAATATTCCATTCGCTGTTACCCAAAATCTAAGGAACCACAAAATACATTATACTACAAAAATATTCTTTCCAATTTTGGAACAATCGGAAAATATTAACAAGTTATTTAACCAATCACAAATAATTAATAGCCGACGACAACCACTAAACCTAAAAAAAACTATTAACAAGAGCAAAATTCGCCTCAAAAGAAATAAATCGGATTCAAAAGTGTGGTGATCCTTGTTGCGGTACATGGTTGTGATTACACTGAACAAGGGAAAACATAATTTTAAAAACTGGCGAAACATTACGGGCAACTGACACCATGAACTGTAAATCGCTATCGCTATCATATATTGCGCAACATGTCCGACATGCGGAGAAAATTACATTGGACAATCGGGATAACTAAACGCAAGAGTAAGAGTCCATAAACAACAAATTAATGACCCAAATGTCCGAAATACCCCCTGCAGTGAACATTTTGCAAGTAGCGAAACCGGAGAATTCAAAACTTTACCTTTTTTAAAAAAAAAAATGTGGAATAATGACGAAGATCTGAGAAAAGTAAAAGAAAATAATTTTATCAAAATCTACGACCCCAAACTTAACAGAAAATAATCGTTTTATCAATATAATTCTGTAAATGATAATTGCTACTGTCCAACGCCATCATGATGTCATCGAGGAATGAACAATTGTAACCGTTAGTAACGACATTTTCCGTCTGAAGAACCACGGTGGTGAAAGCGCCACGGAATAAAGCAAATATTGATAGATAATTGTAATGTTCTACACTCTTGTTAACATGTTTATCACTGTAGCAAGAAAACCAACAATATATATATATATATATATATATATATATATATATATATATATATATATATATATATATATATATATATATATATATATATATCACAAAAAGAAAGCCACAAGAAAGATAAACTTGCTAACCCCTGCCTTCCCATGGAGAGCTGGTGTTTTCATTCAGGCAATTTAAAAGATAAAACGGACAATCTATATTATTTGAAATCTTAAGAATTTCTCTAAATTTACCGTAATGTCAATTGAAATGATACACAGGTGAGGTTCACTCAGGCAGGTAAAATTTAATCGCTGCAAATCGTTCCTTTTGTCGGTACCGCTTCCTTTGTGTCTTAATCAATTTCGCATTTATTCTTCAAACTTTCAAATTCTTTACAGTCTTGTTTTTATCACAGAAGAAATGATAAAAACTTATCATTGAGTAGAGTCAACCGCATTGTGTCCACTGCTAAACTGTGAATGGAATTTTATCATAATTTTCAACAGGACTGATACGAACTTAGGGCTGTCAAAGATTTATTTGTGTTTATTGTAAAGATCTGAAAGTTCATAGGAAGTCGCGTGTTGTCAGAAAGGATATAAATAAAAATAAATGTAAAAGTTTAGCATCTATATAACTCTTGGAATAACATTTGATTGATATTGATATGAACAACAGATATAAAAATGTGGATAAATAAAACAGGTAGGACATCTGTATTCTTAATAAAGAGAAATAACAATATTCTTTTATTTGTAATATATTATCCAAATCAATAATAACAATAATAATAATAATAATAATAATAATAATAATGATATGTATTATAATAATATTGATTATAGTAGTAATAATAAGAACAAAAGCAATAACAACATTTTAGAAATGATAATTTTTTACACCAGTTTTGATACAAAGGCATCCAGCAATAAAATTACCATTAAACAATATTTGTAATAAGTTTGGTATTTTATCTATTTAAATTTACGGCAAGTCTTTAGATCTCATTTGTGAATTGATTTTTCTTAAACACAGACATTAAATTGCGACAAACGTTTGTGTATGACTAAATGTATATATCATTAACAAAAAAAGCAAACAATTACACCTGAAACAGTTATTGAAATCTTGCACAGGTAAACAATTTTACCTCTGGGTGTTGCCAAGAATAAAGGAGAGAATATATAATTTATAAATTCTTTTTTGCTGACGTACTAATCTTGGTCCCTGTTTTGGAAAGCTATAACTTTGGTGTTAAGTTAATAATAATTAGAATGACAAATCAAGCATTGGATACTAAATGTAAAGTTGTTGCAAAGAAATAAAACAGATCGAAGGAAAGTCTCAACGTATAAACAGAACGATGATATTAATTCTGCAGACAACCAAAATATTTAAATTGTGACTCAATACTCATGTTAAATGATACTCTACAAACTTGAAAAGCAAATAAATATGATAATAAATTGCACGTGGTTAACGGTTTTTAATAAAGTTGTTATTATTTACATTTATATCAAATTCAGTCTTATTGACCGAAACGATCGTCTTAATAAGCAATATGTTTTGGGTTCTTCTCTTTGAGTGTGGACTCACGATGGGTGTTACCAGTCAAAAGAGTCACACTTACTCCATGGCACCTGATCCCACCTCTGGCTTTCCACAGGTCCGCGTTTGTCCAATATCACCAGATTTGTATATGTATCCTGGACATCCTGAAGATTTATACTTTGGTGTCTGAGATTTTATGTTGTAAAAGTATAAATTTGGTATTGTTAATAACATAGCACCTGTTAACTGCAACAATGAAAAAGATCCTGTCTATGATGTTATAAAAATTAATTTCATAATAGTGATAAGATATAATTAGGAAGTATGAATAATATTAAATAAAATTAATAAATAATCGTAAAATATATAATGCATGATTAGATATAGAGTCTGCTTAACGCAAGATGTAAAGACTTCAATGTTAGATTTATTTTTAGATTTGTTCATTTAAAAAGTAGATGAAGTAATGAAAAATAAATTGCATCAATTTTCGTCATTGACGACGTTGATATATTACTCTGTCGATTATTTTATTTTGTAAAATTGTCGGAGAATTGAATTATAAATCCGCATTGTTTGGCTTCCAGAATGAATTTTGTACTCTGCTTTCATACACAAATCTGTTGTTGTTGTTTTTTTTTCAAAATACGTTTGCAGATACATTCTATAACTTGGATCAGGAGACGAAATCTTCAAATGAAGTATAAGCTATTTTGTCAAATCAATGAAACTACATATATTAATACAATGATAATAATTTTAAAAAATCTTTAAAAGAGCATTTACTTTTTATTATATATTTAAAGTGGCATTAGCTATGGTTTTTTAAGCACTCTTTCCTTTTTTTACTACTTGGAATGATATACGGTAACAAAATGGAGATATACACAGGCATAAAAATTATTAAATTCCTATACATTTTGTGAATATTGCTTGAGAAACCCAGTTTGGCAATTATTCACTTACAATTGATTAATTCAACCTTACAATTTGTATTTACGTAAATTAAATAAATCTAAATCTGATGAAACTTCGATCCTCTAAATATGATGTAGGATGCCTACAGTCGAACCTGGATATATTGAAATCGAAGGTGGGGATTTTTCTTTCGAATTAACAGGGTTTTCAAATGAATTGGTTATAAAGGCAATGAAGAATTTTGGTCGGAGGATAAAAATCATTTCAAATAAAGCTGGATTTCAATGTAACAGGGCTCAATGTAAGTGGGTTCGACTGTATTTGAAAATATATATAGAAATAATATGAATAATTATTGTGATAATGAACTTGTATCACAAATTTGTAGAAAAATGATAAAATTAAAAACACAAAAACTAATGAATAAGGAAATATTTGGTATTGTGGTACTTTGAGAGGGAATGACTACCGATGTTTAGCTTAGACTAACACGTACTGTCTGCAAAATTATCTCAGTAAAATTGACTGAATTGTTAATATCAAACTAAACATCTATTCCAGTTTTATTACAATTTTTATTTAATGTCTTAAAATTTGCATTTTAATGACGTACCATACTTGAATCTAGTTTACGCACAACATGGAATTTAATAGAACGTGATAATAACATGTAGATATAAGTAAATAGTATAACTGTTATGGGGATAAAATGTGTTGTCGTAATTCGAGACTTTATTACGATTGTGGTTAAATGTAATAATTGTGACTGACGCACAACACCGGATTATTGAATACAATTATTGTTTATTGAAAATTAGTATAACCATTTGAGTTAAACTGAATAAATAATCAACAACATTCGGTGTCGTCGTTTTCTGAAACTTGAAAATTTTTTTTTTAAAAACTGACATATTAATAGATATTCGATCCATTGTCGTATATTAAAAGTTAAATGTAATATAAAAACTAAATACAAATGAAGTAGTAAAACAATGAAACCTACTGTTTATCTGAAAAATAGTAAGTCGTGTCATCGTTGACTTCACACCATATCTTCATTAAGTAACTAAATTTTAATTACAGGACAATCAAACAACGTTGTACATTGAACATTGTTCATTGTTATTCATTTTATGTCGGGGGGTTGATGTAAGTCTCCTTGAACAATGGGCCTGGTTTAGTCTGTAAGCCAGTAATTTTGTCTCAGAGACAGGGATAAAACTGCGTCATGTTAAGAAAGAATTGTACTTTGTTAACCTATGGTGTTGTTAAATCATATGAAATAATTGTATTCTGTTAACAAGTGGTTTTGTTCAACTATATGGAATGATTGTAATCTTTTAATCAGTGGTTTTGTTAAATCATATGAAATTATTCTAGTCTGTTAACCAGTGATTTTGCTAAATCATATGAAATTATTCTAGTCCGTTAACCAGTGATTTTGTTAAATCATATGAAATGATTCTAGTCTGTGAACCAGTGGTTTTGTTAAATTTTCACAAATTTTTTATATTTGTCTCTTGTACATCCTGAAAATTAACAGTTGCCAGTTTACTTCCGGAAGGCCGGTGGTGTCTTCCCCGGATACATTGTATTCGAGTTCTCTACTCCACCATGAAAAACTGAACGCCACCATATAACTGAAAAATTGTTGAGTGTGGCGTAAAACTATATGTTATATAAAATTATTTAAATCTGTTAACCAGTGGTTTTATTTCATCATGTAATATGATTATAATCTGTGAACTAGTGGTTTTGTTTCAACACATAAAATTATTATAATCTATTTACCAGTGCATGTAGGAGCCGGCCTGGCTCAGTCGGTAGCGCGCTCGTCTCTTGATCGTAAGGTCGTGAGTTCGAGTCCAGTCGGCGACAGGTTTGTTTCCTGTCCTTCGGAAGAGACAGTAAAAATCGTGTCACAGTAGGCGTTGGCACGTTAAAGAACCCTCACTGCTCAATGGCCGTATTTACCGAGCATAGTCCAAAATTTGAAGCCCTTCACCGGCATTTGGTGACGTCTCCATATGAGTGAATGATTCTTGAGTGGGACGTTAAACAACAACAAACAAACAAACAAACCAGACAAACAAATCAGTGCATGTAAATACAATATAATCTGTTAACCAGTGGTTTTATTTCTTCATATGAAATTGATCGTGGTTTGTAAACCAGTGGTTTTGTTTCATCGGCCCCACGATAAGGCAGCTTATTTTCGGTTCACAAGTTTTAAAAACAAAATGATAGAAGTAACATACAAAGTTTATCTGAGTGTACATGTATAAAGAATGAGAAGAATATTCCATATTATCGGTCCCTCCAATCAGTGGCGGCAACATCAAACGTATCACAAGCGTGAGTTTATACCCATCTTTATCCTTATCTGTCGCACCTAAATAAATCTTGTTTATGTAATAGTCGTTGAAGAAAATTATAGAACAAATAAACACACGATAACGCCTGAAATGCTACATAGTTTTAACATGTTGTGATCCACCCTTTATGATCAAGAAATTGACTACTTGAGGAAATAGATTATAATAATTCAAACATGTCAATTTCCGTCAACTTGTACCATACATGATACATAAGTGTAAGTTGTAATATATCTTTATTTTTATAAATAGAGGTCTATACTGTCGAGATGATTTGAACAAAATATATACTGAAATTTATCATATACATATATATACATGTAAATTTATTCATCAAAACTCAAACTTCATAACAAACAAATAACAGTGTGATTTGCGAGGATATTTTTTTAGATAAAATTAGTTTAAAGTCGTCGAATGTATGTTTCTTTTATAATTCGAAAAATTAGATTTAAATGTATATGTAATTGCTGTACCGTGATACGCCAAATATTTTCATGAAATTGAAATCGAACAGTTTTAACCATTATATCAAATTTAACCAAATCAAATATCCGTCGGTAAACAAAGTACAAACATTCATGGATTCTTTCAATTTCACTTATTTTAAATACTGTGTGTCTGGATATTTTAGCCCTTGGTTACTGTATAATTATTTAATTTCACGGAATAAATTGCGCATATTTTTCTGAAAAGAACTTATTCACGGGTATTAAATTTCGCGCAAAATTAGTTACGAATTGTCTGTTTAATACTTCATAAGTGTAAGGTATTCTATTCACGGGTATATTCTTTTACAGCGAATATAGCAAAATCAAATCACTGCGAATAAAAGCAACTATACAGTATTTTTGCGTTTTTACGACAGAAATAATATTTATCCCGTCTTAATGGAGAATTATCTGTGTTTATGAAAGAAAAATATTTCAATTTTTCTACTTTTACTACTTGTACTTGATGAACAATAACAATTACGAGCTAAACATATACATAGGCATAAAAAATCTTGTATTCCTATATATTTTGTGACGATAAGGTCAGGTCCAGTGTGGTATTCATATACAAATAGTAAGCTTGTGTTAATGTACTGCAATTGAAAAAGTGCCAAACCTGAGTTTCTCTAGCAATTGTCACAAAGATACAGGAATTTAAGAATTTGTATGTCTGTGTATATCTCTTTTTTTGTTATTGTATATCAATAAGTAGTTAAAAAGGGGGGGAAATGAAAAGAAATGGTAATGCCCTTTTAAATTCGCCCTAAAACAGCATAGTCTCATGTATGGAATATATCTGCGTGATTTCATCATTTAGCTTGGAAATTTCGCTTTCATTTTGAATTCGTCCTCTCGTTTAATGACGAAAATTGCGAAAATTTAACGGGGGCGAAAATTATCAGGTATACAGTATTCAAAATCAAAGTGAACATGAATATTACACAAGAACTTAACAATATTGTGTATGCAGTAAACGAGCTAAAGGTAAATGGTGAGGAAATGCAGAAATATATTCCGTTATCAATAACACAGACTTAACTGATTCATCTTTTTGTGATGGGCTGAGAATTAATTGCTAAGTCAATTGTGATAATTACGTAACGTCTCGATAAATGCAACTAGTAGTGTTCTTCAATGAAGTCGGCGGGCGATAGCAGACGTGCAGCAGATAGCATTAACATATTGCATTGCAAACAATTAATAATGACGACTTTCAGAAGGATATATGATGGTGTGATAATAGTAAAAACTTGAGAAACATGATTAGTGGAATATGACTGTACGTAGTGATGATAAATAGCAGGGACTGGCGCCATCATTCTTAAGAGTTACTTAAAAGTAGAACCAAAATTACTCAAGTTTGGCTAATCCTGAAAATCAGATGGGCAGGACAAGCCAAGTCCAGTGAGTTAGGAATATTCTCGGAAATAATTTGTTAAGTTTAATTGTGCCAGGTCCACTTTGATATATAGATTATCATAAAGATAATCAATGATGCTAAAATACTTCAATGACGTCACTGAACGTTAATTTTATAATGGCGCATCACATGAATTTTCCCCAGCGACGTTAAATATTCTATTTTTTTAGGTTAAAAATAGTTCATATAAAAGTAAGCCTTGGTCAATTTAATAAAATATTTTTGTAAAAGGTGAAATAATCTAAGGTTCAAAATCATTTGAGATCACCTATAATGACTTAAATCACCTAAATTCAAGCAAGTGATAAGAAGTGATAAATATACAATTGTCGATACTGGCAGGCAATGTAATAGTCTACACTTACACGATATATCATTGTCTATATTGACGCAATGTAATTGTCTATACTTACATGATTATATCATTGTCTAGTATATTGACACAATGTCATTATCTATACTTACATGATATATCATTGTCTAATTTTAACGCAATGTAATTGTCTGTACTTACAAGATATATCATTGTCTATATTGACGCAATGTCACTGCATATATTGACCTAATGCCAATGTCTACACTTACACGATATACCTTTGTGTATATTGACGCATATACGGAAAAACACCTGCTTTGTTTACAACATGGGCGCAGACATTTTGGACACCCAAAGTTGTGCGGAGGGTAAAATGAGCCCAGAGATCTGATTGGTCATTAAATGAAAAAATTAGTTTTGCCATTAATAAGTGAAATTAAGATACATGAATATTGGTAGTACTTTGGAAATTATAGGGTGGACGGTTGAAAATTGAAAGGGAGGGGTCATATGAGAATAGATATTTTCCTTTGGTGCGGAATACTACGAGTTGTAAACAAGTGAAAATTTGAAGTAGAAATGCAACGGCAACCTATACTTTTGATTGCATATTTTGTTATCAAAAATATTGATCTTTCAGCACAGGGTACTTATTTGACCCAGATTTTATAAACATGGGAGTGACAGTGACCTGAAGTTTTGTAAATTAGCATTGAGGCCTATGGGAAAATATTTGGTGGTGTCTGTCCATACTTACACGATATATCTTCGTCTATATTGACGAAATGTAATTGTCATTACTTACACGAAATATCATTGTCTATATTGACACAATGCCATTGTCTATACTTACATGATAAATCATTGTCTATATTGACGCAATGTCATTATCTATACTTACATGATAAATCATTGTCTATATTGACGCAATGTCATTATCTATACTTACATGATAAATCATTGTCTATATTGACACAATGCCATTATCTATACTTACATGATATATCATTGTATTGACGCAATGCCATTGTTTGTACTTACACGAAAATATCATTGTCTATATTGATGCAATGTTATTGTCTATGCTTACACGACATAACTGTTTATATTGACGAAATGTCATCGTATATATAATAAATCATTGTCTATATTGACGCAATGTCATTGTCTATACTTACACCACATATCATTGTCTAAATTGGCGCAATGCTATCGTCTATACTTACGCGATAAACTACTGTCTAAATAGACACGTTATGAACTGTCATTTCAATACCGAAACTATGTCAGTGTCTACACTGACACAATGTATCTGAATATATTGACACAATTTTAGTGTCTATGCTGACATTATTTCATTATTCTGACATGATATCAGTCTCTCTGCTGACATGATGTTTCATTGCGTGAAGTGACACAATATGAACTTCTATTTTGTCCAGAGATGGCATTGTCTATTTTGACATGATTTGTCACTGTCTTCAATGACACGATATATTTGTGAACTTCGCTGCACAAACCTTTTTGTGAAATCTAGAGCAACACTAAAACGAATAAATATTTAATTGAGTTACTGACCTATTTCTACGGTCAATAATGACTGTTATAACTGTGCATACTGACCTCTAAGTCAAATACCTACCTCACTCTTTATATTGACGCATATATAATTGAGTAATTCTGACATATTTAGGGCTGGCTATATTGGCCTATATTTGTATCTATTCTAACCTATTTCATTTTGAATATTGTCTTACTGACCCATTGTCTGTATTTCGTTGACCATATGATCTTTTTGGATGTAAATTGCAATTTTCACATTCACTTATATATCTCTCTGTCTCTGTCTATCTATCTATCCATCTCTCCATGGTTTTTCCCAAATTTAAAAATATGCCCAAATTTAAAAATACGACATCCCCTTCCCCATTTCTTTCATAAAAGAATTAAAATAATGGTGATACAAACACCAGCTTTGTCTTTTAGCTTCTTCTAGTTTAATTGATGGTATCCAGTATTCCGCAGAAAACAAATATGTGGCATATGTTACCTGTCTGTATAAGAGATTATAAATTTTCTCTTGCCGAATAATATAGAATTTGAAATCATATTGATAAATTGCCTTAACATTGGACGTGTTAGATGTGTTCTAAATTATATTGAAGAAAGTCCTTATTAAATGTCAAAACAATCTCTAGAATGAGGTTACACGCACATAGGCAGACATACATTACTCAATGAGAGAGAGAGAGAGAGAGAGAGAGAGAGAGAGAGAGAGAGAGAGAGAGGGAGAGAGAGAGAGAGAGAGAGAGAGAGAGAGAGAGAGAGAATTCTTTCAAATCGCATTGATTTTCTTAAAAATAAAGAATGGTTTTTTTTTTTTTTTTTTTTTCGCAACACATTGTTTCAGTTATATGGCGACCAGTTTTTAATGATGGAAAAGAGAACCCGGTTACAATGTGCCCGTGAAGAGACCACGGATGTTCCGCAAGTAAACTGACAAACTTTCTCCCCAAAATCAGCTTAGGCCTACTTCCAGCGGGACTCGAACCTGTGTTAACAGAAAGTTAGAGACGTCATGTTTCAGAGTCCGATGCTCTAACCACTCGTACATGGAGACCCCAATTCGCATAGTAAATCACAGCAATGCTTATAAAAGACAGAACTACTCCGGTGTTTTCCGTACAAGGTCTTATCAAATTTCAGTATTTCGAAAGTGAAAAGAATTAAAAGCATTATACGGGACTGAAGATCTCTTTTAAATAGATATCATAAATACTTTTTCACGTTTTTACCAGTTTTCAATGCGCAAAGATAAACATAGCACCAACATGTAATATTAGCTCAGACACTTATCGCGGAAGCCGACTATGTGAAAGTCGCATCACGAAATGACTTTTACATTATCGTTTTTTTCAATATTGGTCTTTTAATTGAATATCATTTATTCCGTTTTCACATTATCAATTATCCAACTCTCAAATGATAATAGACTGTGTTTAACAAAGCCGGTGTTTACTTAAAATCTTCGTTGCATAAAAATAAACAGCTTGGTTAAGAGCACTTGAGTTTTAATAGAAATGTTTACATTTTAAAATTATGCTCTCCATTACAATTTATTGAATTTCTGAGTACTCAAAAGTGTGGTTTCGACCATGCAAGGCACGCATAACTTCGTTCTTTTCTATAGAACGAAAATGTTGCGGTAGAGGTCAGAAGACGGGGTGAATATTCTTTTTAAAAAATGCTATTTCCGGTATCAAACATTTTCAATTCTGAAAAATGGACTTTAATACTATGACTTTGTCTGTATTTTCTTCGTAGAATGGAGTCATTTTCTTATCACATGTATTATTATTATTCTCAGCGAAGCTTGTCCTGGTCATAACTTTTTTGTCTTTTGACCTCGGCTTAAACCCTTCAGCATGCAGGTGTATAACCATGAGACGATGTGTCGCGTGTCATCGTAACCTCGGTTTTGTTCTCTTATTATTTTTTTTTTTTCAATTTTGCCTCAACTTCCTATTTGATGAAAGTTATTACGTATTAGCTACATGATGTTAACATGAAATTCATGTGATAGTAATATTAGGTGTCATGTGAAGGTCATGTGGAGCTAAACGTTAGCTGTGAACATCTCCGTACTTTGGACTACTTTTGGGTGGTATATTAACATATTAAATTATAAAATTCAAACTGCACAGTAGTATGTGTACCGGAACGTCAGTGATAAATGCGCAGTCCGGTTTCACAAGTATATGTTATGCAATTTCCATGTAATTTTAGTCGGTTAACTTGATCTTTGACACACTTACTTAACCATGTTTAACAACTTCTTGATTAAATTAAATTAGAAGAACATGCAAGACATCAGACTCTTAAGATTCTATGCTTTGTTAAATAAATATTATTATATTTTTCAATGTAGGGGACTTCAGTAATATTTATTATGCATTTATTAATAGTTTGTTTAGAATGTTTAGTGATCATGATTGAGTAACCTCTTCAACAAAGGTCGTGTGTACTTTAGATTTGCATTTTTCTTTTGGAACTAAATATGTCTGATTAAATACACGAAATTCCGAATCGTGAGAGTCGGGATCGGTATCGATTACATACAATCCCTCCTCTCGAAATCCATCTTTCCAAGTCAAGGTTTTCTTATTGTCTTCGTTTCTCATACGACGTGGACCAGAAAACCTTGAATTGGGAAGATGCTCGAAATCGGGATACTCTGAACTTGGGGGATATCATATGAAAATTACAAAAACTATTTGGAATAGAAAAAAAAGAGTTTTATGACAAAATTTGATTGAAATTGCATAATATATACGTGTGAAGCCTGGACCTACGCATTTATCATCGGTGTTCGGTACTATCTCGCAAAAATTCATAAAATTCTATGTTACTTTTTTATCGCAAAAATATTCCTGTTTACTAAAACAAAAAGATTCGTGACAATGCTTTCGGAATTACACCCATTAGGCCTACTTAAGATGCATGGGTGATAAAAGGGGCTATACCATCTAAGAATAGTCAACCGCAATCATTCAACCAAAAAGTTTGTGCGAAAATAAACTTTTGGCCTCAGTGTGAAATAGACAGTGAAAAAAAAAACACCTTAAGTTTGAATGCCGAGAAATACATACAAACAAACAAACAAACAAAAACAAATAATTTTTAAATTGTCTCCCTATGGAAATTGATTTCAGAGTAAAACAAAACTTTCTGTACTTTCCAATATAATGAAAAACCGATCTGGAGCATTGAGAGATTAGTTTTTAAATAGGTAATTTCTGTAAAACTGATAAGAATTTTTTTGAATTAAGAATTCTTACTGTGGATGAATGGTTTCGGCACTTCACGCTTTGTGAAAAGACATTGCAACCTTGAATTATATTGTGCATTATCATACTGAGTATTGTATGTTGATAAAATGTATGCAGCCTAAGTCAGTAAAAACAATTGAATCTTGATGATATACATGCGTGGACTAAGTCACGAATGATCTACAATAGTAAAGTAATGGAAAAGAATCAAGTTCATTGAACAAGTTCGCTGTGACGACCACAAAACATATGTGGTGTTTCGGTCGGCAACCTAGCAGCAGGCCTACTGTCCATCATGACAATAATATACTTGTACCAGTATAGTCAAAGACATAAACCTAAGAATCCAGGGAATTGTTTTTAGATATCTTAAAAAGTTTTACCGTTTATCTTTTAAAGTTACGGATATCTTGTTCGCGATCGTCAACCGAGTTTATATCTGTCTAACAAAGTTTATAAGAAATCTTATGGTAAACGGTATTTTTTGCATGGCATGCATACATCATGTAATAGGGACATATAATATAGCAAAGTAAAATCCATGTAACCTGGCGGACTGAGTCTTGTAAACCCTTTTTGGACCTGGGCTAGTTTAAATTTTAGGTGATGAAGCTACCCTGGCTAGAGTAATCGTTCCTACTTTTCACCCTACATAAAAGAGTATGCAGACGAGTGAAGAAAAACGTTTTCCCGTGCAGCTGGTCAAAACAAGGTTACTCTGTTCCGCCATCTTATGTGAATCGGACAATAAGGTCTACCAAGATACATTGGCACATGCTTACAAACGCAACTATCCTATTTTAGATCATGACAGGGGTGACAGGCTTCTTGTCAGGATAAACATATATTAGACCAGTGGGTGCGTTGAATCAGAGCAAGGCAAACTGTTTAGCCTGCACATCCCTATTTTCGGAAAATAGACAGTGTTGTTATGGTTTCTCATAGAACCCGGATGTGCCATTTTATTTTGGAATACCTATACTGTATCTCATCTGCATAGTTCAGTTGAAATTGTCGACGAGGAAGGAGCCGATTTGTCTGCCAAGTTTTATCCCTTGAACACTCGGCTACCGACAACAATGGACAAATGATGTTTTGGAGCGTTGCTCGATCACTCTGCTGAATTTCCAGTTAGTTTACTCGATATCCATGGTATCCAAAGATAACACATTTTCTAGGAATTTTTCTTAAAATTTTTAATTTCGTTACAGATAAGGAAAACCTTACTTTTTTCTGTTGTTATAAATAATGTATGTGGAAATGTTCTGAAACAGTGTTATTTTTACCTAAATGTTCAATTACCTCCAAGGGGGCTTTGCCCCTCTGCAACCCCCCCCCCCCCTCCCCAACTGACCTTTAGCCAAATTCCCGACACGACACCTTTTGGCAAACTTTCCCATTATGACGTAACAATTAAATGGCCCGTCAAACACTTGTGTGATTATGACATTACAAAAAGCACATGGGCAGCCATATGTCAGACACTTGGCGATAAGTCTACTAAGGGAGGCCTCAGTCGGCGCCCAAAAAACCTCATCTGTTTTCGGGCCCTAGTTACGACCCTTAAAAACTTACGGCCCAATTTTTATCATTTAACTTCTCTTCTGAAACCTTTTGGGACCATTTGGCATCCGATAGCTGTCTCCCTTTGACAGCTAAGATTTTAACCTTTGATTGATCTATCAGTACTGCGGCTCCATCTCTCTGTATATTACCTCTTCATAGCAGCAGCCACAGAGAGTGATTGAGTAGTTAGAGTATTCCAGTCTCGCACTGAACTGGGCCCGAAATCACCAAATTCACTCAATACTCAAGCTCAACTTTTATTTCATTATTTTGACTGTAAAATTGTTTATAAAACTTTTGGATTTTAGTGATTATGAAACATATTATGATTTTTAATCATTTACATACAAAGCTTTGCGTCACACATGATTTTTTTTGTAAAAAAACGAATAAATACGTTGAGTACGGTACTCAAGATTTAAGTACATACTCAAACATTTTTAAAAATATTTCTGAAGTTTTCTTCGAATGAGCAATAACTTTCACCATTATTTACAATTGTATGCCATCAATATACAAACATGTCTGGTTACAGAATGAAGTTTGCATGTTTTTACCTTCAAATCGTGAAAAGTTAGTTGAGCGTGAGTACTAAGTAATTTTGGTGAGTTCGGGCCCTGGATATTCGGTAATCCCGGTAGTTGAAATCCGTTCTCAATTCTAATATTAGTATCAGTGTTGTATTAGTTCCAATCAGAGAGCTTTCCCATCTGTAGAGACGTCACCAAAAATTGGACCTTCGCTATGTCATCGTCTGAATACAGTGTAGTTTCTTTTATATACGTCACGCCTCAGTTACCTAAAATGGAGCATGTTTTTTTTTTTTAAAGATTTAATCCAAGAAGCCTTTACTATTATTTTGATACTAGTACTACTATGATGGTGCCTGTCTGTCTTTTCCTAATACACTAAAATGCCAGGACTCGATCCATCTAATTTTGCTTGCGGGGCGGGCGCTTTGTCACTAGGGTACCGCGATGCCTCTTTCAATTTGAAATATGTCGCTGTATCATTGGCAGCAATACACAAGGGTTAGTATTCTGTTTTATGCTTTCGTTTTTTTTTTTTAGTTTACGTCCCTTCGATTTAAGGGGTATTAGCTGTGGATTTTTTTTAATTTTCTTTTTTTCTTTTTTAATCTACTCAGTGTAGATTGATATAAAAATAAAATAATAATAAATAATAAAAAACAGATATCCACAAGCATAAATTTTTTTTAATTCCTGTATATTTTGTGAAAATTGCTTGAAAAACCCAGGTTGGCACTTTTTCAATTGCAATTGATTAATTCAAACTTACCGTTTGTATATGAATGTCAAACTGGACCTGACCTTATTTTCACAAAATATAATATAGGAATTTTTGTTTGCCTGTGTGTAGCTCTTATTTCTTATTGTCCATCATGAACAAAAATCGTTTTTTTTTTTTTTTTTTTTTTTTTTTTTTTTTTGACACAGCTAATGCCCCTTTAAGACTGATTGCTCACTTGCATGAAGATATCAACAGCAGTAGATGGCGTACCTCAAAATTTAACCTGTTAGCTACGGATTGACGCCTGCAGTGACACGTGGCCTCGTAGTTTTGTCCGAAACATCCGTGACTGTCACTTCAAATGTCAAGCGCTTGGCGAAGGCAAAAATAATTGTCCCAATCTTTTTAAAAAGTGTCGGGTATGACCTGGTAACGAGAATTAAACCCGGAACCAGAGAAAAACTCTTTAAATTTTATATTCAGTTAAATTATACACAAGACTTTTTGTCAACTGTAAATGCAACGTTCTTTTTATGTTTAAACTCGTTAAAGGAAATGGAAAAAATCTATGTAAACAATTGGAAAGTTCTTGAACATGATACAGTAACTGTATATCATTATAAAGATAATTAAGTGTTGTTGCTAATTCTACACTGTGTAAATGAATGCATAACCTTCTTTCATAAGAAAAATAAATCCCCACTTCTCTCTCTCTCTCTCTCTCGTCGTGATATTGTCGATTTACGGTATCATTTGCCGTAGACCTGATTGAGATTAATGATAAAAATCCTGGTCAACATGCATGCGCTGTAGAATCAAATAAATGCGTTTGCCGTATAAGAAGTCGATATACCCGTAAATAAAATTCTAGTCTTGGTATTTAACCTCTGGTTCTTATTCCAAGTAAATCCTGACCTCGCCATTCGATATCAACAAACTAGCCGAAGTGGACATGAAAGTTTGTTTTCCGTTTTGTCTTCAATCTTAAATGGGTGGGATATAGAGATGAGATAAGAAGTTAGTTATTACTAAAGCTCTTATCTTTCCCATATCGGTCGTTTATTAAGATATCACGTGATCTGACGTCATCCTATTCAATATGAACGGTAAAATCGGAGATTTTCTTTGATTTATTTGTGCCGAGTTATAATGTTTATGAAGCCATTCCGAGAACAATGTTATGAATTAATGTGCATTTGGTTTCATTTGATTCTGTGTCCTTCTTTCCGGCTGTGATAGACAGTGATACGAAATAGGAAATACCGTATATAATTTTACCTGTGCTTACCTGAGATTTTTTACCTGTATTTTTATCTGAATTTTTTTTTTTTTTTTGGTCTGTTGATAACGTTTGTCTTTAACATTTATATTTAATCGGGAACATCTGCTGAGATTTAAACCTTGTTTTAAAAGAAGCCACTTTATGGACGGAATGATTGTTGAATTCTTTATTTGCTTCTGTACTTGAAATATATTCCATATATGCAAAACCCAAAATAACTCGTGGGTCTTTGGACAGGATAGCTTGTGATTTGTTATATAGACAAACAAAAAAGGTACTGATGGTTATTGAAAGTTCACTGGACATTATGCCTACTCCTGCCAAAAGACCTTGTCGCGAGGGGAGTGTTGAGACTGACAAGGATTCTTCCGTGGACACTTCTCCAGAAAACATTCATGTTACAATGTATGATCGAAAATGTCCGAAGTCCGGAGTTAAAGCAGGTAAGATTTTCGTGTTGGGGATATGGAAAGTAGATGCGTGATTCTGACAAAATTCGGAATATCTCTCTCTCTCTCTCTCTCTCTCTCTCTCTCTCTCTCTCTCTCTCTCTCTCTCTCTCTCTCTCTCTCTCTCTCTCTCTCTCTCTCTCTCTCTCTCTCTCTCTCTCTCTCTCTCTCTCTCTCTCTCACACACACACATACATACATACTCAAACACATACACGTACGATCGTGCGATCATATTATAGAAATTGAGCAATCTACATGGCCAGTCCATCATTTTCTTAAGTATAATTCCTTAACGGAAATTACATAACGGTGTAACTTCAGTACAGAAACTGTAAACAAAGAATTTGTGTGTTAATTACGTTAAATCAATACCCAGTAAAACAGTCAATGAATTTGTAGGACATTCCAAAAAATCCTAAACAAAGTAAAGATCGGGCTCAGAGTGTGTGTCCTCCATTCCAGCGAAGTCTGGGTAGCTGCCGTCTCCCTATTTACGGAGGAACCTGTCTGAGTTGAACCGAGTCCGACCTCGTGTACTATTATTTACATATTCTAAAATAAATTTTGAAAGATATATAACAATTACATTTTATTATCAACGCTGTATGAGTTATTTCACGCAATATTGAAATATAAGTTTGTAATTTATGAACGTTATTTACGACAGGAAAATATTTAGCCGAGTTTAGCTTGCCATTTTAAAGGAGCTTGAGACACTTGCCTTGAGGAGTTATTAGTGCTTAAATATTTATTACAGTAAAAAACATTGACTAAAAATCACACCATAAATTTTAGTTCTGGGAGGAAATAAAAATCCACAAATAAAATCAACGGCACGTTGAGTGTATAACCTACTCAGACCCAATAAGTTGAGTTCATATTCAGATGTGTTTATTTTTCAATATAACTCAGATATAAGATCAGATAATTAGAAATAGAATTATAGAATTTTCCCCAAAATGAATAGATGACTAGAAAATAGATAAATTAATGAATTTAATGAATGAATGAACAGATAGCTACATAAATAGATACTAAATAGATGTTTAAACATATTTTATTTGATAATAATCAAAAGGGAATTGGACAAAAGTTATACAACTTAGTAACTGAATAATACTAAATACATAACTTTAATGAATGGATAGCTAAATAATGAATGGATAAAAGAATGAATAAATAAATAAATATATAAATAAATAAATAAATAAATAAATAAATAAATAAATAAATAAATAAATAAAATTTCAAACTAAATATAGGAATGGCAGTCTACTGATATACACATGCATGTAATAGTTAGCTACAAGTCGAATATACTTATAAAATGCCTCTTAACTTGAAGCCCAACCTGTTTTTCTGAGATTTCAAGCGATATAAAAAATATACATGAATATATACAGTTCCAGGGTGTTTGCGTTCGTTCGATATTTCACCTCTTCACATATAAGCCAGTTGTTTTCATTTGTTTAACATCTTATGTTCCAGTGGCAAAATGTAGAATTATTACTGGAAATTTAGTTTGATATTTGCTTGTTTTTAAAACCAAACATCCGTTCGATTATATAAATCAATGTTTGTGCATATTGAGCGATATTATGATAACGGCTTCTCACGGAGCTGCGAATCCCTGCTTAGTTGGAGAAGTTTGTTGAACGGTTCATGATAGGTTCGTGTGAGAATATTAGCTAGAAAACTTGACCTGAAACTTGCTGTGATAACTTCGCATAGAAATACCATTTTCATATTTAATTTTGTTTCTATTTTAAGTACCCGAATATTCAAAATTTTGTGTACTTGTGCGGCATATTAAAACCGAAGGAATTGCACAATGTAAACAAGTTAAATATTTGTCTGTCTGTCTGTCTTTCTGTCTATCTGTCTGTCTGTCTGTCTGTCTGTCTGTCTGTCTGTCTGTCTGTCTATCTATCTATCTATCTATCTATCTACTGATATAAAGAATAACAAACCACTAAGCCTATGAAAATTAATTTTTCAACATTTTTTCCCCATAAAACGTGCGTCCCAGCTGAATACTCATTTGAAGCACATTATTCTTTTAAATTTATTTACATGTATTTCGATTGACAAAATTGAAATTCATTAACATGCGGACTTCATAACTAAAAATTGACTTTTTTACCTGCAGCTTATATGCATAACTATAAATCTATGCAATGATTCACCTTCCGTGACCACACGTTTCTGTCTTCTAAATTATATCGCATATTCTGATAAGTTTAGTACATTGATTTCTAACCCCTTCCCACCCATACCCGCCCTGAGTTGGAGTATGTCCTATAGTAAATTGTGTATTTTTTCTGAGTTTTTTTTTTTATTTTCATATTTCATATTTGCTCAGTCTAAAATAGAGGCCATGTTCCCTTGAACTTTATGCAAAAGATTTTTTTTTAACTTCTGACACTAGAGAGCTAGTGCACTTGACTCCAAATCTTACGCATATATCAAGTAAAGAACGGATTATCTTAAAAATGTGGTTAAAGGACAAATATTATATTTGACATGAGTAAAAACAAACATAAGATTGGTAGTTACACTGGGTCCATTAAAATACGACTTTGGTGTGATATTTTGGACAGGATTGGTTTAATTTGTATAAACAAAGGCATTATAAGAAATTCAGTTTTTATTTATTTAGATATAAGTAAAAAGAATGTTTATGTAACGTCTCGTATTTATCATGTATATTATGAGTTAACTTTCATCACGATTCATATGTACTATAAATAGGCTTTGAAATACGTATCAGTGAAGGCTGGGTTCTAGTTCGGGGTAGTTACCTTCATTTAACATTTGCGACATTGCACACAGATTCCGCGAATACAACAACACATTAGCTGAGAGATTTATAGATCGCTGCTGAAACTGTATAGTTGTCTTAATATTACTTTTATCCAATTGATAAATAAATAAATAAATAAAAATAAATAAATAAATAAATAAAATCAAGTTATATAGGCCTCAGTCATAGTTATGATCTCGTTTCATTGTTTATTCAGTTATGTTTCAGAATTCTGCAAATTGTAATTTTAAATTAGCCGATTTAAAAAGTAGGCTACAACACGGAAACTGTAGACTCATTTGGAATTTATTTTAGGGTCTGAATTACGGAGAAAAAATGTCAGTGTTGGGTTATTGGCTCGTTTTCATAGATTTAAAAATACATCTTTCCTAATCATAAAAACCAAAAGAACAGCCTGATTTATTTCCCAATTTAATTTAATTATCATTTAATCCACCCATCCTTAAAAAAAAAAAAATACCGTCAGGTGACATTTTTTCAATTATAGATGTCATGATGTTTCCTACAAATCTTTCACGGTTTTACCACAATCGTGTTCATTGATAATCTTTTCTTTCGGGTTTATCCTCGAAATTTGATACTGACGGGTAAACATTAAAACATTGCAGCAGCTTTTCATAAACCAAGCATCAAAACGAAAATATTGAGATCTCTGGGTTAGAGAAATTTACATAATTCTGTCGGTAGTAAAACAGCAGTTGACTCTGTTTATGAATGAAATGGATATATTTTTAGAGAATAATGAACATGTGTTTTAAAAGAAAAACAAATACAGTGATATTTGATTTCAATTTTGTTCCCCTTTACAAAAACACAATTTTTATAAAAGTGAAGTAGCTTACAGTTTATCTTTTTTCATTCGAAGAGGGGAAAAAGGGTATGGCTTCGGAATCTGAAATTTAGTGTTTTTATGTTTATTTCTAATCGACAGAAAATAAACAAAAACGTTAACGGTAAACAGAATTAACTATAATTGAATCAGACTTATTTTTAGAATTAATTTTATCAGGTAACTGTAAGGTTCATACAGAAAAAAAAATCACCCCCCTGGTAAGGTTTTAACTTTGCCATTTAATTACTCAAAATTGAATAAAGATATTGTTCCATACACAAAAAAATAACTAAGGGTGTGACGTGCATTTCTGATAATTTTGCAGTTTTGAAAACTGATTTTGAAAACTGAAGGGCGTCAACATAATCAGGCACCAGTTTCTTCATCTTTGTTGAATTTTATCAAATAATATTTCTCAAACTGGTACAAACATAACAAAATATTGGTCGTGAGAAATTGAACCTAGAATTTGGGGAATAATCAATTCACGTTCACATAGCATCGAAAAGATGTACTTTTTTTATATACATATAAACGATTGACTGTGTGTGTGTATTTTATCACAAGGGGTAGAACAAAAGAGAAATTGAAATATTTAAATCTTTGTATGATAAATAATAAAACTACTACTACTACTACTAATAATAATAATAGTAATAGTAATAATAATAATCATCATCATCATCATCATTTAAAAATACATTTTCTGTTTGTTTCCAAATATGACTAAAATGATTATAAAGTTGTAAAATAAACAAATAAATAAATTAGTGAATTATCGTAATTTATTAGGTGTATTGTCCAGACAACACGTGCTCCCGCTGTGACGTCTTTATGACTATCAAAACAAAGGGTGCCTAGGTCATCTCGTAAAGATTATCTCCCTCTTATAAGGCGTTAAGTCTGTCATGATCATTCCTTTAATCTCGCGATTGAAACAGATTAATTTTCATCCGTTGTAATTGCAATCATCACATCCTGACATTTATACAGTCGTAACTGGCTTGATGTGTGTCTATATCCTCAATACCCCGATCTATTGTTTAATGTTTATCGTTCAATCCTTGGTACCCCATCTATTGTTTTAAGAATTAATTGATTATTAATCAAATATACATCTATAAAAATATAGAAATAATTATGCTATGTATCTTTAGTGTGTATATATATATATATATATATATATATATATATATATATATATTATATATATATATATATATATATATATATATATATATATATATATTGGGGATAAAATGGCGGTCGAATTTTGAATTATTTACGTGTTATTTAGAAATATGATATACTAGATGATCATCATGGGGTATATCACGAGTGAATGTAGATCTTTTTGTCTTCACCTTTAACCCTTTTAACACTACAGACCATAATAGGCTGGTCTCAGACAATTAGAAAAGAGCATACTATTTAAACTCTTAGGGGTGAAAGGTTTCATAGCGTCGATATATATATATATTTAAACCCGTCTGAAATTGAACGATCATAGCCCCGTCTAATGTTTGCTTTAGGAGAGGACTGGAACAGGAAAAAAAAATGAGTTATGAAAAATTCTGTTTATATCTTCAGTGCCTTTTGGGGTCGTCAGTGGACTAAAAGACGCCTATTTCTGAGAAGAAAATTTAAATACAATCAATATTATTAACATACATACGGGGAATGCCGTGCATTTTATTGAAATATCGTGTGCAATTGAAATTCTGTTTGAATTATAAATGAGATGCTTTCACCCCTGTGTTCAACAACGGGATGTCCAATCTTGATATAAATTTACATATAATTCTCCATATATTCATTGTTAATCCATACGCTGTAATGGCATGTAAATCTGCTGTTATGTTTTCCTCCCTGGATTAACCTGCCATTAGATTTATCATATCTGCACATTACTTTGTCTAATGCAGATTTGCAGGGGAGATAAGAATGGTGATAACGCAGAACCTTGCAGAATTACAACGAATTTGCCAAATATTTGGGCGACAATCTGACTGTATTTTAGCACTGTCACTTGTCATAAAATAAACAGCTCCTAATCTACGTATTTTCCTATATATATGTCAAACTTGCTTCTCTTATCAACATACCGGTAAACAAGATTATGTAAACGGACTTACCTGATAAAGGGATCACAGGACGGATAATATAATAGCTAGACCAAATCAGCTACAATCGCCCGGAATAAACGTATAGCACAAGTTTTCGGTTTTAATTCCTGTACAATTAATTTCAAAAAATTTCTTAACAAGATATTTATTTCTTTAATAAAATAACTATAAAAACCATTTGCGGAAACTTTTCGTTAAATTTGATGCAACTGCGATTGGGTTTATAGATAGAGCTTAGAAAATATAGGATACATGTATGTTATTATAATATATGGGTTGAAAATTTCAAAGCATCGTCATATATACCCATCATGACATTTCTAAAATTAAAAGAAATAATGATAATAATAATAATAATAATAATAAAAACATTAAATATAATTTTGTGATATTAACATAAACGAGCACCCTTAACAATAAAATTGCTTTATAACGATGCACAGACAAACGAACGATTTAAAATTGATCAAACGCCTTCTGTGATGATAGTTGCACCGCGAATCGAATCATGTTGAACCATGTTGTAGTAGAAAAATTCTTATATCCCTATATATTTTTTTAAAAATAAGGTCATGTCCATTGCTGTATGTATATACAAATGGAGAGGTCGAATTAATCAGCTGCAAACGAATAATTGCCAAATTGGGTTTCTCAAGCAATTTTCACAAAATATATAGGATTTTAAGATTTTTCATGCCTCTGTATATCTAAGTAGTAAACAAAAGAAAGATTTTTTTATGGAAAAATACAACACTAATGCTCCTTTGATAACATATATATATGATGAAGAAAACAAATCTGATTTCACCTTGTTAAAGCTCCGCCAGTTAAAATGTTGGGTATGTAAAGTTGTTGAGTATAGTTACTAAGTTTTATCAACAAAGAATGTACAAACAAAATTCTTCAAGCACCATCTTAAGTGACCATCCGTCCACTTGTAAATTCAATGTTTGGACTGATGAGAGGTTTGCCACTTGAAATTACGCCGAAGAACAAATAGCCAAGACAGAGTAGGACAGTCTTGTAAAGCGAAAGAGTGCATAACTGAAATTGACATCGTCCTTAGACGCATACAAAATATGACCCCTTTAAGTGCCATTCAACGTGACAGAGGTGCTAAACGTAGTTTTGGTGTTTTTTTTGTTTTTGTAATTTGGCAGATGATGGCGGGTGGACAGTTCTTGATACTAGTTGAATCTTGTTGACCGTCAAATACTTACTATTTGACGCATGCTCTGTTATAAACGTTAGGCTTTAAAATAACATCGCTGGCTGTTTGTTTCATATGCGTGGGTAAAGTTTTTGCCGCCAGAACTGGTTATATTTGAATTTTAAAAGTAAGGTATAGTTTTAACTTTAAGTTAGGTATTAGAGATAGATACATTTGTAATTGTAATTTTGTTTCGTTAATAATATTGGAAATAAATACGTGCAGCATGTTATAGATAACTGGTGCCTATACCAAAAAAGTGGAAACATGAAAAAATTACTTTTTGGACACATAAATCAATAAAAAGATAAAAAAAAACCAAATGAATATTTTCTAAATCAATATATATATGTATTTTGCATGGAATGTAAACAAAATGGTTTCTCTGCCATGTTTTAATTAGTAAGCCAAATAATTTTCCGGAAACTGATTTCGAATCATGACTGTTACTATGATAGCTGACTATGTTCTGAAACCATATAGACATCTAACAAATTAAAACAATATCGGTGTAGCAAACCTTATAATCATAAAATGTATCATCATAATTATCACCCTTCTCATCATCATCATCATCATCATCACCATCATCATCTGATATTAGTTTTAAACTCCTTTGAAAATTGATTTCTGAGAAGCATATTTTCTTACAGTAAGTAGTGTGTTTTTGACACTATTCTAACTATGAACAAAAAAGGAAACGGCGATGTAAATTTCGTTTGTGACTTACAATTACTTGCAGATTTCACGAAAAGAAACTAACACATTTCAAATTAATTTAGAAAGATAGTTAATTGATTTCAACACAAATTAAATGTGCAAAAGTTTACAAGATATCATTGAGTTCATAAGTCAGGCCAACTATTTCTAAAAAGTTGATTTAGAATAGAAAGCTTCGAGAAAATGATTTTAGTTGACTCACATTTTTTGGGGGGCATGATGCTGTACATTAGCCTGATAGATATATAACTTGGGTCGTCTTCCCAAACCAAGGTTTCCTGATCCATTTCGTTCCTAACGGAGTGGATCGGAAAACCTTGACTTGGATAGATGAAGTCAGGTGTACATGTTCTATTTGATTATCATCAAATTATGTATGTTTCAAACTATAAAGTAATAATTGCAATTTGTTGAGATTGGATCAGTTTTAGTCGCACATCAATAAACAAAAACATACTTAACTGATGACCTTGTCTGGAGGGTACGTGTTGTAGATTCAATCAATGTTCAATTTTAGATTGATTAGTATAAATTATAAAAAAAAATTTTCATATGCTTCCTGTTGTACTCGTGATCTTGGAAAGGGAAACTTTTGTCATCTTCCCGAGTCAAGGTTTTCTGATCCACGACGTTCCTCAAACTATGTGAGTAAAAAAACAGGGGCGTAGATAGGCGTACGCACGGAAGCATGTGCTTCCAATTCATTTTTTGCGGATTCTTTTTTACTGATGAATGAATAGATATAAGAATGATATACAGTCATGTTATCAATGATGTAGAACATTAAAACTATATTTCCGTGTAATAAACTGCTATAGAATGCATTCAAATGATTCCTGAAATATCTTAAAACCGCTTCGCCCCCGTGCTCCCCCTATCAGGGATTCGGCCGTGACCCACTGGGGACCTAGGCGGTCCCAAGACCCCCTCACCTATATGTGCTTTCATATAATTTACTGCCTAACTACGCCCCTGGTAACGGAGTGGATCGGAAAACCTTGAATTGCGAAGATGAGTTTATGCCTGCATTATTTGATTTCAGTCCGAGATGGTCTTTTTCACTTCTATCAGTCAAAATTATGTATGTTTTAAACAAAATTACGCGTTTCTGGTTGAAAGTCGAAGGATTGAGGTCAGTTGGGAGAGAGCTATAATAGGCTAACTAATGGTATATTAAAGACCTTAGGGACCACATCAGAGGGGGATTTTAGCAGACCCGCGCAGTAACGGCATACCAATGGAGTTACGTCCAGGGACGGAAATAATTTCACTAAGAACATTTTTAATTTGAACATCATGGAAAGCTTGAAGATTATTAGTATTATTTTTATCTTCGGTGACTAATCTAATGAGGAAATGAGGAAGTTGCCACACTACGTTAATGGAAGCTAAACTATTGACATCGTGTGGTTTTTAAACAGTGTTTTGTGAATGTAAACAACATCGCTCATCAAGAAGAATGAGCTTACACGGGTTACAACGATTTAGTATCAACAACGGATATCAGCTTAACAAATTTATTGATACATGTACATACTGTAGTTCTCATTTTGTCCTGATACGTTTTCTTCACTTTTAATTGATTATTTCATCTCTCTCTCTCTCTCTCTCTCTCTCTCTCTCTCTCTCTCTCTCTCTCTCTCTCTCTCTCTCTCTCTCTCTCTCTCTCTCTCTCTCTCTTTTCACACACACACAGAGTCTTGTATTTGAGATACCGAAATTTATTCATAGTGTCGTTAAGTCATTTCCAATTTTGGCAAATTGAAAATAAATACTGTACAAAATTTAACAAAATTAGAAATCAATAAAGGACAAAATTTGTAAATAACAAATTTAAATATTATTTTACATACATTTTATAATATACATGTATGTTTATTTTGTAATTTATTTTATAATTATCATTTCCCCACTCAGTTTTGATTTACCAGGGATTTTACCCCTGATAAAACAAAAGGTGGGAACGTGATAAAACTATGTATATCATCAGATTTTATTAATAGATATTAGCTAATCGCGATATCCAAGCAAACAAACAGTTGATATACATACAAAAGCTGGGGATGTAAATACAGTTTGATTTGGTACTCCAGTAAATTTTTATAAAAATAAATTTTATTTTAACTTTTGAAAGTCAGGAATCTTTTTTGAAGGTCTATACTCAATATATAAATTCACAATTTTCACAACTTTTGTTTTTATTGATAAACCACGCATACTGTATACGTACAGGTATGGAAACGCATTGCTGTCACATGCAATTTTTTTTTAATACATTTCGAAATTTAACATCGTGGAATTCGAGATCTTAATATTTCGAAATAGTTACCCCAAATTTGTGGTTCTTATCTCCAAATTTAGATTTTATATCTTGAAATTTCGAGATAAAGAACATCACTTGTGGCAAGCATTACGTTTCCGCAAAAGGGGTTCTTGAGCACCTGCATATTAAAAAAGAACAGTGGGGTACCGCAACTCGAATAGAACTTTGATTACAAAAACAAGGGTCATTGTTCTCAGTCGTACACGTATCTCCTGTTTCCCCAATATACCCCTGTGATTTGCCCAACATGCTCACAACTGCTGTTGTTATAAAAATCGAATTGTTTGTATGTTCACATTTGTTTATTTTCGCTTATATACATGTATGCATTGTATGATAGTGTTGATGTTTCCACAGAATATCGCGATCTGTCCGTGGTAGTGGGTGTACTTAATTTAACGAGCGGCGTATCCACTTAAATTTTAAGGGGCATTAGCAGTGTTTTTTTTGTTTTATTTTTAAAAAACATTTCTTTTTTACTACCTATGATTCATGCACAGTAACTAAAAAGAGATGCACACAAGCTTAAAAATTCTGACATTCCTCTTTATTTTGTGAAAGTGCTTGAGACAATTATTCCTTTGCAAATGATTCATTCAACCTTATTATTAGTGTATGTATCATCTTTTTGGTAAAACCTGTGGTAAATCAAAATGTGGAAGCATGATACATGTATATACTGGGTCTGGCCTTATTTTCACAATGCGGACAGTCGATGAAATATCACCTCTGAGAAACTCACTGACTCGATAGGAGATCGAACCATGGATTTGAAGGGAGATAACCAGTGGTCAAAGACCCTTAAGCCTTTCTACCCTAAATTTCCAAAAATATAATAGGAATATTTTGAATGAAAAGTATCTCCTATGTATATTCCGTAAGTTGCAAGTGAATAATTGCCACACTGGGTTTCTCAAGCAACTTTCAAAAAATACATATATAGGAATTTAAAAAAAAAAATTGTATACCTGTGTATATCTCTTTTTTGCTATTGTATATCAATTTAAGTAGTAAAAATGAAATTGAGAAATGCACAGTTAATGACCTTTTAAGAAATATTGTGAAAAGAGCATCATGATTTTCTTAGATGACAGAATTCCCACTCTTTATATTCATGCTCCGGTGTTTTTGAAAATGGACATGTCTCTTTCATTACCCACAGTTCTATCCTTCATGTTCAACATGCACGCGACTTACAAAATTTCAATTAATTCCTGGACAACTTCAAGTTCCAGACGGAATATCCAAATACTCTTATGCTAGTATGCCGCTCGCGATGTGACCCAGAAATTATTACAAAAAACTGATTGGCAGGTTATCAAATCTGATTGGTTACAAAGAAGTATGACGAGTCTTTTTTCGGTATGTATATGATTTTTAATGTAACGATATGTAAAGTAGTTGGTACGTTTATGAACTCAAATATTTTCCTTCCAGTAAGAGTTTTATCTAACCAAACTGTCAACAAAACATTTTTATAACCGTGTTTATGAATTATATCGTTTTATTGCATAAATTTAAATGACATTTGAATCGTTGATCAAGGTTAGGAAAATTTACCTTCAGTGTTTGAGAAATGTAAATTTTGATAAGTGTATACGTGTGTGTGTGTGTGTGTGTGTGTGTGTGTGTGTGTGTGTGTGTGTTAAAACACGGCCGTAGAAGTGATCATTTTGCTGATCTTCTCATCACGGGCAAGGGTACTTATCGGCCCCAGTTTATTTTAGTTGGCCCTATAAACACTTCGCTCGAACCTACAAGAATTCTAACGTGAACTTATTTATAGGAATTACATATCAGGGTATATAAATGCACATTTTTTGTTTTGACAAGTACATTTTTTTCTTCAAAAATAGAAGCGAGTTTCCCTCAATGGATCATGGGCTCCCAAAGATTGTAAAACACATGACTTAGATTTAAAGCAAAACACGCTTTTCGTTATTGTGTTGAGAATAATAGTATCTATCATAATGTTGCGGGAGAGACAACGAAATTTCAATCCTAGTGCCCATGTCGCTTATATCCATGAAGAGCCTGGAATACAATCCATATGTGCACACATAGTTGTCGGTCCTTGCACTCTCGATCAATAGTACAAGAACTGACTGTGCAAAAGATTGGGACACGCGCACGAGGATCTATAGATATTCCCTTATCCCCTCCGGCAACATGATGATGGATCCGTTTCTCAGACTTGCAATTATTTATCATGAAAAAAAAAAAATGAAAATTTGAACTTCCGGTTAAAGTTGTCATGCGCATGTGGCTAACTGGATTTTCCAATCCTGTGCGTGAGAATATTTCCGTAGGGACCTGGATGTATTTCAGTTGTGTAAAAGGTGTTAGGTGTTATGATATTGCACGTGCAGCTATACAAAAGGTCATTTTCTTTTTGTATGTCACACGTAATGTACAGAACTGTACTGTTCTATATGTATTTTGTATATTACAAATATTTGCCAAAAATATTGAGGAAGATATAGATCTGTTTGCTTTTCCTAAGCGCCAAATTGTCCTTGCAAATAAAACCACGTGAAAGTAAACTTTTTTTCTAAAATAGGAAGTGTAAATGACCATGAAACATGTCAGATAAGTGTCTTAGGTCATTTTTCAGTCAAATGAGTTTACAAAATTTGATGTTTTATAATGCCTCAGTGCATACAGGTACGTAGCACCTTTATGTACCTTTATACATCGATGTGTCTTAACTAGGGTTGTAATCTTTAGATCCGCTTGCGGCTGTCTAGTGGTGGAGCGTTCGACTTGCAAACGGACGGTTCTGGGTTCGAGTTCCGGCACCGGGTCATACTAAATACATTTGTACTTAAAAGTGTTCCTTCGCCAAGTACTCGTGATATGAAGTGAAAGCTATGGGTTTTCCGGCTGAGGCTTAAAACCGAGGCTACGTGTCACGGTAGGTGTGACACGTTAAAGAACTCTCGCTGCAATGACGTCAAGTCAAAGTTCAAGTCAAAATTTGTTGCACTTCATCTTCATATAAGTGAAAATTTTTTTGGTGGGATGTAAAATAAAAATTAAAACAAAATAGAAAACAATTTTTAGATTAATATAAATCAGTATTATAATATTTTTTCGTCTGCAAAAAGAAACATTTAATGAATGGAAAAAAATACAAAATCCTGTAACTTTAACCACTTTAACCTAACAGGCGTGGGTTCGAGTCCCAACCTGAAACTAAATTAATATTTTCAGTGTAGTTGCTGGAGTCCGATTGTTTCTCATGAGTACACGGGAACCGGTTTGCATTCTTCCGCCAATGAATGTTGAATATGACATAATTTCTGCATTTTAAATACAAATCTAATTTGTTCAGAATTACTATCTAAACGTTTAACAGTCTATATACACGGTGAAATAATGAAGTCGACGGCTTGTTGTTATCGCCTGTAACACGCGCATTAGTTAAACATGATTAATAAATTATTCATATATTCATAAAAAGTCGTTCACGTATATAACGCATGTATCTGGTGGGGTACCATGATATTAAAACTATGTCATGCATGGATCAAGGATTTTTAGGGTGGATGTCGAATTTTCTAGGACAAGTACAGTGGGACCTGGCTATTAAGGCCGTCTAACAGGCCGACTCAAAGTGGTCTGATTAGCGAGGTGATCTCTCGAGTGTGGCTCTGGTCTTATTAATCGTATTTACATATATATATCGAGAAATACGGTTTTGAATTCGATATGGTGTCTTCAGTGAAGTCCTCTTTATGGGTATCGTCTTGTTGATTAGACATGTGTTCTTAATAGCGAGGTCCCATTGTACAAACTTCAAAGTGGATATCATATGCATTAAACTATTTCTCTAGCACAGTTTTACTTCCATCCACTACTTATAGGGTAAAATATATCAGGTCTTTCTTTCATTGTAAGAGCATGGTGGAAAAGGATAGGAATATCATGGAATTTGAAGTCCAAAGCATATTCATATTCCCGTAAAATTGTAATTCTTCTGAAGAATAACTTACTTAGTACACGAAGACTTAATCCTTTATCAATGTTTACCTGTATTTTATAATGTTTACCACCTTTTGACTAGGTTTAAACTGGAATATGCAGTTGGATTAGTATTTGTAATAACTAAATATATAAAGTAGAACCTAGCTATTTCGACCGCCTAACAGACTGACTCAAAATGGTCTGATTAGTGAGGTGGTCTCTCAAGCGAGGGTTTGGCTTTATAGATTTTTAATACATGTATTTATTAAAATATTTCCAAGAAACTTGCTACAGCTTTAAATACGAGTTGATCGCTTAAGTGAGTTGTTCTATAGATCGAGGTTCCACTATACAATTCACACTTCACACGCCTCTCACTTTGTTTTAATTACCTTTTTTTATCTTCCTGTTGTTAAACATATGTACAAAAATACTTAATGATTCTGACATGCTCATTAATAGTTAAAATATGCAAATTGCGACAATGTGCCAGTTCTACGTCGTCAACAGCTTGTAACTGGTTTCTAAAAATAATTTGATTCATAAAGTTAAGGGTAATTAGTTTTTAGCATGTGTTTATAAATACATTATAACTTTATTAATTCAGAACCAGATATCGACGACAGTCCTGCTTTTACCGATGATGAGAGTGTGATGGATGATGATGAGAAAACCGGAAATTCAGAACTCTCCCAGGACGGAACCGGAAATCAACAACCTCAGAAAAAGACAGTCGCTCAAATTATGCGCGATAAAAAGAAACAAACTGCTCTTACTCTACAGTGGTAAGTAAGATATACATTTCATGGGCATAGGACAGGGGGGCAGCGGGGGCATGTTTTGAAACTTTTGAAACTGGGGGGGGGGGGCACAAGTATGTTTGTGCCCCCACTTTTTGACGTAATTTCTTTTATCACACAACCACAACCACAAGCAACATGCTGTTCACCGCAATCTGGAGACAGTCCATGCCATAACTCACACAGTGCACTTCTTGCTTTTTGTGAAGGCTACCAAAGAGTGCGCCCAATAGGACACTATTTGATTCACCTTCACTTATTTAGTGTGTGCATAATGACGTGCCTGTTTGGATGCATGTACCGTGTCGTCGTCGCTTTTAATCCATTCGATATTTTGAACGGTTGTGCACCCCCACTTTTCTGGACCCAGCTACGCCACTGCATTTATTTAAGATTGCCTCTTTCATTTCATTCTTTGATATTTGTTTATTTTTTACAAATGATTACTATTTGCTCAAAGTTTTCTTCTTTCATTTGATCATCCTATTTTAGCTGTATTACATTGATTTAAATCAGTTTATATCTGGGTTTTTTTAATGATGCAAAGCATCCATTTATCACAATTTCACTCTTTTGAGTTAGTGCGTTTGAATATGTATGCGATGGTCTTATAATAACATCCAAAGGTCATTCGCTGAAGAAAATGACCCCTTATTTCAGTATTTGAAATTTTCAAACAAGTGACGAAAGGTGTTCCTTCGACGAATTTTATAAAATTTCATTTTTATTTTTTGCTAACTTAAAATATTTCTATCAATTGGAAAATATCACCCTTGCTAATACCATGTACCCACTTTTTGATTTACCAGGAGTTTTACCAAAAAGTGCACTTTTTGGTAAAACCCCTGGTAAATCAAAAAGTGGGAACATGATACTAATAATTACATCCCCTTATTAAGTCACATGGGCTTAAAAAAGCAATTCTGTCTAAGATGTTTTATGAGTTCCATATATAAAACGTTATATAAAAATTAATGTGTAACAATGTCGATTCCTGTAACAGAAGTTTTTGGTATCAGTCCCGCACTGATTAAAGTGACGTAGCGGGGTGGGGTGGGTGGGTTTTATCTGCATCCGTCTGTCAGTTCTGTTGTCAGTCCGTCCGGTTATGGTTTTGGTTAAATTTCTGGTTAAAGTTTTGTAATCGCTCACTGTTCAATTAGTTTTGGTTTCACAGGCAAGGTGACATGTATTGATTCATACATGCTTTCAGTATACATGTACTTGTTTGTATTCCATGCATTAGGTCGATGCATTCAAGTTCAACTCATCAAGTAACAATCCGAGAAAAAAGTTTAAGCAAAAATAAAAATTTGACCCTACCTATATGATTTGTGAAAAAGACTTTTTTGAAGTCGTAAAATACATTAAATTTTACAATTCCATATGGCCGTTTATATCAGCTAGAACAAATAGTACCGGAACATTTTTTATCATCATTGATACAAGCGGCTTTGACATGTTCTCGATGGGGGAGCAATGCTTCGTCAAGTTTTATTCTTTACACAATACGAGTTGTTATCATTTATCAAATCAATAAAAATGAGTGTACATATTTTCAAATATTAAATAAAACACCAAATACAGACAGCGGGGAAAACACAACAATGAATAATCGCGCCGTTTGTAAGTGTAACACGAGTGTAACCTTATACAAGGCGCATGCTATTTCCGATCTTGGTTCGTGCACATGGTCGACAAAAAATTCATTCTTGTTGCTTGTTTTTATCTTGATCAGAGTATACTGTCAAGTGCTGTTTTCATCGAATAAAGAATATATTTCAACACAAATAATGATAATTTGAGGAGAAAATTGAGGCATGTGTCACTTTTTATCAAAGAAACAGCGGAATAATATACAAACTCCGCTCTTAAAAATAATTCTTAAGGAAACAAATCCATTGTGAAACTAAGTTATTGCTTTTCAACCATTTATTGCAGAAATGTTAGATTTGAAGTATTATATTAATTACCTCTCAATGTCATAAAATGTCAATTTTTCAATTCGATCCATTTCGAAAGTGAATGTTTTTCCTGTCGCGTGCGAAATCGGAGTCTTGGTATGTTATTCGGCGCTCGATTATTTCAAATTGATACAACCAACACGATTTCTGTTTACTTTCACTATGTTCTAATTTTTGAAGTGATAGATTTTTTCCCCAACGACAGATTACCTTAGTAAGTCCAAAACACAGCTTGCAAAATATGTAAAGATATGAAATAAATACATGCATTGATATTCATAGTTTATTACCCCTACAACTATTTGCTGTCTAGGCTTAACGTAATTTACATATGAACCTAAAATATCACCGCAGTAGACGACACCATGCCAATGAAATCGCGTTCGAATGGGCATGTTGCCCTGGTGTACTGCAATGTTCAAACTTGGGTACAAGGCTGTGGTATTGCATTGCATTAAATATTTGACACGTCAAATTTCATCAATCACAGTAAGGGTTTATTTGTTTTGCACGACGAAAACTCCAACTGTTTAAAATTCTGACATGATTTTGAAGGCTTATTAGGACCAACATTAGTCTACCGAAATTAGACGAGCTGGAAAGGTCATAATATTTTAGATGTGCTAAATAAATGGGTTCTTGAACGACTGTGTTTGAATTGTTAAGACAGTTTTGGTAGGTAAGATAACATCAGGCCTAGAGCATCCACGAACAGTTACTATGGGCTCGAAGTCTGTTTTTATTTTAAATCGACCGCCATTACCTCTTCCCTGATTGTTTCACTCTTGGTCTTTCAAATTCAATGATTAGACTTTAGTTCGGGCATCTGATTTCGTTTCTTTTTGCACTAGAAATCCAAATTCATTTCTCATTATAATTCATTACCAGCAATGCTACAACAGACGTTTTTTTCAAGTATGGATGAAATAATAGACACTTTAATACGACACAATTTCATTTTCCGTATTACCAATGTATGCTATTGATATGCATTCAGAATTGTCACAAAACATTTTCGAATTTTCATATCAACATAATTCATAAATCTTTAATTTGAAATGTATGCGAGTAAAATTTTGTCAAATATGTACACGTATCTTTTTGTGGATAAACAAACAATAAAAATATGGGGGAAATGGGAACTATTTATATAAAAATTATGTAATTTCAATTATTTCGGTAAATAAGGGAGGGGTTAAATTTCTTCTTACACTAATGGTCGTCCCCCCGCCTGAATGGCGTATTTTATATAGTATCAATATTCAAGTGGCAGATTGTTTCGACACATATTGCTTTCTGGTTCGTGCAACTCTTCGGTCCAATATATTATTTGACCCGAGAAGGTATAACTCTTGAAGTATTGCAGAATTTTCGGTTAGTGTCACACATTGATATAAGCGGATTTGTCGACAATCACTCTGCTGTCATTTAACAATGGGTGAGATAATATATTGATTAATATAAGTATACTTCGTCAGTGCCCCGTGAAGGTACCAACAACATACATGTCAGGCAAGTGTAGACAAAACGCAAGTCGCACTTGTGTAAATATTTTTTTCTTGCATACTATTACACGTTCCCGAAATATGCTTCCGCAACGGAGTATAGCTCCACATGTTTTCTACACGTATTTATTCTCACAGTAGGATTTTGTCAAAATACTTTAAGATTAACCATTTATCATTTTAAAAAGTTGAAACATCGGTATAAAAGGGGGTCACGTAACAATGTCGTATAACCTCTTGTGTTTTGCAATGTTTTTGAGAGGCATATCTCCGTAGGGTTTCGTCCAATCCAAGTCGTGCTCGTACATGCTTGCATAAAACAATGTGCACCTGATATAGGTTTTATTAAATTATTTTTTAAGACCCATGATCAAACAGAACAGATGCTTTAAAAAGATATCGAGATCACATTTTTCATAAATATTTTATCTATTTAATATAAAGACACCGTCACTTGGAGAATTACATATTGATGTGTACATCAGCACAGGTTTCAAAGTCACCGGAATTTACTCAGTGCTCGAGATCAACAAACTACCTATGATTTTGAGATAAAGTACACAGAATTAATGCTGAAACTTGTTATATTTTTAGCATTTATTCAATATTGCATACACTTGTATATGAGGATGTAAATTATTGCTAATTTGGAGAAAACAAAAAGTATTTTGAGTACAGTCGCACTCATATTTTGATGACAGGACTATCAGGTTCCCACGTTTTGGTACCCCCGCCCCAACTGGGCTGGTAAACAAAAATTGGGAACCTGATAGTACTGAAGGTATTTTTCATTTCTGTTGAGAAAATCATAAAACTGAGCAAACGTGGTTTTTTATGTGAATAAAAAGAGGTAATGTAATAATGCAATTCCTATTCAGTCACACTTTTGAAGTTTTACAAACATCTGTACATGTATTATCGAAATGATAAATAAAATCAAAGTTGAGCTGGAGTATTTTGGAGTGAATTTGGTGACTCCGAATCCGTGTAATCTGACTTCATCGTACTTAAATTTGCTAATAGTTCATAGCCCAGGTATATATATGCCAATGGAGACATCTATTTTATTATGAAAATTTTCATTTTATTTTTCTGTGGCTATATAGCGAAAGACAAAACACCGGAAAACAGCAATGACCCTAATGATTGTCTTTTAAACTTAAAAAGTCGAATCATTTGAAAAAAAATAACTCAATGGCGGTTTGATTACCATACATACGTATATCCAAGTTGAAATCTCTTTTGAAAATGCAGTAGAATTACGGATATAGAATATAATGATTTACTCGTCTGCTTAATGTGCATGCAGTTTGGCGCCAGCGTGTCAAATGACAGGTCATAGGGATTCGTCTCCCTTTCCAAACTGGCATCAATTTTGACCGTACCACAAATATGATCGAGTTTGATTTATAGAAGTAAAACTGACAATAAACCTTTTATAGTTTCGTAGTCTGTGTGTACACAACAGTTACGCCACGATCTTGGTGAGTCATCGCTCGATTATTTTTATTCTATCTTATCTGCCCTAAATAATTTTTTAAACGGACCAATATGGAACGGTGCAGAAACTCTCCGTTTTATATATACATGTAATTCTTATTACATTTATATACAAATGATCTATTATATAATAGTGAGGTGTTTGAGTGGTTAATTACATTAATGGTTTGTTAATTACTAATTAGAACGGTTACCTAACCGGGCGCGGGTCAATATATATTAAAAATTAACATTTTTGAAAAAGTAATTAGGATATCATGCTTATATTTTTTTTATTTACCAGGGGTTATAGTAAAAATTAAAAACATTATTATGGTATCAGGAGAATCCAAATGCGAAAAACAAACAAACAAACAAAACATTAAAACTAATTTTTCCATTCCATAAACCAGCATAACAGCAACCAAACATGAATGCAAATATTATATTTGACGCAAGAAGGGACATTTGACCAACTGACCTGCATTATATTAGCCAGTGAAAAATATCAGGAAAAGAAGCTGTAAACCTGAAGGTCTAATATCAATCGCTTACACAGAGTTGTCGGTCCTTGCACTCTCTTCCTCTCTCTCTCAACCGGAAACGGAAGTGATATTTTCTCAATTACGACAAATGTTAAACGATATACTTATAATTCTATCATTAAAAGTGTTTTTGCAAGACAGTGCCATCCAATTGTATTACATTATCATTTTTTCGATCCTATTTCTATAGGATTTGAAAAGGAGGTCCATCATTCAGTACAATGCCAAAAAAAAAAAAAAATCTCAAATTAAGGACGCACGGGGGTGAAAAGGTGGTTATAACACCTACGATCATGGATGATTTTTACCTTAAACTTGTAGTTTTGTTCAAATTATCAAATCAATTAAATGACCATTTATATTGATTTCAGCGGGAAAACAAAAATTGACCCTGCATGCGACAGTCTGTGAAGAAACACCTTAACTCATCAACACCTGTGGCCACATTTAGACTCCCTCAAATCTATAAATAGTACGGTCTACTGTCATAATTCAGGTATAAACAAGTTAATATTGCAGGTAAAATTATTATAAAGGTTTTATATTAAATCATACACTCTTGAATTCTGACAGTGGATTTTACTATTTTTTTGAAATGGGTGAGTCCAAATGTTGTTACGGGGGTTGATGAGTTAAAGGTCCAAAATATCAAAATTTGCACTACTCAACCTGACAACATTATTATGCGGAAATTAACGATTTTTTTCAACAAGAAAAGACAACTCTTGACATTTTTTTCAGACATGTTGAAATGACTTGAACCGATGCTATTGTAATAAATTTCGATCCACAGAGTGTCTTTTCACGAGATTACGAATTCATTCAACTTTTTTTTATTTAAGTATAATTTATACCCCTTTAATCACACAGTCATGCAAAAGCCTGCGGATGTTTAACGACGGAAAGATAACCGCGCATTTAGGAACTATACACAGTTTGAAAGCGGAAAGATCCTGGTATCTTTAACAAACTTCTAAAGCGTACAAAAAACATTTTTTTCTGAGAAATAATCTAAATAGGTACATCGTACTATGGCAATAAATTCCACGTAGGCGTATTCATCTATATGATGACTACCAACACAATTAACACTCACAGCCGGGCAGTTTACAGCAAATGGGTCGGGCCCTTTTCTGCATAGTCACTTATGATGAGTGGGCCTACATTTACTAGTATGCGTTTTACAAGTAGACCTGGAATACCCTTGCAATTGTAAACACAAAATGCACATGTTCTTTCCTAGGGATTGTTGAGAGAGAGAGAGAGAGAGAGAGAGAGAGAGAGAGAGAGAGAGAGAGAGAGAGAGAGAGAGAGAGAGAGAGAGAGAGAGAGAGAGAGAGAGAGAGAGAGAGAGAGAGAGAGAGAGAGAGAGAGAGAGAGAGAGAGAGAGAGAGAGAGAGAGAGAGAGAGACTTCCTTTACAATCACAGGTTGTGTGTCAATTTTTTTGACGACCTAGAAATAAGTGTAGAAAATATGGGCGTTTGTGGTTTTCATCTCCCTATCAAGTTATCAACGCCACGATAACACCCCACCAAGAAGGATTTCTTGGGATGAATAAAATTTCATAACGGAATTGTTTTTGATGATTTTACTGATAATAATTCGATATGGGTATTTTGATATCGTTTACCTGGTGTCTTACGATCTTCAGTAAAACCTATTAGACTTTGAACCTAATGGAAAATATATTTTCGGTTTTTTTTAACTCATAAATGGATACAGTAATTTATTGGTTTCGTTTATATGGACAACGGCTGGTGGCAGAAGTTACGTATTTTGGATTTTTCTTTTTCAAATATAACTGATGAACTTCAAGTGCACCAGTTATTACGGGTAATATATATTTTTTGTATTTTCCGTATCAAACATTCGCTGGTTTTAAAATCATATTGTCATTCAGTTTATTTACATATACGCTGCGATGACGTAAATAATGATAAAACGAATTTGTAATAATAAAAAAAGGTAGATAAAAACTCGGGAGAAGTGATTAATAAAATCTTTTGAACCTCTCTGAAAGTTAAAAATGAAAATAAAAATGGGACTTATTTGTATTGTGAAAGTCAAGGATTCTAGTTCTACGAATATGGATAATTGTATTAAAATTTATTTACAGGAATGATCTGAAACGAAAATTGATAAAAAATACTTTGAACATCTAGAGATGCACAATTTCATATAGTATTACATGTACTAGTATGTTATTTTCGTTTCCAAATACAATGCACATGTATATCGTAGAAGGATATTCAACTATAGGATAATATTGTATAGCCTGGGCATTTTCGCCCCGGGTTATTTTTGCCATTGTAGCCGGAAAGAAAACATATTCACCAAGTCTTAAATTCGCGACTTAATCTCCGTAGTATCATGGGTGTCATAATGGTTTTATACTTCATTTAGCATGAAAATTTTGTCTTCATTTTAAATTCGCCCTCTCATTTAAGGCCGAAAATGACGAAAATTAAACGGGAGCGAAAACTTCAAGACATACAATACCAGAAAACCATTGGTGATTAAAGATATTAATAACATTTTCAAAAGTTCCAATATTTTAAAATTTTGTCCTAAGACATATGTGTAAATTAAACAATGGGATACAATTTTGCTGTGGTTCTAAATGCTTGCATCAACTTTTGAAACCTCGACAAAAAAAAAGACCATGACACTACAATACAACTTAAATATCATGTGCAATGCATTTTGTTTCCAAAATTCTTGATTTCATAATTTTTAAAAAAAAAAAATTTTTTTCGGTATCTGTCAATTTTTCTGATCATATATAATTATCTGTTTATTTCCTTATAATTATCATTTTCTTGTTTTTGCAAAATTGGGCTAGTAAATGCACATATAATTTTCTTGTAGTCTAGAAGAAAATAAATTTAAAAAAATGAATAAACATTTATTTAAACAAATAACAGAAATAAATGAAGTCTTTAGGTATCATGATTATTTTCTGTGAAATTTAAATATAAGATGCAATATCGGTCGTGGTAAGTTATCAATTTCTTAGTTTGATTGGCACTTCGAAGATCAATTTCAGCTTGGTCTTCAATTGTACTGTGTAAGTTCGATTTTACAAGCACTGCAAAGACGTGTAAAATGATGCAGTTTCCTTTTACCTGTTCATTCGTTTTACCTCTGCATGGCAGTTCTTTTGGTTTACTCAGTATCGTTATTATAAAATCATGGATCCGCCCTGTCTCTTTTCAACCCTACTGTGTAAGTTCTAATTTTTATAACCACTACAATGGCGGGTAAAATGATTCCGTTCCCTTTTTACTTGTTGTTGATACTTTGCTTGGATGATAGTTCTTATCCATTACTCAGTATATTTACTATAAATCATGGATCCACCCCTGTTTTTTCAACTATATTATGTAAGTTCTATTTCATAACCATTATAATGGCGGGGAAACGATTCTGTTTCCTTTACCTGTTTGTACTTTGCATGACAATTCTTGTCCTTTACTCGGTGTCGTTAATTGTTAATCATGGATCCGCCCCTATATTTACACCCACAATTTGTGTTGTTATTATTGTATTAATTGATCAAGTCACCGAGTATCCACTCCTGTGACCGTCCGTGAGAAATTTACATTGATTGTCCAGCTATGACAGGAATGGTAATTTATTACATAGGATTTGTCCTTTCGGACCATTCTAATACGAAGATCAGGTTTAGGTGAAGTCATGTGAATTCTACACTTTAAATGTGCCAAACCCTGTCACTCCCACACTAGTATAAAACTCTAGTATTAGCGCACGTTGACGATAGTAAACTCCAGAATATTACTTCTTCGCGCACACGTAAACATACACACACAAGTGTTGCCTTTCTCGTTGTTCTTATCGGAGTGTAGCGAAACTCTTCATGAGATCATTGAAAGTTTCATTCTAATTAATCAAAAACAATATTTGAATTCCCAAAGTCAATAAAGATAGCGCCTTTTTATTGAAATATTGGACAATGAGAACTGGTTATTGGTATGCCAGGAGATTAATCCGGTCAATAACGACTCGTAGTCAAATATTGCATTTGCGGTCCGTTTCCTATTTTATACAGAGACAAATGGCGGTGATGTAAAATATGAACATCCTTTCCATTTAATTTCGAGTGACTTTATGTCAGATAATTAAACAATAAATCTAAAGATTAGATATATTTAATTCGCACTTCATATGGGAAAATATGATCTGTTAGATACATTTTAATGATAAAAATTGTTTAAACAATTCAAGAAAATGTTCCTACTTCCGAAATAATAATATGTCGGTTAAAACATGTTTGTAATGTCTACGTGAAATTATACTGGATGTGTTTCTGAGTACTTAATCTGCCACTGTTTTGAATATATTGGGATTACCACTTGATTACCTTATTTTTTAATGATATCATCATCGTTGTTGTCAAAACAATAAATACGACAGGAACTTCCAAGTTCTGGGATTTTTTTTTCGTGTAGCGGTATTATAGGTAGGAGGACAAACAATTCTTTGTATTTTGTAGCATAGGCGTAGGAACGGGGGATGTGTGGGCAAGGGGGTGGGGGTCTGACCCCCACTTTTTCGCATACAACGAAAATTCTGATATTATCAGCCAACTGTTTCAAAAGTAATTGTTTATAAAAACAATTTTGGACCGACCCACACACACTTCTGTTTCCTATGCCACTGTGTAGATAGAAGATCTTTTTAGTTTTTAGGTATTTAAACAAACAAAATCATAAACATTTTTAGTGGACATGGTAGATGACTGAAGTCATCAATAAACAGTAATAATCTTTCGTTACTTACTTTTGGTGTGAGATGGAGAGATCTGGTAACATTTACTCAGGTTTAGACATTTAGTCCAGGACCAGACTTGTTTTGTCCCGGACAAAAACTTTTAACTTAAGTAGGTGATATTTTTCTATCTTGCATCATAACTATAGATTGAATAATATTTTTTCACATTTGTATATAACTAATGCAAAATTTGATATTGTCTGTACTACATTAAACCATTTTTACTATTCGTCAGTTATTTAATATGACGTCATAGTACGAGCCTTTCATGGTAGGGCCAGACGACGACATCTCAAACTAAAAACAAATCTGTAACCAGTAATAGAAATATGGCTAAGAACCATTAATATGATATACAACGCTATATAATTGGTAGTTGGTTGTAGCGCTTTTCTTCTTGCATATGACGAAGCCATCTACCTTGTACACTTCAGAAGAAAAAAACCCAGATTTACTCTTCGAAGCGAGTGCCAGGTCTCCTTGGCCGTTTTGCACATCACTACCGTCAACACTTCTTTACAAATATGCGTCATATGAATTATATCTAGTCATAATGATAAATACAAATTTGTTTTGTTTACATGTTTATCAAGTTGCATTCAATCTGACGACACATAACGCATTTACTTTGTATTGTATTCATTTAAAAACCTTTTATTTTCGTATGAAAGGATACATAAACATTCGTGCTCCTGGATGAATAGATAATTTTTGGTCTGATTTTGCTCCAATTCACGACGGTTTTAATTCGCTTTACTGAAATATGAAAGGTTAAGTTATGTCGATCAAATCGATAATTACCTACAAAACTTTATAATTGACAAGATGTCAGAACATTTCTAACATGTAAAATGTTTTTCTTTTCGATGATAAGTTATCTAAACTAACTCCAAGTTATTATTTTCTCGGAACCTTTAAATTCTGGCACACATTGTTTCGAAGTCTTTAGTGTCAGTTTCTAACCGCTACTTAAGAATATCCATGGATACTCAACGTTCGGGTCTATCAAACTGTCTTACGTAAATTGACATCGCGAGCCCGATTATGTTGTACTGATCACATGCCTTGTAAGTCTGTACAAGGTATTGTTCATTATTCCTGTAAACAAAATCCTCGAATACAACTATTTCAAGGTTTTACTCATTAAACCCAAAATACACTCTTCAAACTCACGCGATGTTTATAACATAACCGCAGCAGACATATTCAATTTGGATCTTTTTATTTTTTTTTCACGTGAGGAGTATCGGTTCTTTAAAAATACACCGACGCATAGATCTTGTGCAGCTGACTTTGATTAATAGATTTACAAACCGAATTATCCATTTAAGTTTCAAATTGTGTATATGACCCCGTTGCTAGCTCTTTTTAGTAGATCTCAGTGAAAAAAGTTCACGATTTTAGTACCCAAACCTTTTAACCCCATAATTGCGTCAGACGGTACCCTTAATTTCAAGTACTGTTGCATTGTAGACCGTTGCACGAGAGACATACACTGTCGTATGATTTATGATATGCTTGGGATTGATATCTTTTCTCAGAGATATTGTCAAGATAGGGGGTACCTACATTGTAAACGAGCGCTAATTTCTGTTGATCATTTTTATCGATAACAATCAGACACTTTCACTGACATTTTTTGTGACATTTTTATGTGCTAGTAATTTAAAGAATATATATCCGTCCTTTTATACCAGCCACCCGCAAAGATGGATTTTTTATCAAGGATAAAAAACCCAAGCACATATAATTAATTAAAAGTATCAGTATTTTATTGATAAATTTTTCCTGCCAAATTAAAGATTCACCAAATTCTTAGGCGATGTTGACGTGATATTTGACACGTACAATTAACTTTTTGGAGAAATTTTGTTTGTTGAATAGATAACATATTGTTGGATGTTTTTTTTTTATAAAAAAGTCTATATGTTTGTCATGGTAGGCGTCGGCATTGCAATTTACCTTTATATCATCAAGAATTTTATTCTTCGTTTGATTAAAAAGGAATGCCTCAAGGATGATTCACTTTTAAATTAAGATATTATTTCCATATGAGCAGAAGTGCTCTGTCTTCATCATAAAAATTAAGAAATAAAAATAGAAATGATAGAAAATAGATCTAAAACGAATAAATGATGAATTTAAATGGATAAAAATAATAAGATGATATAATAACGTGTAAAACACAAACTACAAATGTAAAACAATTTTAAAACCCGTAAGTTCTTCTACGAAATTTAAATGAACAAGACTGTTGGTATCTGATTAAGTCAGTTATAGTAAGCTCAATGTAACATTTTTGGCAACGGAATTTTTTTTGATCAGCTTTAACAAAAAAGTTGAAAGATCATTGGCATAATCTTCTAAGTACTTGTAATTATCTTCTTTATATCGTGTTTATCAGCCGTGTTTGAAGTATCAGTGACTTTCACCGTTATGTTGTTGATTTTGTTGTTACCAGTTGTACGTAACTGGTTATCGGCTGCTACCAACGTTCCCGCGTTGTCATGTAGCAGACGTTTGCATAAGATAACAAGAAGGGTCATCCTTATTTGTCAATGTAATGTAGATTCTGATCTTTGACACAGTAGTTTTTGCTATTATCTATTTGATGCAAGCTTCAAATGACACGATACATTCTAAAAATAAAACTCCCTTTATACATTTTTTTTGCAACATATCTTGTTTACTTGTCGATAGTCTCCGCAGCATGGAGTACTGTAACTCGTTATCGTTTCGTTTTAAATTATGATATATCAAAAATTCGACTCTCATGACGTAGGTAGGAATTCTATTTTTTCTCTCGACCTCACTTATTCACTACATTCATCAAGTTGAAAAAGTTAAGTGCAACAAAAAATCCATCTTGGCCTTTTTGCCGAAAAGTAAATTTATATTTTTTTAACAAGAGCCTCTATTTTCATAGTGGTAAATGTTATCATTATAAATGTGTGTTACTCACCATGGGATAGACAAAATAGATATCTCATTTTAGCTGATGTTTGTCTATTTTTTGTACTTTCTTACCTATCTTACCTTTACATTCTCTGTTTTTTCTTCTATATTTTAGACAAAAAGCAAGTACATGTGTATTTCTAATTGTCAAATGTATGGACTCTTTATCTATAAGCCCTCAACCATAATGGAATTTTATTAATTGTAATATTGTAGCTATAGGTTTGCTTTTTGATTTTTGACTGTTCATGTATTTTTGTGTACACTAATCATGCATGTTTAATGAATTCAGCATCTGACATCATTTGATCAAGATTTAATTTAGTATGTCCTACATTTCAATACATATAGAGTAACAGTCATACGTTCAAATCTATTTCAGTAGAGGTCCTCCATTAACGTCCTATATATAAGTATATTATGATAACAGCCATGGGTCTCTACCTATACACGTGTTATAATAATTAAATCAACATTATTCTTTATTGCATAATTTTTCATACTTCTTTGGCAGTTTCAAAACCTTCTTTCGATTAGTACATTTGTATCTGTGATTTTATAGCAACACTTGCATAAAGGTTCTCTTTCATTGAAATTCACGAAATCATGAATATTCCCTTTTATGTCGCATAATGTTTTAATTAACTGCAAAATAGCGCTCATTACATTGTTTTAAAGGGGCACTAGCCGTATTTACCCCCCCCCTCCCAAATTATTTCGATTTTGTCCACTTTTACTACTTGTATTTTAAGTACAATAACAACAAAAAAAACTTTACACAGTAATAACAAATCTTTGGGAAGTCTTTTTGAAGTTGGAACTCAACTGATGAAGTCTAATTGACAGAAACGATCGTTTTGAGCATTATAACTTTGGTGATAGGTTTATAATATTACTATATATTTTGAGAAAATTAGGTAAAATCCAATGTGGTATTCATATAGAAATAGTAAGTTTGAGTTAATCAATTACAATTGAAAAAGTGCTGGACCCGGGTTTCTCAAGCAATTTTCACAAAATATATAGGAAATTAAGAATTTTTATGCCAGTGAATATCTCTTTTTTGTTATTGTATGTCAATATAAGTAGTTAAAAAGAAAATAATTTTATAAAAAACAGTTAATGCCCCTTTTAATATTGCTTCTCTCAAGTAAGAAGTGCGGATTGAAAAAGAGCAATACCGAAGGCGAGTTCTCTTTATTAACTATCTAAAAACCATGCAGAAAATGTTGAAACACCGGTTTATTTAGTTATTCATAGTATTTAGGTTGATGGAATCGTATTCAACTTATCAAAATAATAAGAATAATAATAAAAACCGCCAAATTTTAGGCGAAAATCAAACTTTGACCCTACACACGCATTTTGTGAAAGTTTCGACTTTGTATCAAGTTTGTCATGAACTTATGTTGGCGTCATCTTATTCCAATGGTTGCTAAAGAAAACGTCGCGGCATTTTAACGAGTGTAATTCCATTTGATGTGAGATTGAGCATTCTAAAAGGATTTCAGTAGAATTATGTTCCAGGAGTAAAGCCCCATTCTACAGATGAAGTTTTATTGAAAAAGAAATGATCGTTTTGAGCATTTTTGGGACAGCTGCTATCTCAACTGTTTGTTATTGATGGAGATAAACATAGTTATTGTTTTAGACGGGTATGACATTGTTTTCAATCTTGGACCCTTACTTGACTTCGGTGCGGTACTATTAATTACATCATTTACAAAGTTTCAAATGTTCCGTGTAGATTTTGATTGGGTATCGACAATACACGTGAAATGCAAATCTGTTTGTCGGGGATTTCAAGTTGGCGAGAGATCAGGATTGTACACAACATATGTCATTCCGTTTGTTTAGTTTACATATTTGCTTAAGATGAGGAAAACATTTTTAGCAAGGAAGATCGTCGTAATTTGTAAATCACAGACCATGAGCAGGAAGAAGTCAAAATGATGGATTAACCATATGTCACGTTATAATAGGAAATTAAACATCAGCATCAATTTAGGGATGTAATTTTGTATTTACATTTGAATACAAACATTCTGTGTATTTTCTCTTGAATATGAAGAAATAATACTTTGGTATATGTCCCTGATAGCACATTTTAGTACTTACAATGGAACGTAAGGGCACAATTTATATCAGTATTTTCATCCGTGGTGTATGCATTATTTTCTCATTTCTTAATGTGACTGAACGTAGTTTTATAACCACAATTTAAATACATGGTTTATCTTTTTCGGTAAACTCAACCTCGCGATACCCGCATTGACACTAACAGCTCAGAGAAGACTAAAGCTCTTATTGTGGTTGAAAATTCGAAATCCTTATTTTATAGGTATTAATCCCTTAATCCCAAAACATCTATCTTGTTGTGTCCAAGTTGTAACCTCGATCAACGCATGGAATTAAAGCAAGAATCTAGATGAAACAATGTGCCTTAATCGCCAGGAGAGATGCGTTTCTACTCCAATGGCACGCCTTTACGTCAAATCCATATACAAACATGCTGTCAGTCAATTTCAAGTGGTGAAGCCTTTTCATCGTTTTCAGAATTATCAAAGACATTTTCAGCCTTTATAACCTTTGACCTTTTCATCACTGCTCTGTTGTATTTGTGTTTGATCGTTTGGTAACTTTCAACAATATCACGACGCCAGCTACGGGAAGCTTTGAAATTACTATCCAATATATTGATTACAATGATTTTATCAGATAGAATTGACATTATCAACTAAATGTTATTTCACCCATGCAAAATACATCCTTTCCCCCATATTTTAGTAATTTTCCCGATTTTGTTGTTGAATACTTATGTTTGTATACTAGTTCTAAAATTTCAAAATGTAGAAGGGAGCGTTATTTCGAAATGAGGGCAAGAACAATCTCTAGATTTATTTAATCGCACTTTTGTATTTGACGATACCTGCTATCAGGGATCCCAAAGTTCAGTGAAAACTAGGGTATGATAGTTTCTGTAATATGAAATCGAAAAATTAATATGGAAACGGTGGACATGTGTTGGATGGGCTTTATTTTGCTTTGTCAGTATCTATCCCTTCTAATCTTTTTGATTTACTTTTATGACAGCTTTATAAGTTATAAATGAAAAACTGTAGGTATTGGTCTCTGCTATGGAATCAGTCCAAAACTGCGATTTTTATGGTCCGAAAAAAAATCCAATCCTATCATGACATAGTACAATCTTCTGGGTATGATTTTTGACCATTTTTTCCCAAGAACTTAATTCATGTAGTTTCTTCTTAAAAATCACTGAGTATTCTGCGATCCTAAAAATTCCTAAGATACAACATATTTTCTTTATTGAGTTATTTAGTAAGAACAAAAAAGGAAATGCATTTGCAAAATTCAAGAAGCAAGAATAAATGCATGTAACTTCCTTATTAACAAACAGGTTAAAATAAAAATGTTTGGAGGTAAATTTTTATGTACTAAAATATAATTGTGGAAAATTTTAAGAAAATAAATTATTTTAATCAATATAAAGTCAATGGAAAAACTATTTCAAAAAGATTGCTTTTCACAGAAAGTAATGGAAAATGACGTTCACTCATAAACGTATGGCACTATACTGTAACATGTCATGACAGGATTGATTTTTGTTTTCGGATATCAATTGCTAACTCTGATTACATTGAAGTTTATACTATACTTTGACTCTATTGGTTTTAAACTTAACAGTACCCCAAAAATCCCATGGACTACAGTCATATTTGTCTATAAAGACCACTCAAGAGAATAGGTAAAAGTAACCGTAATAGACAGGTGACCTTTATAAAAATGTTTATTCATTATAAAAATCTTTACAAAGGTTATGTTTGAATGGCCTATATAGGCAGGTGCCCTTTATACAGAGGTGGCCTTTAATGCAAGTTTTACTATTCTAAAAAGAACTCAAAGAAATTTTCATTTGTATGATAGGATACAGAAACATAATTCCGAGGAAGAAAAAATAATTTCGCAAGTTTTCCAAAATAGAATCAATAAATGTTTTATCAGTTAACACAATTAAACAAAAATATATTGATGTTTACAAGAAAACAGGCGTGATGACAGATGTAAACTCGACTTTACTGAACAGATGTTAAACGCGCCACTGACAACGCTGGGACTGGACCACCTCGCTTATACATATGACACATTGATTCGTCCTTTATGTTGATATGTATTGGCTAAATTGGTAGAGAATACAGATGATTAAGAATATACAATATTATATGTATTCTATGAAGGTATTAGTGAATAGATCTTGTGTTAAGTACGTTTAATGGTGCATTAGCTGTGTAGACGACAGTAGCGTTGTTGTGTAGCTCTAAAACACAATTGCAATGTGAATTTGAAATAGGGATACACTTAGACAAAATACATTGACAGAAGACATACAAAATATCGATTAACGAAAAGATTTTACACATCCAATTTTTTACAAAACTGTTCTGTGGGCAATCATGTGTTTATATATATATATATATATATATAATCATAAATCAACACAGCTAATGCCAGTTTAACATAAAAATTATGAAGAATTAATTGAACTTGAGTATTCAGTAAAGTTGGTGACTTCGGGCTCAGATCTCATGATTATAAAGAAACATAAACACTTGTCATATCAGTTGCTCAAGGAAATACATTTAAATAATTGTAAGTATTGCAAATAGAAAACAGATTCCACATTTCCAAATTTGAGTTTATTTACGCAGGGGGATCGAAGTAAAATAATGTTGAAGATATTTCCCTATAATTCTTCTATACATAAACAAATCCCAATGACCGTATGCCGTGTGTCCTTCTATAGATACAATGCAATGCGCAGTCAATGAACTAGTGTGTACGACTGTGAACTACACGAACGATTTACAGAAAAGCATATTTGAAGTCGAATAATCTTCTCCTTTTACTGACGCACTAAACCTCTGTTGCACTTCAGCGTTGTTTTATGTATTGTTCCGCTCACTAAATTATTTATGAAAATAAATAGAGGAAGCTTTGCGTGCGGCAAATTAAAATAGTCATCAAGGGCTATGTCTTGAGTTGGGAACGGGTACGAAGTGGCCTTTGGTACTTTCACCCTCCATGTAATCTAGTGCAAATGAGAATATTAAACGCAGATCTCACAACTATGGCTAAATGTCTGTTCATCCATATCTAACACTTAAGTGCAAGATTCACATTCTCAAAAGTTGAGTAATACTCATGTATGGGAACTTTACTCAATTTCAGCTAATCATGGACCTGACACCACAAAAGTTGAAACTCAGACTAAGAGCATTCTCAATAAGACCTGCTTAACCAATCAGATTTTGGGATCAGCCAAAGTCGAGTAAACTTTTTAGACTAAAGATATTCTCAGGTTTTATGGTACCTGACCCCGACCTGCTTGACTGAACAGACCAAGTTAAGAATAATCTCAGACTTCTGAATGTTCTGAAGTTTTGAGTAAGTGTGCCCTTTAGTATGTATCAAAAATAAAACCGGATGTAATATATTATTTCCGTATATTTCATGCTATGAAAAATGTCAGAAAGGAAAGTCTACTGTTAAGTTTACGAATTATGAACAGGAATTAAATATATGTTTGCTTGCAGCTATAAAACTTTTTCTGTCCGTGTTGAAAGTGTAATGTAACCGTTTCCGGACCCAATATTTAACATTACTGTTTTGAATATTTATACATTGGCTAAGGTGCAGTCTTTGTGTATTAATGTATTTATTTATGTTTCTTTTATCTTTGAACTACTCAGCCAAGTTTTATACAACTAAAATGTACTAAGTGTACATTTCCCTGTATCAAGTTCATTTTCGAATATATGATTGCTAAGGACTCTAATAATAGAATAATGTATAAACAGACAATGCGAATGTCAGTCGATATCCTACAACAGCAACAACAACAGAAGCAACAGCAACAAAACGGCAATAAAAAATTGATATTGACATTCTGAAAATTCAACCATTCCAATCCAACGGTCGTAGATTGCTGTTTTCAATTTTCAGACTAAATTTTACTATAATGTATGCTAGTCGTTTCTGTTTAATTGTAAATTCAAGAGATATTACATTGTGATGCGTTGGCCAATTTTCTGCATGTCTCTTTTTCAATTATTGATTAAATGTTTCAGTCAACACTTGATTAGATAAACATCTTAAATCTTTTTAACAAAGAGGAAATATCACTTTAAAATTTTCTTTTAAAAAATACAATATACCTACGAGAGATATCAATCTTATGAACCACAAATTCTGCGCAAATTTAGAAAAAAATATGATACGAAAAAAAATTCTGACAATCGAAGTCTTTGATGTATAACAGATGGTGTAAAATTAATTGGAAAATATCTGTTTGCTTTTATAGTAAAAACTTGATATATTAAAGATATATATAGGTTAAATGTAAATTAAGATATAATAAAACAAACGGTTCTCTGTCATGTAAATCTTTATTTTCTTTATATAGTATTGTTACTTAAATTTTCTATACGATAATTTAATAAACCTTTTATAGTTATTTATAATTCTCAACTTTTGATATTTGATGATGATGATGATGATGGTGATGATGATGATGATGATGATGATGAATAAATGAATAAGTAAATGAACAAATTAAAAGCGAATAATAATAATAATAATAATAATAATACAATTTTATTATAAGGTTTTCATTATTATTATTATTATTATTATTATTATTATTATTATTGTTGTTGTTGTTATTTTGTCATTGTCGGTACTGTTGTTTTTTTTGTATTATTTAATTATTTATCTTTTTTTTCAAAATTACAGCACTATTTTTATTACATTTATCTAAATCATATTTATACTATCTATATACCCAGCTTAAATCACATTTATTAATGGTGCTATTCATTTCATTAAAACTAAATTTCAATTAATTAACTTATACTTAATACATGCTTTACGATATTTTAAATTGATTGGTATCAATATTTAAATTCATGGTTTACGATTTCGATCCGTCTCGACACCTCGTTATCGATATATCAAAAAACAATATCATAACGTTTCCTTTGATAAATATACATACACTGTTATTTGGATTATAAGATTTATCTAGCGGCACCGGCAACAAAATTTAACTACAGGGGTAAACCTCAGGATTCTATTGGGTTATTTGAAAATTTGAAAACAGAATTATGAGATTTAAACAGCCAATGTTTGATGTGGACTGTAATTTGCCCCCACGCATTGATTCTGTCTGAACTCGATAGTTTAATTTACCGACTAATTCGATACATGGAATAACAAAACGTTGTTATAAACTTCATTTTTGATAACTAAAGAAAGTGCTAAGACGTAATCAAATATATTTTGTTATAAATCTTCTCATTTGTATAACGTATGATGTAGACTTTGTCGGTTTGGGAAGCCTGTTGGTATTTCGGCAGTTTTTTTTTTTTTTGGCGTCTTTTATATATTTTTAAAGGACAGACCCACACAAAGAGTTAAATTAATGAAGACAGTTTAAACAACTTGGAATAGTATATTTTTCTTTATTTATTGGTAAAACATTATCTTCGAATTTGTTCTTGTTCGTCCTTTTTCTTCTACTGAAAAACTCCCAAATCAGTGGGTCTAATTCACGTACCACGTGATAACCAATAACGTTTGTGCGGTACTAGTATCACCAATGGTGATGGAACGTAATCTTCCCTCTAAAATGACGTTACCGCGGGATATCGTCTGCTAGCGTCATTCCATCACTATTAGAAACAATAGTCCCGCAGAAACGTTATCCGATATCACATGGTACATGAATTAGTCCAATTGATTTGTGTTACTAAAATCAGAATGCAAACCTTGACGCTTTCTTTCAAGCTTTAAATTGCCGAACAAAACATACATACGTTGTTTTTACTTGTAATCAATTTCAAATGAGAAAGACACAACTGCCACTAGTGTTACCAAATTTACGTACATGGATTTGAATTAAAATACAGTGTTTTCGTTTTGTTTTTTTGTTTTTTTGTTGATTGAAGTTTTATGCCATACTCAAAACATTTTCATTTATATGGCGGTGGTGGTTTTTTTAATGGTGGAAGAGAGAACCCGGGTATATTGTAACATTGGCCTTCCGCAAGTAAACTGGGAAACTTTCTCACAATATCAGCTTAGGTTCCAGCGGGGCTCGAACCTGCACTGACAAGAAATAAGAGACTTCATGGTTTAATTTTATGATGCTCTACCCATTTGGCCACGGAGGGCGCCACAAGTATTTACGTGAGAGTTTCAATTTTTATTTTCATGTTTGAGTTTAGTCATTATTTTTTCAAATGAAATAAATAATCATTTGCAAAGTTTAAAATTGTAAATTTAAAATTGAGGACGTGAGTACTAGAAGTTATGTGCTCACTTTTAACCTTTGAATTTAAACGTTATTAAATGACAGTAAAATTCAAACTTGAAACAAAAAGTAAGCTAAATCCGCAAATCTTTGTAAATTTGCGATATATTTTACGTTTCATAAGAAGTTACATTTCCTCATTTGTTTTATTACCAATTCATCTGAGAACTACATGTATGAAAAGGAACTTATGTATGAATTTGAAATAACGTTTTAAAATTTTTGTTCAGAATTCATTTTGGGGTGAGGTATTTATCTTATGAAAGCAATTATAGGATTTAAAGAGGCCGGTTTGTTACCAATATTCGTCTGACAAAGTGAAAAGAAACCACAAAAAATAACACATTCTCATAGTTCTCTTTAATTCAAATTCTTATCTTTGACATTAAAAACAATGACAACTCTATCTCTTATGATTCGTTATAAATTGATATGAGAAATCCAGATGAACGTCATAAATTTTCATTTTTGACACGTAGAGTTCTGTTTAGAAATTAAAAATTAATATTAGTCGTAACACCGCAATGGCAACATTTCCCCCCGATATTTCGTCACCAGATTCACCTTGGAAATAATCATGGGATATAAAACAACCGGGCTGTAAAGAACAGCACTACTATTTGTCTTCTTCTTACATCATTTAACTTTAGAACACTGCAACATTAATCCACGGATATGTCAGATCATTGTAAAAGTTGTCAAAACATATTTCTCTGGCAAAACTAGCTCCAAGTTTCGTAGGAATGACATCCATTGTTAACATGTATGGCCGTTTCTTAAGGTGTGAAGTGTGTCGCTTTTTGGGTTGCTCCGAAGTAAACGCTACCGCGTAATGTTGCTAATTTTAGGGTCATGATAGTGGATTACAGCTCTGTAAACTCCCTAATTGAGTTTTGTTTGCTATTCACCCATTTGTATTCGAAACTGATCTAAGAATATTCGTTTAACCTATAAAAATACGGAATTTGGTGTTAAAAAAGGAATAATCTTGTGCAAAAGGGCAAGAGGTTATCACTGCGGGTACCATCAGATACTAATCTTTTTATGTTTTTTTTCCGTTTTCACTAAGACCAGAGTAAACAAATGTACTATTATCTAATGTCCATACAACATTCATGTTATAAAGCAGGGTACTTTCAAAGAAATTCTTCCTTTCCTCTTGATTATTTAATCACAAAGTAGGGTACCTATGCGAGATAAGATATTTAGACTGTTATTGTTTCGATTTTCTCCAAACGTGACCTCGTGTCGGTTTAGCAAATCTTTTATATTGACATTTTTCTTCTCTAAGTTGATAGTTGATTAGTGTACCTGTTTCGGGTTAATATGTTCGGACATGTCATGTGTTCCATATTTGTCATTTTTAGCTAATATTAATCTGCAATCAATATTTTCATACTTTGATAAGCTACCTATATATTTAATCACATTTCCCCACCAAGAAATCGATTCTACGTCTGTTGATATTTTTTCTGGCATTCTTATCTAAAATAAATTATTTCCAGGGTTTACAGTATATTTTTTTTTATATAATTTCAGCAATTGTCGGATATTTTGTATTTGTTCCATGTAAAATACCCTGACACTCAGCCTATTTATTTCTACGTCCTCGTTACACTGCCTAGTTCGTTCTTGTTATGATTTTAAAGGGTCGTGTTTCCCACAGACCATGGTTAGTGTCAAAACTTTATTAAAGCATAAACATATGGCTTATAATAGACACTTGACAGATTGAAAATGTCTACATCGACTAAAAGTTTGTAATTAACCAAAAATCTATATATAAATTATAATTTTTTTCTTCAGAGGTACCATACAGTTTATAAATCAATTCGCAATTATCTTTTTCATACCAGTGCGTTATATTTGAAGATTCAGTTTTAAAACATGAAATGTACTGTATATCTGGACATTTTCGCCGATGGTTATTTTCGACCTTATCCGAAAGAAAACATATTTATCCGGTCTTAAATTCGCCCTGAATCATCATAGGCTAAAGGATGACCTGTATGTTCGTACTATAATTATTTAACTAGAAAAAAAACTTTCATTTTTAATGCTTTCATTTTAATTTCATCTAAGGGCGGAAACGGCGAAAATTTCCAGGTATATGGATGTCGTCTTTTCGGTAAAAAGAAACCTATGATCGAAAAAATGGTTTTCTTTCTTTTGTCTTCGAGATTCTGTGAAAGAGCAAGTTTAAGTTTTTGTTTTGTTTCAATATCTGATGCAACTGAAATTATCCAGAGTGCCATGTTTGTTCAATGTTCACCATGTTTGTATAATGTAATTCTGGACCTCACGATAGTAAACATATTTGTATATGTACTTTTTATTCAGTGGTGCATTCAAATTATTCAGTTTTACAATGTACCCTTAACCCTTCCAGCCCTAAGTATCTGGATGGTCTGTAATGGCCTGTAGGGTTTAAAGGGTAAAGATGACGGAGCCCCATTGCTATAAAATATGCTTATTTAACTTCATGTGACTGTCAGATTGCAGAATTAGTTAAAGTGGAGATATTTTCTATTTTCTGTTTATTCTAATGATTTGCATGATGTATTCCCCATCTCCATTCCAAACATGCAAGAGCTTTATATCTGTAAATTTGCACACACTGTTCAAACATTTGGGAATATAATTACCAATCACATACTATGCATACCAGTAGCTTAAGAACTGTTTTTTGTATCTAAATGTACTAAAAAAAATTTAGAATTCTCCGTGTAATGTAATTAAATATTTCCTGTTTTGCAGGCTGGAAGAAAATTACTGCATATGTGAAGGCGTGTGTCTCCCTCGGTGTATTTTATACGCTCATTACTTAGATTTTTGCAGACGAGAAGGACTTGAACCTGCTTGCGCTGCAACATTTGGCAAGGTAAGGAGGTTTTTTGTGACATAAAATAATATATATTTACGCTTTTCTGACACAAAAATTCCATTTTACTCAGGAATATCATTCTTTTTCATAACTCCAGATATAAGTTGTTCTGCATTTCAATTTTATCCATGAAAATTTATACTACTCATCAGATGAAATAAAACTTGTTAAAATGTTTGATATTATGACTTTTCTGTAAAGAAAACTTTTCAGAATGTGTACATTTGATATATAAAATACAGTAAATAATACAATAATCTCAAATGCAAACAGATTTGATTTTCCATAAACAATAATGCATACAATTTTTACTGTAGACCATTAGACAGAAATTCCCGCATCTTACTACTAGACGACTCGGTACCAGAGGTCATTCAAAGTAAGTTTCCTTTTTATCTCCTTGTTGATAGGTAAATAATAATAATGCTTTGTGATTGCAAATATGTTTATAGTACTTTAAGTAAGGCGTTGATAAATATATAAATTTACATCTACCCATCTTTTAGATATTACGTATTTTACAGTCTTTGTGTTCTGACGACGTATCTTATGTCTATTTCTTGCTAAGATTTTACAAGTTCACAATATCATGGTTGTACAGAAAAAAATTGTAACACTCTTTTAGACATTCGCTGAATAATATTAAATTGAATAAGGGCCAACGGTTGCTTTAGATATTTCAAAAAGTTTTTTTTCTACATTTATAAAAGTACATGTACTAATATTACTAGTGTCTATTGATCCTGTCATTTTTCCATCCCTGCAATTTTACAAAATCATGAAGAAACAAAATGTATATTCCAGTACAAAAACGCTGTAACTGGCATCTATATATCTCTTACACAGGTACCATTATTATGGGATTGGTATCAGAGAAACTAGTCAGTATTATCATTCCGTATATACAGGAAAGGGACTCACACGGTACGTACATGGACCTCTATGTCATTTCTTATTTCAGGTCAAATTAGATTAATCTTTCACCATTATCGTTTGTTTTCAGTGTTAAGTCCCCTATTGGTGAAACCGAGGAGGGGGGGGGTCTATAAGTTATCTCTGCGTCCTTACGTCAGTCAGTTTGGCTATGGTTTTGGTTAAAGTATTGTAACTGCTCATTATTCCTTTTATTTTTGTAAATATTTAATAATGGTTTCATTATAATGCTTTTTATTGATGAGTCTTTTGCGTCAGTAAAACGTTATGATATTTCATCTATAGCTGGTGTCATTTTTCCATAAATGAAAACAAATTGAAGGATATTGAACCGCAAGTAAATAAACAAACAAAATATGTAATTACTGCATTCGTAAAAATGAATTCATCATGTCGTCATATCACCAATGTTATGTGGAGATCATCTTTAACTCGTTCACCTCTGAAGACACATTTGGACTGATCTGTCATTGATTTACAGAAGAGTCCATTTTTTCAGGGATTGATGAGCTAAGAACAATCATATTTCCGATGAAACGCATAGTAAATCCCATCACATTGAATGTCATTTTCTATTTTGAAATATCTAGGACCGTAAACACATTCAAGTGCAAACATACAAAACAAAAATCTTTCTATAACAAAAGTTTGTCAAAACAAAATAAAAATATCTAAAAGTGTATAAAGTACTTTTTTATTTTGTTGTAAAGTGTTATTAGCGATCGATTACGACTATAATTTACTGTATAATACATGTCTAATTACATGCAGGTGTGCAGAAGAGGTGTAGAACATAAAAGGAGCATAAGTTATTTACCATTTTTCACCTGCCTTGGAGCAATAAAACCTGGGTGTTCGTTACAGAAACTGCACTTCACATTAGACAATCACATTTTTACAAGCGTGAAATCATATTTGAATGCCAAATAATTATTTGTGACGGGGGTAAGGTGCACACTTTATAATACCAAAATATTGAAAAGTTCGACATATGCCTCGCTAAACCGTATTTTAAAACCATCTTAGGTTACCAAATTTCATATCATAGGTGAGAACATGCCTTCATGCGGCATGTATATGGCCGAGAGATGTAAAAATTCACTCCTGAAGTGTGTTTGGCGTTACACAACTACTGGTAAATTTACTTAAAGACGTTAGTTCAACACTTATATTAATTCTTTGGCCGGTTGTAAATTCAATTTTAAGCACTGGTTTTACAAGTTGATACACACAGCGAACACTCTTTCATATTTACTTAACACCTTCCCACAAAGTCATTTAGAGTATATTATACCCAGTTTATTTACAATTAGTCACGAATCAAGATTTTTGAAACCATTATATTTTTTGAAAGCGTTACATAATCAAATAGACTGGGTCCCAATAACCCATATTTGAATTATTTATGCCTTCTTGTGGGTCATAACGATATATAATGTTAATTTCACTAAATTTATATCGCTTTTCAATTTTACGACACCAAAAGCGAGGAATCAAACACGTTTTTGAAGTAGGTGTTGACAATGACATGTATAGTGTTGAAAATCTCAAGTCTTTCAATTTAGGCAAATATTTGCATTAAATGTACATGATGTCCCTAGACTAACCCTGGTTGAAACGGGTTGACAAAATTGAGTTTTTTTTCAGTGTATTGCAATTTTGAAAAAAAAATTGTAAAGTAACCAAAAAGAATGAATTTTAAAAGCTTTTAGATTAAAATAATGCAACATTTTTTGTGTTTTATAACTTTTCACCTATGGGTATTGTTTTACCCATTAGAAATAAGCAAGTTCTTTTCTTAAGATATAAAATGTATATTTCAGGGAACGATTGATGTTCTTCTAAATACATATAATCTCAAAGTAATTTGTTATTGCTATTAGAGATGAAAACACACGATTCCTTTATCAAAATTGATTTTAACTGTATAACTTATAAGTTACAATCATATAAAGGGTAATTCCGTAGCCGGATGTTTTTAAGCAATGTCCCTTTGACCACGTCCTCATCCTGTAGTCAGCACGTGTCGGAGCCTCCTCTCTGGGCCCTTTGTTGAATATGTGTAGAAATTTGCCATTTTACTTGCGGAAAGCTTTTGGTCTTTCTCTTTCCTGTTAAAAAAAACTGGTATCAGCATTATTACTGACAATGGTTGAATGATAATCAGTTGTATAACAAATATAAAAATACCAAAATATTAATCTTCAGGATGTCTAGGATACAATATACAAATTTAACAAATAATTATTTGACTTATACATGTAAACGTTTTCAAGTATCTGTTTATGATAATAACAAGATACAAAATAAACAGTGTTTCATATGAAATCAGATCTTTAAAGGGGCATTAGCTGTGTGTTTTTTTCTTTCATTTTTTGTCATTTTTTTACTGCTTCGCTTGATATACAATAACTCAAAAGAGATGCACAGTTTGTGACTTTGTCCTGTTGCAATTGATTAACTCAACATTACTATTTGTATATGAATACCACACTGGACCTGACCTTATTTGCACGAAATATATAGGGATATAAGATTTTGATGCCCGTTTATAGCTCGTGTTTGCCATGTACATCAAGTACTAGTAGTTAAAGTACACAAAATCAAATTATTTTTCGGTAAACACAGCTATTGCTCCTTTAATCAAATGGAAAGGAAGTATAACTGTAGGTGGATGAATTATTACAGATACTGATCCTGAAATATTGCCGAAGCTTAAGATTATTGTTTACCATATCAAAAATAGATGAAATTCAAAATAGCTTTTTCAAGTTTCAATAAAATTATTTTCGACTACAGCTGTAAGCCAGTGTAAACAAGAAACATATCCCTATCATATCTGCAGATTTATGTACAAATCGGAATGAAATAAGAAATAAATTCTTTGTTGATCTTTCTGATCTTTTATAAGTCTTTAAATCCAAAAAACTGATAGGAAATAAATGGAGAAGTCACCTTTGGGTTGATATCAGTACATATCCATCTTTTCCGGTTTGGAATTAATAGGGTATCTGTTTGTCTGGGCAGCATTAGTTTCCATCCACGTGTGTTAACATGACTGTGGTGGCCATTGTTCGTGTATTACATATCTAATACTATCTGACAGTAGTATATCATCCAAGATGTTGTGCTAATCTGCGATGCTTAGTTCCTGTTTTCCCACAAAAATAAAACAAGAGACTGCTGTTATTTCTTAAAGCCTTGATGATCAGTCTTGCACACACATAAATTCACACTATGTGGTTATTTATAGATAGAATGGGTACTCACAATGGCCAGACTGTCGACAGAACATGGCTTTAGATTTATTCATACAGTTTTAGTGTGCATGTACTTTGTTAACTAAATTGTATAGTATTCATTGTTTACATTTTTTTTAGTATATGGAATCATATTAAAAATCTGAGCTTCATTGAAAGAAAAAAAAACAGAAGGCTCTCGTTTGAATTACTTTCATTAATTGTCAATGGGAGCTGATAAGTTTTCTTCTTGATACTTTCATTATTTCATTATTAGCAAAGACACGTATGTTTTAAATGATGCCTGTAATCATTATATTCTAAAAGCATCATAATTAATTCTATCTCCGCACATTCTCAATATTTTTAGCGATCTTCATTTTGTGGAAATATTTTGTTTAATTCAGAAATAGAAGAATAATCTAAATACACATGTAGTTTATATTATGATCTATATATTTCTGTTACAAGTTGGGACTCTATATGATAGATAGATCATATCTATATGTATGTTTTATACTCGAATGATAAGTACTCTTCATATCGAGGAACATTATAAAGCATTACAATAAACAAACAATGAAAATAGCTGTGCTAGGTAGAAAACTTCTATATGTCAAAATTTCGGATGCATACAGACATACTCAGAGAGAGAGAGAGAGAGAGAGAGAGAGAGAGAGAGAGAGAGAGAGAGAGAGAGAGAGAGAGAGAGAGAGAGAGAGAGAGAGAGAGAGAGAGAGAGAGAGAGAGAGAGAGAGAGAGAGAGAGAGACACCATCGCAACCACATCTTGCACCTTTACTATATGTCTGACTTTAGTCAAGTAATTGTTTGGTTTTTTTTTTCCTTTGGTTATCCTCGAATAACTTATGAAATCCTGATAATGAGTGAAAGTTAAACCTAGAGAGATGTACTGAAATAATACATTGTTCAGAAACATTACACACATGTTTAGCCATATAAACCCTTATCTACTTTTGCTTTCATTGAAAATTCTTTTTCTTCAGTCATCTACGGCACCTTGTAAACTGATAACGGAAACAAAATTGGCAGACTTTTCGTCTTATGATATTCCAATTTATCGTACCCGTACAATGCCAATCTGACGTTTGCTAACATTTAATTTCATAAAGCCATATGGATGACTTCGATAAGCTCTTCATCCCAAAACTAACTCTGACCTAGGGAAGACAATATGTTCTTGAAATTCTGATGATAACAAAAGAATTTCTTCCTGGAGGAACTCTAAAAGCTTTTTATAAGGAAACAAAAAGACTGTAGCAGAAATGTCAATGGTTAAATGTATGCAAATCATAGTTGTAAAACAGCAATGCATCAAATTGATATGAAAGGCCGAGTTTGCAATTTTGCTGAGTTATCAAGTTCTGGAAAGATAATTGTTTGTAAACTCTTTAGGTAAATAATTAGTACAATAACATTATCTCGAAAATTAGTACAATTATCATAATATGAAACGGACTATTATTGCTCCCTGTCATACTATGTCCTCCACCAGTTACTATAGATTGAATAAGTATAGAAGTGTTTCAATAAAAATATATATACATAAATCACAGTCAACATATATTTATACAAATATTGCAATTTTATATTAATATTCAGATTACTGTATTGGCTTATTTGAATCATATATTTAGTATTGACTGTTATTCAAATATAAATTGTTTATAAAAGTCGTTTTTGTTTTCTCACGTGTCTTAAAACCATATATTGATAACATTTGTAAATATTGATCAAAATTCATTTTTAAAAGCACCGAAGTTAATTAGTAAAAATGAAGAAGTACCAATGGATAATCGAAAGTCCAAGTCCAAGAATACGACAAATTGGATAATTAAAATATAATAGTCTCAACATGGAAAATAATTGCGAATCCCAAACTGGATGGGGATATGTGTCCGGAAGAAGTCAGTGCGCCCCGTGTTAGCATTCCACACCCGATAATGTCAAGATTAAGGAACAATGTCGTAGATCAGTGTATATAAATATGTTTTTAATAGTTGTCGAAGCATTTTACTTAATTGTAAATTCATACTTTGCATATTATGTATTGTAATAATTTTATAAAGAAATCAACATCATGGAAACCATTGACATTTTGATAACATTGAGATTTTTTTGGAAATTTTTCAGGTTTTCTGGTTGCAAATTAAAAAATGAGGTAAGTTTGTTACTGAACTCGAGGTGAATTTACGATTCATTAATGTATCTAATCAATCACCCGGACTACATATCCACTCATCTATCTATCTGTGTATCTGTCTGTCTGTCTATCTATCTATCTATCTATCTATCTATCTATCTATCTATCTATCTATCTACCTATCTACCAACTACCTGCCTGCCTGCCTGCCTATCTATCTATCTATCTATCTAAAAATGTATTTTTCTATGAGATTCATCACAAGAAAAGTGACACTGATTAGACGATTATGGCGCATACTTATTACCCCGTTCTTGCCACCCAGGTTTCCGGAATTCAGTGTATCATCCGTTCGGTGATGAATATACTGTTATCTTTTATCTGTAAAAGCCCACTTGAAAGTGACCGCATCAAAGTCATCACAATTGTTCATTTTGTTTGATAGATTGATACATTATCATTGAAATTAAGCTTTTATTTGGAAAGGAACGCTGGTAGAATTGAGGTGAAGCATAGAACATCCGGAACAAAATTAATTCCTTTCTACTTTAGTCTCTTTTCAACATAAAAGCATTACAAAGAACGGAATCATAACATGTCGCCATTTATAATAATGTGGATTCCAGAGAGAAAAAGTGAAGTCTCCTTCAGATGATGAAAAAAATAATTGTAGATTTATTTTGAAACATAATATCAGTGCTTTAATGATTTCATGAATTTATGTTAATTTTATTTGTTATTCCCATTGTTTTGTATTAAGAACCAGTTACCAAATGTAAATATTTACACTAAAACTTTAATTTGATAATACAATTATATACACAAATTTTGTGTAAACTTGTTGAAGCTATTTTTTTCTTATTTCCTTTGTATGTTATCATTTAATTTTCTTTCATCGACTAGATTTTTCAGGTTTTAAATCTAATAACTGTTTTTTCTTGTTTTTGGTTTTCTTTTTTTAAATGATTATAGTAAAACCTCGTTATACTACCACCACCGATCAGTCCAAATTTGGGATTATAAAAGGGTTTGGTGATAGGTTGTGGGTAAAGTTTAAATAAATTTATTGGGGAAAATTGCAAAAATATACTTTCAGAAACTGTGGGGTAAAGCGTGGTGGCAAATGAAACGAGGGGTATTAAAAAGAGGTTTTGTTGTATGCACTTTTTCAGTGCAGTATTGTCATTTTAGCTATGTCACCTTTTTAAACTTGCGTTTTAGGAAGATACGTGTAGTACGTATATATATATATATATATATATATATATATATATATATATATATATATATATATATATATATATATATATATATATATATATATACAGATAGATATAGATAGATAGATATGAATGAAACTGTGTCAGCTAATTTTTAAATAAACATTTCTATGACAGAATATTAACTCCTCTTAACGTCTTAACACGATTTTGTTAGTATCATTTTCATCTTGATACATAATTCTACATCCATTTATCTAAATGCTCACTTTTTAATCCGGGTATCACTACCATAATCCGCGATTATTTTCCTAGTGTCGCCGCCAACGCTGGTATGTCTTTGAAAGTTTTCCCTATCAAACGTAGCCTAATTGGCCTAAACTCAAACATTGCTAATCGCACTGTCTCCGACACCTCAACCCAACATTAAAGATGCTCTCGGAAGGCGGTGTTTAGGGGTTGTGTTATTTATCAAAGAATTAAATGATTTTAAAGCATTAGGTTATTGCCTGTTGATCTGCAAATTAAAGAAAAGGGAAAGGTCAAAATACACATTTAAACATAAACACTCCATGGTATGAAACATTTCTTTGAACATTTTTTTTTAGAATTTTTATTTATTCTATCTTTTATCTTAATAAGTACTCCCTGAAAATTTCCACCACAAATATCTACGAATTTATCAATTTACATATGTTATTGTATTGACAAAGTCTGATGTTTTCTCTTTAAACAATGAAATATAATTTTTTTTAAAAGTCAAAATACGAAACTTTAATTCCTATTTGTTGCCGTGTTCAACTTTTATACCAATTGAATCCAGGAATTTTTTTCCATATTCCAACCGACCGCGGATGGAACGGAAACACATTACCCAATGTTATGTATTTTGTCAATTTATCTGTTTCTTTTCGTTTGTTAGTTTCATTTGTTTCTGTACTTTGTTGCCGGTAAAAACCCTCTCCTCACTGTATTTTGGTTTTTTTTAAATGTTAAAAAATTAAAATTCAACGTAAATGAAAAAAATAGCTTCCATGAATTTTAAACGAATAACTGATAATTAATACAACATACATATTCCTCCTGAAGCCACTTCTCATATGTTTTGCCTTGACTATCTGTTAAGATTGTTCAATGGATGCTTGTTATTTTCTATGAAAATTAATGTCATTTTTTTAATAGGGAGGATTTACCCGGAAGTACTCATTAAGTTCTAAAACTGGAACACTTTTACCGGAATTTCCGAATGCACAGTATTTAATTCTACCCCTGTCTATTCCCAGGGAAAAAGTAAGTACATAACTATCATTTATCTTTGACTGCATGTGTATTCAATATGAATCTAAATTACATAAAATTCATAGCGGTTCCTGTGTATTGGCGATTACATTGAAACATGGTCCTGAAATGGTGCGCATGGATGATAAGAAGAAAAAAACAAGCCAAAACAAAAACAAATTTAGAAAAGAAAAAAGGGAAACGTGTAAGGGAAACTGGTGTAAATGTATTGCATATTTTGCAGAAACATGTTAAGAGTAATTACATTGCGAATGTTAAAACATGCAAATATTTTATATACAGAAATCCACGTACAAATTTATGATATATATCTATCAATCAGTCACACTGACACACACGCACATATATACTACACACACATACATATATACATACATACATAAATGTATAACCACCAACACAACACTCACATATACATACATACATGCATACATACATACATACATACATACATACATACAGACAGACAGACAGACAGACAGACACACACACACGCACGCACGCACACATGAACACACGCACACACACACACCATCGACTAAATGCATACTAACTTGAATACATGTACAGTAGTGTGTGCATACACAAACACAGACACACACACACACACAGACACACACACAGACACACACACACACACACACACACACACACACACACACACACACACACACACACAGACGTTTTGAACTAGAACAATGTAAAAACATCTACCCGGTTTCTTGACGTTACCGTTTGCATTCAAAATTATATAACATAGATATTTTCATGGTATAAATCATGATTTTACATCAATGATTTCATTATAAAAATTTATGTTTGCTTCTCATTTCAAAACGTATTTTTCTGACAAGCACCAAAATATAAAATGTCGATTTCAAAAGATTAATTTTGTTTTTCTTGATAAATATCTTCCCTAGCCAATGACTTATTGCATATTAATTATGGATTAATTGTTTGTGATATGACTATTTTTTCTAACCGTCATGTCGATTTTATGTTGAAATGAAATTTATGCGTCTTCCATTATTTGATAAGCTGTTTAAACTGATATATTTTATTACGTTTCCTTAACTGTTTATTGAAACTTTGATAAACCTTGGTCGAAGGGCTCAATTATTAATTGCAAGAAAATCCACTCTCATTCTTCTCCGGCATTGCGACATACAACGGTTAGTCGAAAGTAAACACGCAAATGTTTACTTTGGGGTAGCCGTCTTAGAAATTATAAAAGGAAAAATGTATCATTTAAACATTTATCACCACGCCACTTTTGCGCGATGAAATAAATGTCATCTGTGCCGAAATAATTCCTCACGCACGGTCTATCTATTAACTAGTAAATTAGGATTCGTAAAGATAAAATATAAGATAAAACCTTGCTTTCGTCCTTCTTGCAAAAGAACATATTCATTTTAAATGAAATATTGTACCTTCGGAAATAAAACAAACTTCGGCTATGACTTGAGTAATGGTCCATCGCTCCTGACTTTTGAGATCTGTATGACATTCATGTAGATAGCCTAGCCTCCAGGTGTGTGATTTATAAAGTGAGATCTGTATTAATAAGCTTAGTGCTTAGGCCCTTCTACTATTAATATGACATCAGTTCTGGGGTTTTTTGATTCAAGGAATCAAATGTGATTTTTTTGTGAGCTTCTTTCACATTTTTCTGTTGTGACTCACTCAGGGGGTTTTGGAATGAAGTAGGTTATTTAGAATTCATATATCCCCAACAATGCATAAAGACACGTCTGAATACTTACAATTGCAAAATGTGACAAATTAATGCTGGCTGTTGTCTGTCTTTGGTTGTACTTGATCATTTTTGTATTTAAACAAACTCAATAAAGCTGTTTATTCCAATACATTTTACAGAATGGTATGATATTCTGATCTGATAAACTATTAATAATTTATGTCTTCGATTAATTAAAACATTTTTGAGTTTCAATGAATTAGTCATAAATCGAGAACCTGTCTAGTTCATAAGCAATGATCTTTTTCAGTTTTCTAACCTTTGAATTTCAATTTCATGTGTGCACAAACGTATGTATGTACATTCTAATACGTTTATGTATGTATGTATGTATGTATGTATGTATGTATGTATGTATGTATGTATGTATGTATGCATGCATGTATGTATGTATGTATGTATGTGTGTATGTGTCTGTGTGTGTGTGTATGTATGTATGTATGTATGTATATGTATGTATGTATGTATATATGTATGTATGTATATATGTATGTATGTATGTATGTATGTATGTGTATGTATGTATGTATGTATGTATGTATGTATGTGTTTGTAATTTCGTACCATTTCCTTCATGAAATATTATAAACAATTTTTAATTTTTATTGTAGGTGGAAACATTTGTGATGATGTACAAGACTCATTGTCAGTGTATTCTTGACACAGCCATTAATGCAAATTTTGAAGAAGTAAGCATTGATAATTTTCTTGCACGCGTTTTAACTCACCATTTTCTAAATGTTGTCAGCATAACATAATCATGTTAAATTTCTAAAGACAACATCCATGATCTTTTTACAACATTATCATGGGATACTACAAATAACGTTAGCAAAGTTAGTAAATTATGTAGCAATGACAATGATGGGTTCAACATCAGCATAAACTTTAAAAAGAAATTCCAAACTTGTGCATGTAAATGTTTTAAATCTGTCTTAAGCTGGCCACAGATGATATAAACAGACCGGTAGGTATGATAATGTCTTTGATGTGAGTATTAAGGGCTTTTGAAGGGACAAGACACAAATGCATAGCTTACTTAGACGAGGTATCAACTACCTATTAAGCTGGATTACATCCTTTCGAACTTTCTAAACGTCGAGATTAATTTGGACAAACTAAAATGCTCAAGATCTAAGCTTTGTAGTCAGATAGAAGATACACTTCCCCCACATCAAACCATGTCCATATAAAATGGCGAAATTTTGTGACATTGCTAAATGGTAAGAAACGTTACCTCTGCACCTGGTATGTTGGAACGTGAAGTTATTTGAGGTTTTGTCTTATGTTACATTAGCTTGCTTGTTTCATGTTATCCATTGGTTCTAAATAGTTATATGAAAATCCTTCGTTTGTAATGTGGAACAGAAAATGTCGGAATGAGCAAAGGAAAGATGAATCTGTTATGTGAAAACAAACTAAAACAAGGAAAACACAAACATGTTATAATCATACGCAAACAAAGAAAGCACAACAAAACCAGCAACAAAACCAGCACATACATATAATATATATATATATATATATATATATATATATATATATATATATATATATATATATATATATATATATATATATATATATATATATATATATCCGTAATCACGGTTCAAGGAAAACACTACAATTAAAATCACCAGTTTTTCCCACACAATGTAATCCCAAAGTTAAGAAATTTTTAAAGAGTGTTTGCATCTAAATTGATTGGATCATTTAGTCAACGCAGTACACTGGTATATTTATGACCAGCGATGAAAAAACATCCAAAATATGTCTTTGGCGATCCCTAGATTTTGACACAGTTAGTGTCCGGATATAACCCTGCGTTTCGAATCTCGACTTTTCACAAATTCATTTTTAATTCTTCAAGCCCAGATCTTTAAAATTTTAGTGTCCTTGTTTTTACACATTTTTGGTAATTAAGTACAATATGATTTTGTCATATGGATCGTTTATATTCTGAAGTCTGTGAGTAAATATAATCGGTTTGTAGTTTGGCGAATTTAATCGATAGATTTTCATTATTAGGCCGGGTATTCATAATACTAGTTCTACTTAACTCACAGATGTTAAAACATATTATTCAAACTGCTTTCAACCTCTGGTCAAAAATAGAAAGTAATTTATAACAAACACGCCTTATCCAGACATCAAATTCACAAAAACACACTGACATTCTGTGGTACCGAATTGATTAAGCGAACGATAGATGCTCTAAAGTTTAATTCATAACACCATCAATAACCAAAGTAATTTGTCACGTGATCATGTTATCAGATTATAGACGGATCAATAATGCTTTCCAGTGATAAGACTGGCATTATTTTTCATAACATGTAATCTTGTTTGATCTTCCGGTGAATATTACACAGCTGAGTCTGTGGGAAAGTTTGGACCGAGGTCCGTATTTATCGGAAAGTGTCACCTAACAATACTCAGATATATATGAACCCTAAAGAGCCGCACTATACGATGTGTTGTCAAAAAGTGTGAAATGTGAATTAATGCATGATGGTCTGTTGTTTTGCATATTGATTGTTATAAAACAAAATATTGATGATATTTGAATTTCACCATTTAAATCAACAACCCCTGGGGTCACATTTAGACTCACCCACTTCAATAAATAGTATGGTCTGCTATCATAATTCAGGAGTGAACAAGTTCATATTGCATGTAAAATTATTACATAAATTTTATTCCAAACCATACAACCCTGAATTCTGACAGTGGACTAAGCCATTCTTTGCAAAGGGTGGGTCCAAAAGTGACACAGGGGTTGATGATGTATTAGTGATGGATGGTAACATAATTACCATTTTGTTAAACAGACAAAATAAGGCTGTAGTTTCTTGAATAAAGTAAATGAATGGGATTTTAAAATTCCGTCATGTGACTCTCTTTGACTTAGATGTTTAACAAGAACTCTTCAAAAAGTCAAAATGCTTGACAATGGGGTTGTAAGCTGATAAAACAACAGAAAGCTCACTTGAACAAGACCTTTTTGGATATTTTCACTTCTTCATCACTCTTGGCACCTTTATAATTCTTTTTTTTTCAAAATTCGATGTGACAAAATGGCTGTTTGTATGTGTATATGCCTCTGTGTATATTTGCTGTTGTGTAAAATTAACCCATTTCGTTCTTACACACGATAATAACATTATTGAAAATAAGATAAAACTCGTTGCACTGGTTTCACTTTGAGGATTGTAATATAACATGGTCATAAAATGACAAAACAAATATTTCTTTCATAGTACATTATGACATTGAGCCCCAAGTTTCATAATGACTGATTGGATGAGTATATCTGAGAAGGCTAAATTCAGTTCGGTCGAAAAATTATACTGCACATACGCCGTATGAAAATATTGCTCTCAGCGACTATGTGCGTTGAATGATTGAATGATTTCACCAATGGTAAATCTGAGAGGTTCTAACTGTATTTGACTAATGCAAAATATACAGCCGCCAAAATGTTTTCTATCTCAGGTTATTATGGTAGTTATATTTCAAAAATGAAGTCTGCCTTTTAAATCAAAAACATCAAATAGAACTCTCGAACAAACACAAGATTCGAATATTATATAAATTTCAATTTGACGGCATTTAAACAAATAATAAACCATTGGACTGTATTTGTCTTGTAATCCCTGTTCTGATCTGCAGTATATAACGACTAGACATAAATATTTTTCTTTGACAGAATAGCACTTCAGCTCAAGTATCCCACAGCACTGGTGTATATAGTGCTTTCCGCCAATAGTAAGCCATCAAAGATGATATGGTTTGGTCTCCTAGCCGTTAGCGACATTGTCCTAATCTCTATCTCATAAAGAAGGATGAAACATCTTCCTTGCATGGGGTCAAAAATAAATGACTTACGAACGACTGATCTAAAGTAATAACCTATAGCAAGTAACTCACGTATCCCCTCAATTTGATTAAAATCGATAAAGTGAATAATAGCGGTTTTCTTTTCTTTTAAAATTAATAAAAATCAATCACTTAATTCTAGTTTTTATTTCAACCATACGTGGGAAACTATGGTATATTATAGGATCATAAAGCGAAGGTTTTGTAAGTAAAGAGTATCTCATATATATATATATATATAATCGTCAAAAAAGAGGAAGATCTCGCTGAGGTTGCTTCGTAATTAAACAGTTAAGTGAGGAGAGTTCGCTAGTTTGCTTGATAAAGAAGAACCCCGGTATTTTATCATGATTTTATTAACAATTATGGTAGCAGGATCTCGATTTTTTTCGGGTTGCCTGTTCATAAAAGTCAAGCTCCACGACATTCAACAGTAGAATTTCGAAAACAAGTGAGCTTGTTATTCGATCAGAACCCCTCGACCATTTACTGTTGGAGAGTCGAGTCTATCTAATTAGGATTATAGTTTTATAAACAAATTAAACTTCTTGACCTTCAACAGATATAAGAGGACAATCTCTCTTATTGCTTCATAGAAATTATCCTCCCTCGACGTTGAAAATTTATAAAATAGTATTTCGTTCTACTAATAAGGTTGTTATATTTACATATCTCTGACCTAACCTTTGCTTTGTCATTTTTTGATATTTGGCCTTATTCTTTCATCCCTCAACACCAGATGATTTGGAATTAAGTTATCATCACCTACACCAAAAGGTGATTAGTTATTATCATACAATGCTACATATATTGATCGGCTTTTTATAAATTATCAAAGACAAAGACTGTCCTGTGACAGCACGCTTAAGTTTTAATATTCATATCATGTGCAAGTTCCATTATCAACAGCCATTGAACTATATTGGTGTTAATATTCAATATAATGATTTTATTTAATCCTCCACGGGTCTTCATTTTTATCGGGAAAAGGGGAGAAGAGATTTCGTTGGTCTTTTTAAAAATTCTGTACTTTATCTTTTGTTTTGAGTCAAATACTGCAACATCTACACAAATATTTCTGCTTTCATCGCTTTTTCTCTTTTTTCTAATGCATAATATATGCGTTGAATATATACCTGTACATTTATGAAATATCAACTTTTTCATTTTAATTTGATGTTTATCTTGCAGATTCAGAACTTTTTACTGCATTTCTGGCAAGGTCTCCCCGAGCATCTACTTCCGCTCGTTGAAAATGAAGTTATTATTGATATAATCTGTGTGTGTGATAACATCTTGTACAAGGTGCGTTATTATTACAAATATTCATGGTCATTAAAATGTTTGATTAGCACTGCATATAAAATTTATAACTACACAGCCCGAATCGTTAGATTATCATTCTACCTACAAAAGAGTTCCATAACCATAAATTAAATTTGAATGTCAGTTTTCAAAAACAAATACTAGTAATTCGACATCATGTATTGCATATATAACTTTTACACTCAATCACTTTTAAAATACTCAGTTGTAATTTTGGAGTGCCCTACAATATTTTGTAATTTTAAGTATTTTCTTTGTTATCTTTTCGTTTTTGAAACACAGAAGTAATATATGATTTTAATTTCCAGGTTTTGACTGAAGTTTTAATTCCCTCCACCATGCAGGAAATGCCAGAAACGTAAGCAGTTTGTTTTATTTTTTTTTTTCCATTTTATGGTGTAACAATCTGAATATTATTAACAATACCAAGTTATAATTTTACAAAGGAGACCAAAACAAAAGCTCAAGACGATCGTTTCTGTCACTAAGACACCATCAATTGAGCTCGAATTAAATATCGATATAAATTTGATATAATTGTGTATTTTCGAAAGAAAAAGTGGTATCATACAGGGCAAGATAATAATAATTGGCTATTCAGTCTAAGAATACCCACTGTAAAATTGAATATCTTAGCTTTTGAGAAGTTTAGAATTTATTAAGTGGTGCTATCTGAGCGAATATTACTTTAGTATAAAATAATCGGTTGGTACCAAAATAACAGGTACTGTGTTTATGTTACCCTCGGGGACTCAAGCGGTCTACCAGCAGTGGCAACGACCTAGTGGTTATAGATGTGATTATAAAGAGTATTAAAAATACCAAAGTTATAGTTTTAAAAAGGAGGCCAAACAATGATCATTACAGAATGTTTCCTTATGTCACGTCATGATAAAATATTTTAAACATAATACCAAAGTTGTAATGCTCAAGATGATCGTTTCTATCTAGCTCCAGTTTAAAATGTATATGTATTTTCTAAAGAGAAAGTGGTATCATACAAGGTCAAATAATAAATCTAAACGTATAGTCGAAATCCGTCTAAGAGTAACCAATAATACCTGGAAAAATAAGTAATCTATCAATAATTAAAAATTTGCAGTCATCATCAAGATATGTGAATTAGTTTCACCTTTACAATATGAAAGTACACGAGAAAGAATATAAGGAACACGGCCAATAATTTGCCATTCCCAGGCATTATTTAGGCTGATCATTATTACCTTGACAATATAAATCAATCCGAGCAAGTTACTTTAGAAAAACTTTATAAAAATCAGACGTGTCTGCTTATCACTGAAAAGGAGGATAGAGCCAAAATTTAACAGAGATGCATTCCTATAACGATTTCATCACATCGATTTATGATCTAAAAACATTAGGATTTACCATAATGGTCTAACACACCTGTAATTATAAGTAGATTATGATATGTATTTTTCCTCTTTTAGATTACTCTGTGATATAAGGAACTTTTCTAAACACTGGGAAAACTGGGTAGCAACGTCACTAGAAAACCTGCCGGATGTCTTGTCTCAAAATAAACTTCCTGTAGCCAGGAGATTCTCTCAAGCAATGAAACGACAAACATCATTTCTTCATCTTGCACAGGTAAATGGATAGATGGATGGATGGATGGAGAGAGAGAGAGAGAGAGAGAGAGAGAGAGAGAGAGAGAGAGAGAGAGAGAGAGAGAGAGAGAGAGAGAGAGAGAGAGAGAGAGAGAGAGGTGGATTGGGTAGGTAGGGAAGCAATTACCATATTAGAGAAAGATTGAATACAGAGATGTACAATATAGTCAACATACCAGGGAAGAAAGAATTTAATATATAGATTGATGTTCTTGCACAAATTTTCTAACATCTTTCTGTCTTGTTCGTGCTGTGCTACATTGTCTCTAAGTTTTGCAACTATGGCAATAATATTAAAGTCACAATATCTATGGCAAGGTATGTGCCTCATATGACATGGAGTAATATTATCAACATGCGGGTCCAGTAAAAGGCACCATTCCCAATGCAAAAGGATGAATAAATTTTATTGTTATGAGTAAAATAACTATAGTTCTTTTTTCAAACTTTGGACTATAAGGACGTAAAAGTCGCAACTGCAAGGGCACAGGATCCTGTACAATAAAGACCTATTAACCCCTGTGTGATTATTGTCCACCATTTTCTTTTATTTCAGACTTCCAGACCAGTATTATATGATGCTCAGATGGTGAATCAGATGATAGCAGATGTAGATAGCATTGATCTCAGTAGTATCGGTTCACATGCTTTACATTCCAATTCAGAGGGTGGCGATTCAGACATAGAATCAAACGCAGAGTGTAAGTCTATTAATTGTGATAAATACTCTTACCAAAGCTTCGCGGTGTGGGTAACCAGATAACTGTGTAAGCATGCACTGTTTCAACAGGTAGAAGCTATAATTTGTAATGGCTGCATTCCAGATTTAAATAACATGAAAAATCATCTGATGCTAGATTTATTTATGTGTTATATCTGCCTGTGTTTCCAGGGCAAAATGCATTGCGTGTGTTTACAGACATATAGGATTTCACGTAATTAGTTCAGCGACTTAATATGTCAAAATTTGTTGTATAGTAGATATAGACGCATGAAACTGTATTTTTCTTTTCTCAATATAAATGATCTGTTCTAAACCAAATCCCCGATTTATACAATGTCAACATTCACTGTGCTATTTGTCTAGTTCTGTGCTTTTTTGTAAAATTAGCAATAGATCTACCATTCTATATATAATATGTGTTATAAATTATTTATAGTTTTACGAGAATTCAAAGAAATATTGAGAAAACAGGCGACAGTTGAAGCATTTACAGAGTGGCTGGATGGAGTGGTAGAACAAAAAGTTATAAAGGTACAAATTATAGAACAATTACAAACACATTATTTTATTAATTCTTAGATCTCCTTCCATACATTCATTTCTCATTCTATTACTTTTTTGTGGGAACTACCTGGTCATTTTAGGGGCATTAGTTGTGTTCACCAAAAATAATATTAAGATTTTTTCTACTTTTACTACTTATACTTGATGTACAATAACAAATAAGAGGTATACACAGGCATACCAAATCTTATATTCCTATATATTTTGTGAAAATGATCAGATCCTGTGTGGTATGTGTATACAAAGAGTATGGTTGAATTAATCAAAAGCAATTGCTTAACTGCCTAACTAGGTTTCTCAAACAATTTTCACAAAATATATAGAATTTAAGAATTTTATGCCTGTGTATACCTCTTTTTGTTATTGTATATCATTTTAATTAGTAAGAAAGATTTTTTTTTAAAAAATAACACAGCTGATGCCCCTTAAGAACGACCGATATAGAATTGGTTCCTTTGCTTCAGTTACCTCTGTCATATGATACATATCTTCTTGCGCAAATCAAAGATGATAGTTTTCCATGATTGTCTTTAAAATCATCTCCATTTCAATTATCACACTTTGAAAAACAACACTGTTCTTTCTAAATATAGTTCCGATGGAATCGCACTGAAATTGATCATCTATATAATCAGACAAAGTATGTCACTCATTTAGGTGTTTTTATGAAAGGTATCAGTGTATGTTTGCAAAAATTATTTCTTTTTTTCAAAATGCAAATTTGTTTTCTCTTTTCTAGCCAAGTAAACAAAATGGTAGATCATTCAAGAAAAGGGCATCGGCATTTTTACTCAACTGGTCATTTTTCGGCGCCAGGGTTATGCACAATTTAACTCTGAATAATGCTTCATCATTTGGTAGGTTTCTTAATTGTATATTTTATTCAAATTTATTAATTTTGCATTTTAATTAATTAATATATGGATTTTAAGTTTTTTTCCGTAATAATTATTCATAACAGAAAATATGAGAGTTGTATACTGAACTATATTGCTTCACTATGAATCTGGCAATATAAATCTGTAATATTTGTATAACTTGTGCCCGAATCCACGAAATTTACCAATATTAAAGCTGAAGTATATCTTATTAATTTGACTGTATAGTTGTTTGTTAAACTTCCGGGGAGAACTGAAATTTTTGACTGACTGAAAAAAATGATAGACACTCGCCATTTAATGTACATGTATTTCCTTTCTTTCACCTTTGACTTATTTAAGGGTCTTGTCCTTATTACTTTTAGGGTCTTTCCATCTTATTCGTATGTTGCTTGATGAGTATGTCTTGTTGGCTGTGGAAACACAACTTCACTTGGAAAAAGAATCTGAAATTCAGAATCTTCTGGAAAAGCATATGAAAACAGGTAAATGAATACGGTATATTAACACGAAATTGATGAAGTCTTATTGACAGAAACGGTCATGTTGAGCATTTTGAGGCTTTTTAGCAATACTAAAAAACTTTGGTGTTATGTTTTTGATATTACTCAGTATCAATTCGCTTTTGTAAATTTGATTTGTTTGACCAGTCTGCAGGAAATGCTAATGTTAGTTCATCCTTGACACCTGATCCCACCACCGGATTGTCAAGTGGTCTGTGATTGTCAAATACAGTGAAACTTGTATATAACAACCTCCTTTGGTACACAAAAAACCGGTCTTTATAGGGAGGTGGTCTTTATGTAGAGGTTGATTTGTTATTGTACACAAATGGTACTATTGGGGACAGCAAAATCGGTCTTTGTGACCAGGTGGTCTTTATACACAGGTGGTCGCTAAAGCAGGTTTTATTGTATTTACTTATTTGTTTTATTTTATTTGTTGTTTTAGGGACTCCTAAGAAAATATATTTATATATATTTTATACTATTTTCCAGAGTTTTAAAAAGCACATGTCTATATTCAGAATTTGTACAATCCTTTTCCTATTCCATTTTCTGTATTATATTATACAAATAAAAATAATGTAAAATATCTTCTTTTTTTCATTTTGATTATACCATCCATTGATTTTTTTGCAGATGACAGTGGCACAAGACCAAATTTATCCTCTCAACCTAGCACCTGTTTCCTTGCCAACCGGAGGGACAGTGGTTCACGCAATTATAATAACAATAATGTCAAAAGAGAACAATATTTGGATCCGCAAATGAATGGAAATGGATCATACTTACTTCATTCCAACGAAAAGGACTCATTCAGTATATCAAACCATATCACATCTCTAAATGCAATGACGCAGGTAAATGTGATGTCTACAATTGACCTAAATATAACTTGCTATGGTATATCCTACCATTAGTAATTCTTAATTGATGTTTCCATGGCAATTCCCGAAGTGAACTGAGATTCTGTTAAAATATTGTATGTGTGCACTGTTTTCTTTTGAGATCATTTTGACATACCAATTTAAATCTACTTTTTCAAATTTTGTTTCAGCTAATACATGTATAAAGATCTTCTTCTTCTTCTTCTTCATCATCTTCTTCTTCTTATTATTATTATTATTATTATTATTATTATTATTTTTATCATTATTATTATTTTTATTATTATTATTATTATTATTATTATTAATATTGAAATTTATACAAATGTTCTGTGAGAAATAGTGTGATAGAAAAATAAATATTTGAATAAGTACAACTGTAAATAGCAACATTTTGATATCTGTTTTGCAGGCTGTTCATGGAGGTAATCAATTACACACACCACCGATATCTCCCATAGTAGTTAATCCAATGAGATCTAGTGTTATTAATCAACCAATGACGTATCCTGGTTCAGCTCAATCATCACTTGTAACGCCTACAGCTTATAGTTATTTAGGTAAGCATGGAACACTATGCCATCTCCAGAAGAACTGTCCAAAGGGCAATAACTCTGGACTGTGTAAATTTCTGATAGTATGAGTATATATATATATGATATGATTAATATCAGTAAATGGGGAATATGTTAATATGATTTTCCCCCTTTTCTATCACATAAAGTCGGAGAATTATTTCTATTCATAAAAAGACATGTTTCCATGCAAAAATATTTTCCATTTTGTAATATACAAACAGCTTAAAAACTTTTTTTTTCCCGCTATGCATCTAAAATTACTGTGTAACAATGACATTGATTATGTTTTCAACGTTTACAGGACAAGGGGACTATTCATCAAGTCCGAGCTACAATTTAGGAGGATATGGATCTTCCTACTCGAGTGCTTTTAGGTCACATTCATTTAATCACTCGCCATACTCCATGAAAAATGATCTGGACCCGAATTATCCATTTTCGGACACACAATTTAACAATGACTTTTATAATCCGCCATTCTCAAACTTGCCTCAGTCATCGTACCCATCTCCAACTGTACACAGTCAAGGCGGAAGTGCCTTCAATGTGGTCCAGAGCAACCCGACGTTTTCCGGATCCGTTCCATATACTAGTTCAGGTTTGTTGCAAAAAATATTGATGATGATATAATACTTTCAGTTGCGGGATTTTAATATATGGTATAAATAAAATCAGATAATAAATACCAGTATATGAAATCTGTTTTTTACTTTTTAGTTTTACTTATCTAATTTTGACGTATTTATCAATATTGCAGTACAATAAATGTAAATACACCAATCGATAACCGGGTGTTGCCTTATCAGACACATAAAGTGTTATCTATTCTCCTCTACTTTCACTTTCTATAGAAAACTGCGTTTTTTGTTTTCTAGACTTTTTTAGTACAAACTATCCTTCTAAACCACACGTGGAACATGTGTCAGTCATACAGCCTCGTTATCCCAGTGATATACCCGACCCACTGAACATCCTGGACAAACCACACAGGCAGAAGGATGGTCTCTACAATAATGGAAGTCCAGCCAGTTGTCACAGCCCAAGACATGGAGGTAACACATTAATTATGTTGCATATTTTATATCATTGATCAATTTCATAGAAAATATAGAATTCTGAATATTTGTTTAGAATCAGTAAAAAATTTAAAAGATTTTCATTTATTTTTTTTATTAACTTTCGCATTTCATTCCTGTATAACCCTCTTCATAAACATTTTAATTTATGTTGCAATTGATTATGTAATTTGTCACGAGATTGTTACAAATTGACCTGATAATCAAATATAAAACTGCACAGGGCAAAGTATTTAGGTTAGTTGAGTTTTCGTGATTAGAAATTATCCTGAATAACAAAAATGATAATTTATCTTTAAAATATTTGATTTTACCTTTCATCCCTATTTAACACATTGCTACATCAATTTGCATAAAAATATATGTGCAGGATGATTATCTAATAAGAACATAGTCGTTGGACTCAATTCACAATTATTTCTAGAATTCAAATTTTAGCTGGTTTTCAGTATTCTCTATCGAAATTTATCATTTAACATTGTCAATTGCAGTTCACCATGACAACATAGGTGACGACATAATTGGAATGGCTGTATCCGGGATGTTGACTTCAGATCATGATTTGCCTTCTTCTTATAACGATCCTGGGCCATTGCCATCAATTAATACAGTTTTCATGACATGATAACCGTCAAACTAATGAAAAGAAAAACTCAAAAATGTATATCGTTGAATATACTGAATGTGAGGATAGAAACCAGCAATGGTGACATGATGGTCAAGTGGAGTCGCTTTGGGAATAGTGTGGATTTCATGTCGGGAGAATCCTACAGTGCTATCAGAAATAAGTTCGTTATGACAGTGTTCCAAAGACATAAAGAACAGTTGTGTTTGTAAATGAGTGTACGAATTGTAATGCATGTATTTTCATAATTTCCTGAAATTTTAAACCATTACTATAAACGGTGCACGGAATCATGTATCTTTTCTCATATCATTTATGATAAACATTAAATCAGTTACATTGGATATGATGGAAGCTCAAAGCCTACTAAAGGGTAAATTTTCCCTTTTCACACGTAAATCGGAACAAAATGTAAATTATGAGTTGTAAATAGGAAAATCTATATATATATAGAAATATATTAATATGTTGATTTTGTTAGTAATATTATATCATCCCTGAGCTGGAAACAGATCTGAATTGTAAATAGTTTTATAGAAGTTTAACTCACTGTCTCATAGACAGAGAGTAATTTGCCTATACCATAGTTTGATTTATTTTTATGCTTAACGTTCAAGCTATTGCATTAATGAGTCCAATTTATGTTCAACCTGAATTTTCATTGTAAAATCAGATTGTATTCATAATAACTTCTATAACACCGTTGTATAGAGTAATTTAGTTAGAATTAATTATCAGTTTCTGTTTAAAATCAATTCTTTGTTCCATGCAGAGCGCTTGTGAAATGTACATCACTTGATAAAACTGAAATCGTATTTCTCTTCTCTAGGTGATTTTTGTCATCTAGAATATCATTTTCTTTTTGATATTGTTCGAATATTTAAAAAAAAATTGTTATAAAGGATTTCGAATGTATACAGACATTTGAACAATATTGGAGCAAAAATTAGGGCACCTGACTAAAAAACAAAAAAAATAATAAAATGTTCATTCAACTTAGGAATTGGCCATAGATCTGAACATTCTGAAAGATTAGTGCTTCTCTTCACAGTTTAATGACTGGAATATACAGTATAACTAGAAATTTTCGCCATTTTCTCCCTTAGATGAAAGAGCAAGTTAACGAGAAAGCAAACTTTTTAAGCTATATAATTGAAGCATGGACATACATGCTAATCACGAGACTCTGGTGATTTGGGGCGAATTTAAGACGGGTGATTTTTTTTTTTTTGTCGTAGAAAGGGCGAAAATAACCAGGGGAGAAAATAACCAGGGTAGACTTTTACAGGTGTACAGTATTTGAAAGTTTGTGTAAGAATATTGTGTTTCAATTATTTTCTAGCGTTATTTCATAACAAGACACATTGTTTCCCTCTTCCTTTTTTTGCCCCAGGTGTGTACATGTATGCAAACGTGAGAAGTGTTTTGTTTTATTATTATAATTATTTATGGGGAGTCTAAACATTTTGCAAGCTGGGTAAACCCGATATTAGTGCGTGTACAGGAAGTTACTAGCAAATTAGAATGGAGGTGATTTCGGTTTTGCAGATACTTTCATTTGTTTATAAGCTGCGGTCCAGTTTTATTCAATACTTAAACCTTTTTGAAAGCTTTTAATTTTGAAATGATTCACTATGTTTTTGTTGCAAAATTGCTACACCAATACGTACAGCTTGTCATTAATGACCTCATCGATGAAATCATGAAAAAAATGATCAGGTTTAGAATTGAGTATTTCACCTCACCGTCCATGTGCGTTTAAGACAAGCTATTGTTTCAAACTTCCGTCAGACATAAGTATTTGCTATGATAAATGTACTGTCATTTTGCTTATCTTAAATCCGTTAAATTTACGGTTTAAATCAATGTATTGGAAAGGCAGAAAATGATTTTGAATTATTTTCCATTGTTAATTAAACATGTCTACCGCAATATTTCGTGGCAATTGAAGAAGCAATAATTACAGTTTAGTTTAGTATATATTTGCTTTTTTCTTTGTTGCTTTTAATAATCATCTTCATATAAACTTGCATATTTTCTTCTATATACTGCAATCGTATCACAATAAAAACTTCACGATGGAATCAAGATGAGACCCCTCTGCATCCTGCTTTATACAAAATTTGCATTGTATACTTCCAAGCGACATGGAGGAATGTTATCAGAATAACTTCATATTAAAGAAAGAAAGCTTCTATTTATTTATCTAATTTGCATTGTTGTTGCTCATCACAATTCAAATTTTAACGTTAATCTTTCATGTTGTTAAAAAAACAAATATACAATTAAATCAGTCACGTTGTATATATATGTCGAATTGTCTGTACCAATTGTTACGATGATTTCTTCCTCACCTATTTCATTTGAATTTGACTGTGGACTCGGCAACAAAGGATGCTTATTCTTCCATAGCACCGGAACCCCCTCTGGATTTCCAGAGGTCCGCAGATGTCCAATATCACCAGATTTGTATATGTATCTTGGACATCCTGAAGAAGTACAGTAAAACCTGTATATAGGGGCCACCCAAGGGACCAGAGAATATTGACCTTTATGTGCAAGTGACCCTTATATACAGGTTCAATTTAGTTGAAGTATGCAGTCAAGGGACTTATCAAAACTGGCCTTTATAGACAGGTGATCCTTATATAGAGATGGCCGCTATAGCAGGTTTTACTGTAATTTTATACTGTATCTGAGATTTTATATTTACTTTAACTTTGCTTATATCAATCAGAACGAATTTGTTTGTATGTACAATTACTGGTCGCCCTTTTAACTGACAATCATTTCTGTGTAACCCAAGGGACTGAGACAAGGAAAAGATCATATTCAGGATCACATTATCGTCTCAGAATACATTCAATATTTATTTTTATAGAAGTGAGGTTTTTTTTATCTAAGTATCCCCATAGACATAATATGCATTCTTAGTCAGATTTCAATGTCGAGCGAGATGTTAATTTCAGGGTGGTGATCATTTTCAGTGTTTGATATTGAATTGTTTCATCCATACTGTAATAATTAGATGCCAATAAATGTGAATCTAGCTGCCATTGTTATGAAAGAGACATTAGTATATAAATGTCTGTTTCCCCAACGCCATGACATCTTGTATAGACGTATTAATATGCATACATGTAATAATTCATAATTATGTGACCGTGCATTTTACGCATGCGCATATCTTGCCATTTATGTTCTTATTTGTATAATTGTCTGTGTAAACCAAAAGTAATATACATAAACATGTAATTTTGATAATGTCATAGGAAGTTTAAGTGCCATTAATTTCTATCAATCTTCCATTTGTAGTTGTAAATATTGACAATCTGTTTGAACAATTCCCTGTATCGCGAGATTGTAAAAGGAGAAAATAATGTTTACATATATGTTGTGCAAATTTAAATAAAATATTTGAAATTGATTATGCATACTGTTATGTTAATGGATTAAATGGTGTTGTAATTATATTGATCCAGGTTCGTTTGACTACTTCAAGATGTCTGATAAACGAATTAAGAGTGCTTTTTGAATGATGTGTTTATTTTGATGTATTAAAATTTCAAAACGAATATCTATCTATCTATCTATCTATATATATATATATATATATATATATATATATATATATATATATATATATATATATATATGACAACATATCGACTAGTGATATAGTTACAAAACTTGTTTAAAATTATTAAAATATTGAAATAATAATTGTTAAGAGACATGATTTAACTTAATTAAACAGAAATTAAAATGTATGCAATATATTACATATGACTTTGTAATAATATCGAAGCATACTAGGGGAGACAAGTGTCCAGTATTTTAATAATTTGATGTAAAACATGTGAAACAGATAATTGCCTATTTTACAAATAAAATGATAACTAAAAAGGAGACCAGATCTGGATTTCAATAAATATAAAATTATTTACATGATAAAATATTGCAAATGCAAGAATAAAAGTATGGGTAAAAACCTATTTGTATTCTGTACCTCACATATTTGGTACCCCTGATACTACATCGTTATCGCTAACGTAAAAAGCCAAAAATGTACTTTGAATGGAAGTTTCACCACTAAAAAATATTTCATGAACCTCCATCGAATTAATTTATATCTTTATATATTTTTTATCCCGAAAAGGTAATTATATCTTTTTTATTCCTGAACTCTTACTGGCCGCAATTTCTACCAATCACAACTGATGTTACATTTGCAACCCCGTTCCTGATTGGTAGACAGTGTCCTGTTTGGAGTCGAAAATAAGATAAAAACCTAACCATGTTTTCAAACATATCTAAGCAAGGTGTTTACGTCATAATAATCACTTTCCGTTTTCCATAAGCTGAATTTCAAACCGTAAATTTCCATGGACACATCAATTATCCATTAATGTGTTATCAATTTTGGATGTTAAAGAAATTCTGTAACGAAAACCTATCCAGACTAATGTTCATTAAAAAAATAAAGAAATCAGGTAAATAAATGAATAAAATTAATGAATAAATACCGTTCGACAGATTTATTCTTCAATCAATCTCGAAAAATATAGAATCACTTTCATCCACATTTAATATTTCGTTTTTTAACATTCGACATAAACTCTAAACATCATTTAACAAGAAACGGAATAATTTTTGGCATTTCTTTCTGTAGTAATGTCCAATTCACATAACTTGGCGAGGCGGAGTAACCTATCATACGGATGATTTTACTCACTTTTGAATTGACCTATCGCCAAATGCCCGACACGGCAACTTTTGGCAAACTTTTCCATTATGACGTCACAATCAAATGGCCCGTCAAACATATATGTGATTATGACGTCACAATCGAATGACGTCAAAAACGCACATGGAGAGCCACGTGTCAGACATTTGGCGATAGGTTAATTATATCAGGCTTCACTAGAAAAGCGATTTATTCTGAAATGGATACTCGTGGGTATGATGACAACTAGGAACGACTACTCCTACCAGTATGATTATGATGTATTACCTAAACTTTGAACTCGTTCAGGTCAAGTAAGGGTTCACGAGACTCCACCCGCCAGGTTATATATGGATTTGGCTATAGCAATGGTAGGCCTTATAGTGTATAAAAAAAATGTCGTCTGTATCACGTCTTTTGCTATTCCAAATGGACGAAAGCGAAATTTTGGTAATCACAAAATAGTTTGTGATCTAACGACATAAGATAAATTGTATTTCTTCGCGGATCAAAGAATACCTTAGGAAAGCCAAACGATAAAATGAACACCAATATCGTACATGATAAAGAGTGAAAAGAACGTCAATATCGTTTACAGAATGTTCGCATGTGTGCGCGTTGTTGTGTGTGTGATAAATACATTCAGCATGTTATAGGATTTAGCATAAACGCTAGAAGAGGTACAGAAGCTAAAATCAGTATATATATATATATATTCCATACCAGAATTTTATATGATGTCGTATACTTATTAAAAAAAGTTGGAAACACATTTATATACAGCAAACTGTAATCGACAAAAAAAAACAAATATTGCACTAATTTCGGAAATAAATAATAATGGCATGAAGTATATTACAAATACGGTAGCAATTATGACAATTACTATCCCCGATATATGCACTGTCAACTACACAATTTTTTCCTGAACTCATCTCAAGCAATCTGATGAAAGTGAATGCATAGTTATCCATTAACATATGTTTAGTCAGTATTGACATACAGCTATGTTTAAAGAATTATAGACTCAGTCCAAAATTTTCAACACAAGTCATGTGAAAATTAGCGGCTTCAGCAAACTGGAATAATATCAAAATCGTACCGGTCTACTAACGACCATTTTATCACAGCACCAGTAAGTAAATAAGATGAGCAGTTTCATGAAGACATAGAACTCCTGCTGGGCAGTATAGAATATTCTTTATTTCAAAACAAATAAAGAAGAACGCCTCATTCGTCAGAAGAATTCTTTCCCGTGGACTAGCACCTGGTCGTATATATATTTTTCTTTATTTATTACAGCAGGTAGATTTACGTGAGTCAAATGTGCTATCATGGAGCTGTAGTCCGCTGGACTTGACCTCTAAATCTTCATGAGCACTCAACGTTCTGAAATGCAAAAGTTGAAACATGATTGTCATGTGACTGCCGTTTGAGTACAAAAAGGTCACTAACTCCCACAACACGAAGATTTTGTCTTTTTATCAAGAGAATCTGTGAGTTGAAGTCCCGATGTTTTAACTTCAAGATCTTCGTTGGCCATGAGAAGTCTGAAAAAGCATTGAATATATCATAAGAAAGCGTAATGTAGAAACCAACCAACTTAAAGCAAAACAAAAAATCAAAAAAAGAAAAAAACTACAAAAAATAATTAAAAATAATACATCAAAACAATATACATGTCGGTTATATCATTGCAAAGCAGTTACTATATATTAAAGCCCATAACCATGCAAAAGTGAAAGGGAGCTAACTCAAACAAGTATGTAATCATATAATAAGTGTCAAACCTAAATTTGTAAAAGCGAATAAAGGATTTGTCAACACCTTTATATCTTACACCAATTAAAAAGTACAGTCAAACCTTGATATATTGAAACCAATGGGATGAATTTTTCTTTCAAATAAACATAAATAATTTTTTGAAAAAAACGGGTTATAATAGGAATAAAGAAATGTGGTAAAAGAATAATAATCATTTCAAATTAACAGGGATTTCAATGTAACAGGGTTCGAAATAAGAGGGCTCCACTGTATGTAATTAAAAATTTTACCTTGTAAGTTTCAGACAGATTTTAGTGAACGAACATACAGAAAACTTGTCATGATTTCTTCAATATATTTACCTTGATAATTCTATTACAGCTTCTACTATATTGCTGCCATCCTTAGCACTAGTTTCTATAAATAGTCCATCGAATTCCTAGAACAAAAAGAAGAATGTGACAATCACAGTAATATGTAATTATATATTATCTAATTTTTGTACAATAGAAAGGACAAAATATGTTTTGTTTGTTTGTTTATTGTTGTTTAAAGTCCCACTCAAGAATCTTTCACTCAAATGGAGACGTCACCATATGCCGGTGAAGGCCTTCAAATTTTGGCCTATGCTCGGCACTTATGGCCATTGAGCAGTGAAAGTTCTTTAATGTGCTGATACCTACTGCGACACGGGACCTCGATATTTACTGTTTCATCCAAAGGACAGGAAACCAACCTACCGCCAGCTGGACTCGAACTCAAGACCTCAAAATCAAGAGTCGAGTGCCCTACCTGACTGAACCAGGCCGACTCGACAAAATCTGAAATAATCTGCTGACTACATACATCATAATTCAGTACCTAATTTGTTCTTACTATTTGTAAGTGAATTATTTTGGGATTTTTTTTTTCGTGATGTGACATTTCTTCAAAGAAAATTTTAACTGAAGAAAATTTTGAAATATTAAACGATATCAAATATTTTATACATAAACTTGAAAGAAATTGGTTTAATTGCGCTTCAAAAAAAAACCAAAATATAAACAAAATATACAATTTAAATTGTTTACATGTTTTTACAGTGATTACTCATAAACACTGGGTTTTAGCTTAGAGTGTAGCCTTGTCTTGTACCACTTTTTCGGATCTATTCATCAGTTAAGAATTCTATCTTAACTAATGAAGTTTTAATTACAGAAACGATTGTCTTAAGCAGTTATTATAACCATAACTATGGTATTGTGTTCATAAATAGCAGTATTTTGAAAATTTTGAATTCGTTGCAATTGAAAACATATTACTGTTAATCCGGAAATTATTGCTCCTGGTTATTTTCGCCAGAAAACATATTCACCCGTCTATATTTTGCCCGAAATCATCATAGTTTTTGTGAATGTCATGTATGTCTGTGCTTCAATTATTTAGCTTAAACATTTCGCTTTCGTTTCTAATTCATATAACAGTTAAAATATCTAAACATTAAATGGGAGTGAAAATTCCCATGTACACAGTATAAATGTTTGTTTCTTAACGCTGTGATAGGAAGTTAGCAATTATTTTGAACTGTAATCATCCGATGCATAGTGGAATGAAATTGATTATGCAAATTAAACAAAGTCATTCAATGTTGTTTTTGTGGCATTATACGTACTCTAACTAATCTTTGGCCATCTTCGTATTTCACAACCTTGCGTCCCTGTTTTTCGGCTTCTTCTCTCATGTCGCATTTATTTCCACATAGCATTATGGGTATTTTTTTCTGGGCGCCATCCTGTAATCGTGCAAATTCTCTAATAAAATTTCGGTTCATTCCGTTAATTGCAATATACATCATATTGAAAGTGGATTGCAAGAAAGAAAACAAAATATATACAAATAATGTAAATGACTAAATGAAGTGATTGAATACTTTCAAAATTAAATAAATAGTACTACATAATAATTAAATCTAGCAAAAAACGAAAGTGAGTAAATAGTTGTAACAGAAAGGAGCTAATGAATAAATACATACATCTGATTTAATATTCACTATGATTTTTATGTCGTACAATACTTCTAATTGTTTTAAATCTATGTAACTTTTACCTCAATGGATTCAACCCAGTCTCTGATACTTAGGAATGATCGTTCATATGAGCAATCATACAACAGTAAAATCCCATCAGCCCGCCGGAAGTAAGACTTAGCAATGCTTCGAAACCTGTAATAATTAAAACATTTTTATTTCTATAGCAATTTACTGAAATATTGACGCCAAAAGTAAGTGTTATAGAATCGATTTCATGTATAGATCCTTCGTAATTTAACGATTAGCCGAAGATTTAAAGGTAATATAAGCAGTGTAAATCCCATATCAAAAAACATTTGGGGTCCATTTAAAAAAAAATAAAACTTAAAACTAGAGTTACCGTTCTTGGCCTGCTGTGTCCCACAACTGCAAAGCGATAGTTCGCCCATCTACTTCAAGCACTTTTGTTTGAAAATCAACCCCTGAAAAATTATTTAATACATGATTTACATTTATGCAAACTAGTTAAAAATAGAAATAATTCAGCAGATTGATATTACTTGAATATAGATCGAAACAAAATGAATTTTGATAGAGTAGACATTAAAAACTAGGCTGTATTAAATAGCATGTGACTTACCTAATGTTGAACTTAAATTTTGTACAAATTTTCCTTTACAAAGCCGCATTATGAAACTTGATTTCCCGACGGCAGCATCACCGGCAAGGACGATTTTGTACATCCGTTCAGGGTCTTTTGAGGGTTTTGAACACAGTGACTGAATCAAAGACAAGAAAAGCTTATAAGACTTGAATAAAATAAAACTTCAGACAAATACCATATCTAAAGATGAATATGCTTCAAAGAAAAATTATATTGCTTGTTTAACCATTATTTATTTGAAAGGATGCACGTAACAAAACAAATTCGAAAAGTAAAATAAAAAAATGTGTAATTAAATATATATTATTATCAAACACCAACTTTATCCTGCAAAATTCAATTGAAATCTTAAATCGTTAATGTCTACCTGAATCCATTTCTTACCTCTTGACTAGCGTTCATTCGTCTTAGACGACTCCGTGGTGAATCACGTGATCGAAGGCTGCCCCGTGGTGATTTTGTGCCTAAACGGCCCTGTTCAATCATTCTATAGATTTTAGCATCTGATGGCAAATATTGGCTTTCTGTTTCTGTTTCAAGCTCATCATGTGAATCATGTTCTTGCTAGTATGAGAAACAAAATTTAAATTATGAAAACCAATTCACCTTTAGATTTTAAAGTGAATATAAACTGTATTCATTAACACTATGCAACATGCAATCGAATTTATTTATTCAGAATGAGAGAGAGAGAGAGAGAGAGAGCGAGAGAGAGAGAGAGAGAGAGAGAGAGAGAGAGAGAGAGAGACAAAAAGGAGAAGAATACCTGAGAGTGAAATAGAGGAGAAGGATGGAATTCGGGTCTCCTGAATTCCAGCGACCAATGTGATAATATAAAATCTCAGATACAAAATTAATTAATGCTATATTTTCGTCTCTTTCAAAGAATGAAATCTTACATCGGTTTCTACTATATTGTGTGAAGATCTGTATTTTTTATGCCGCCTCTGTCGATAACCACTGTCATCAAGATTTGGTATCTCCGACTCTGTGTCCATTTCATTATGGTCACGGAGTGTAGAATGTCCACTATCTGAAAATTTAAAAATACAATAGATGCAACAACAAATATATCATTTTATGTTTTGAAATTTTATTTACATGTATTTTGATAATTTTCGAGGGTGATCTCTGAAAATTACGCGATGAGAGATAATTCGCAAACTTAACCACAATGTGAACTATTTATGTATTCTAAGTAAATACATGGATACCGCTCATTTATATCCACATAAACTAACACCATGCAGAAGATTTTGCACAGAAAACTCGTGAAATTAACACCCAGTGAAAATTCCCGCGTTTACGGTATCTTTCAATTTGTAAAGTGGCTATGTACTCTTGCGCAGCTCAATACATCACGTGACTAAAAATGAATATCTACACATGTACCTGACTGTTTATTACACCAGTCTCCTAAGGATTTAACCCTTTACCCCCTGAGTATCTGAATGATATACTATTTTTTTTTTTATATAATTTTTTTAAATCTCTTGAAATTGCGGGAACAAGAATGGCCTTTCAAAATATTGACTGATGATTCTCTGTCTTGTAGATGGTTTGTTTGTTTGTTTGTTTATTGTTGTTTAACGTCCCACTCAAGAATCTTTCACTCATATGGAGACGTCACCAAATGCCGGTGAAGGGCTTCAAATTTTGGCCTATGCTCGGCACTTACGGCCATTCAGCAGTGAGGGTTCTTTAACGTGCCGACACCTACTATGACACGGGACCTCCAGTTTTTACTGTCTTGTAGATAATTACATATATAATATGTCTGGGGGTAATCATTCCAATTCTGATTTCGTAAGAATAATATATATATTAAAATGATCATTGCGCATACTGAAAAACCACACATTTCATCTAATACATTTCCCTATAATTTAAATGGTGTTTTATACCACACTTAACACGTTTTTCCCAGATGTATAATGGCAGCCAGTTTTTGGACAAAGAGAAACATTTTCTGAAACATATGTATGTATTTAGTCGGTAAAACAATCGTAAATGACATTTGTGAAATACAAAAAGGAAGATGTGTAGTTAAAAATGTATGGCGTGTTAAATAGCAGGACAACGAAAAATTACAACTGGGAAATTACAACGAAGTTATACATACTGCGGAGATGTTAAACATGACACAAGGTTGCAAATATTTCGAAAAAAACATTATACAACTTAAATATTTTTTACATCTGGAAAAATCCCTCGTTTTTTGTTTGAATACGATATGTGAAGGACAGAAAACAAGGAATGTGAACAAGGGAGACAAACGGGAAATACATTTATTTCACACCACCCTTAAACATACCATCTCTCTCTAATGGCGGACAAAAAATCAAAGCTGCTGAAATTTGTACGTTCACTAAAATAAGAAAAATATATGTATGCATCTTTGTTGTATGACGTGATTATTACGCCCCGCCAAATATGTATTGAAAAGTGTTTGATGTCATATTATTTTACAGTTAAAGATGGCAGTCAGATTTAATGTTACAGAAGAACTGCTGGACCGAAGTCACGCCAATCCAGCTCATGTAAGTAAACTGATATAGGTTTCCACAAGATTCTGTTCATATCATGTGTGTGAATGGGCTGCAAATGTAACTACTACTATTACTTTTGCTACTACTACTGCTGCTGCTACTACTACTATTACTACTACTACTACTACTACTACTACTACTACTACTACTACTACTACTACTACATCTAGTACTGCTACTACTACTGCTACTAGTACTACTACTATTGACGATGACAAAATAGTGATAGTAAATGAATGAATATGCTTTGGTGAAACCATAAATAAAACACATGTTCAATCTTTATATCAATTTTGTATTCCAAGCCGGATGAAAACAAATAAAAATGAATGGAATGAAAACCGAAAATAAACACTAGTTGTAACTAAGTTTCCACCTACCAAGATCCTTACCCATATCATCTACACAGTTATCTTCCTCACAAGTTTCTTCTCGAGGTAGTCTCGCGCGAATTAGACGAGGAGACGGACTGGAATCGCACAAACTCCCATGACCGACAACTTCCTCGACCAGTGAGTTAGTAGGGCTCATGTTGTAAGAACGAATTCTGAAAAAAAAAACGATATTAAATTTAAAAACACAATGCTGTATTATTGCTTTTTCTGCAAAAAAAAAGAAAGAAAAAAAAATAGATTTCATTTCGAATTCATAAACATATAAGTATTACAGATGCATAATTGTTTTCATTGGGTTTTTTAATACATTGGGCATACACACATATGCACTAGTATGCATTTAAAGATAAATACAGGCATGCAATATTTATGTACTCATAAACTTATCTTTGAGTACTGTAGTACATAAACACACATTTATGAATACAAGTGCACACATGTATATATGCAAGTATACATATTCACAGTAGCTTAATCAGGAAAATGTTTTAATAGCGCAAGCACATAGAGCACATTTGCAAATATGCAAGAGAGCACATACATACTCATACAGTTACATGTTTTATCTACTCACGAGGGAGGTCCCGAATGACTTGGCACGTAGTCACTCATAAGTGATCCACGTCGCTCTTTCCCGTCTAAACTGCCTGTACTCTGAAACGGAAAATGAAATTTGATCATTGAGTATTACCTAAATGAATCAATTGTCTTTGTGTCAATGTTTACATGCATTTATCAAACAAAACGAAATTGGTTATTTTTTCATTCAGTGATTTTATAATCATTATAAGCATGGTTGCCTCAAAATTAGCAAACAACATGTAAAACGGAAAAACAAAACACGGTTTCAGTATGTTTAATCAAAGGTCATTCGCAGATGTATAAGCCAATAATTTAACCCCAGGTATGTGTAGATATTTATATGGGAAGCCAGTATATATCAATATAATGGAATTCTCCATTTTCACCAAATTATTAATACATTTTTCACATGTAGTCATTTCAAGTGAACGCTCTTTCAGTATGATTATGGATATCCTTATCCCGGTGCCAACATCTTCCAGACCAGCAAGCTAACTGACCTATTATTAAATGCCCGACACGGCACCTTTTGGCAAACTTTTCAATTACGATGTCACAATTATATGGCCCGTCAAACATTTGTGTGAATATGATATCATAAGCGAATGACGTCAAAAAAGCACATGGGTTATAAGAAAACAGACGAGAGATTTCAACATACATTGATATACGTGTAACCTTAAAGATATCTCAAGGCGATCAAATTAGAAATCTTCATTTCGCCAAATTTATAATAAAATTACAACATTGGCATGTAATATTATCATGTTAATATATATTCTCCTTTGGTAAGTATAAGCATTCTTACTCCTCCGTGGCAACTGATCCCACCACTGGATCACCCGGATGTCCGTGTTTGCCCAACGTTGACCAGATTTGTGTACTGACTTTTGTACCACCTGACTGTTTAGAATTTAGTAAATGCACCTTTCAGATTGTAAAAGTTAACTATTACTTACTGTTATTGAGGTTTTTCGTTTTGGTAATGGTTTATTGACAATAGCCTCTCGCAGGTCATCGTTTGTGTCATGAAGTTTTTTGTTAGCATCGCTGTAAATAATTACATCAATTATCAAATAGTTATTTAATTGATATTTCATTTAAGTTGTGCAGTTATTTCAGAAATTTAAAAAAAATTAAAAAACTAAGGTAGTCATCCTTGTTTTACTGTGACTACTGATTAACAATTTTGGGCAATACATATAGGTTAAAGTGTTTGCCTTGTCTTATACCACTTGTTTGTTTTGAAACATTTTTGAAAATCAGTTTCAACTGATGTTGTCTTATTGACATAAACGATTGTCTTGTTGCAACTATTTTGGTCTTTTTTTGGTCTTTATCAGTCTGTCTTTTCTCTAAATCCCCAAATTACTTTTTGTCAAATAGTATTTTAAAATACAATATCCCCCAAGGACGAAAATGATAACACAAATATTTTTATTATATATAAAATTTAATTAAATTCTTACTGTAATAAGTGCAATTGCCGTGTTAAGTTATCTTGTTCTTTTATATAGTCCATGACAGCATTCTTCTCTCTGGAATATAAATGACATTGATAAAATAAAACATTTAGAATAAAAATGTGAGTTAAAATAACCTTAGACACATAATAATACAGTTTCCTCTTCCAGATAACATAGGACGTACGTTTATAATATAAACAAATGACTAGGATTCTGGATTAAAAATGTAATCATGACAATGGTTGCTGCAGTTTGGGTAGTTGAGGATTTATTCCGTACTACTTTTATTTTTATTTGACTCAAAGCAGTTCTGACTGGTTACTCCCCCGGGACACCTGATCTCACCACTTGATCCTCCAGAGGTACGTGTTTGTCCAATGTTCATCAGATTTGTATAGTCTCTCTAAAACCTCCTGACGGTTAATACTTCGGTATCTTCTCTGAACATAACTCTAATTTATCTATTGTTCCAATATATTACCGTGAATCTGGTCAATGGAAGAAACCCTTATCTGTTTGACAACATTGTGCCGGTAAAGTGAGCACTTGAACCAGGATGGTTTTAAAAATATTTAAATAGATTTTGTAAATGTGACGGATCTATTTTGTATACTTACGCCGATACTTCCGAGCATTTCTCTTTGTACTGCTGTCTTACAGAGGCTAATTCACTTCTAAGTAGAGCTAAGTTGGTCTGGGCATCTGTCAGTTCACTTTTATATTGCCTAGCGTTGTAAGACACGTCGTCTAATCTTGATTTTAGAACTGCTATCTGTTCCTCGAGTTCTTTACCCTTGTCATCCATTTGACCCTGTAAAGAAAGTAACATCATAAATGTTGGAAAATTGCTAGGAAAAAAAACGCTCTCAGAACTGACCAATCCCCAAATGTCTAACACGTGGCTTTCCATGTGGTTTTTTGACACATAAATGTTTGATGCGCCATTTAATTGTGACATCATAATGGAAAAGTCTTCCATAAGGTCTCGTGTCAGGCATTTGGTGATGGGTTCAATCTTAATTAAACAATCTGTATCAATGGTGTAGTCATCGTCATCATGATCGTCGTCGTAGCCGTCGTATCTATATTACCATCACATTTTTATAGTCATCATTATTATTGTTTTACGACATTATTATTCCCGATGTAATTATATTTTGATTAATATCACAGTTCTTATAGTTCATTTTTTGCAAAAATAATCAAAACTGTAAAAATGTCAGTCAATAAAACGAAATGTCAAATGAAACACAAATTTTTGCATAATATGATGTAATGAAACAAATAAACCCAAGTTTGTTTCACAAAACATGGCAGGATACCTCATGTGAAAAAAACATTTCATTCCTCGTCGGACACTCGGTGACAAGTAGGAATGATAACTCTTGCCAGAGTAACTTTAATGTTATGCTTTATTACCTAAGATTTATAGTCGCGTGGGTCAAGAAATGGATCACGAGACTGTATCCCGCCAGGTTATATGGGTTTTACTGTACCTGTTGTAACTTTTTGAGGTTCTGTTGGAGAGTACCGATTTCATTTTCTAACTCCTTTCTTACTTCCGCTTTTTCTGACGCAATTTTGTCTTGCTCCTGAAATATAGGAAACATATAATTACATGTGTACTGTATATTCCCTTTACGATGATCAGTTATATATAACTGAGTAGCTAAAAATAGCTTGGATATATATCTCTGGACTTACGTTTCTTGTTACAAAAATAAAGAACAGTACAGAAAATCAAGTTATGTGAAAAACGTTACTGATCATAACGTCTTTCCACTTGAATATAAATTATGTCTATTTAACTTCGTTTCTTTCACAAATGTGTCTGCATTTTTAAAGAACAAATGCTTTGTACCGTCAGCTTTTGTCCGATGAATGTATAATTTAATGGGTAGGACAAGAGTACAAATAAGGAGATAATTATCTGTAGTAAAACTACGTACATTAAAATTAGGAGATGATATAATATATATAGTGCGACTATTCTGATTCAAACTAGGAGATAATTATCTATAGTACAACTATATAAGTCCGAATTTGGGATTAATTATCTATAGTTCGACATTGTAAGTTCACGTAAGGAGATAATTATCTGTGATTCGAATATATAAGCCCAAAATAAGAGATGGTTATTTACAGCGCGACTAAATAAGTCCAAAGATCATTATCTATAATACGACTTTATAAGTACAAATTGGGAGATAATTATCTATAGTACGACTATATAAGTACAAATTTGTTGATGACTATATGTAATACGACTTTATTAATACAAATTAGGAGATAATCATCTATATTACGACTATATTAGTCCAAATTTGGGATTACCCATCTATAATTCGACTTATAGGTACAAATTGGGAGATGATTGTCTATAGTAAGACTATTTGTCTAAATAAAGGGATCATTATCTGTAATATAATCATCTAAGCCCAAATTTGGAAATGATCATTTATATCGATTACAGATCATTTTAATTACATAATTGTTTCTATATTTCTCAGCCATCTGGATAAATGTTATTATTTAATGACAAATGTTAAATTGATGTTTGATAGAAGTGTATGTGTATAATCACCATGGGGTATTGAAAAATTACATTTTTGTCAATTTTTGACGCTATAAACGTCAATTAAGAAGGTGTAAATGTTGATATAGTTTAAAAATACCTTGCCACAGCTGTTAATGTAATGTATACACAAAAAAAGGAATGTGTTGTTCAAATAAAAACTGTGTATCAATAAAGCGTAAAGGTGTGTGAATTCTACGGTAGCTTTAAAACGTTGCTAACGTTGTTTGCAAATTTTCTGTTTTATTATTGTTGTATGTTATATCATCGTCATCGTCATCATCATCATCATCATCATCAACAACAACAACAACATTATTTTCAACAACAACAATGCCGTCGTCATTATCATCTCCATCCATCATAATAATAATAATAATCATTATTATTATTATTATTATTATTTTTATTATTATTATTATTATTATTATTATTATTTTTATTATTATTATTATTATTTACGTTCAAAATGACGTATCTATAACTACAAGGTATTGCCCCTTTAACAGCCACGATCAATTTCGCGTTCAGCCAATGTCAATAACTGTAATATATTTATTGATAACATCTATTTTATAGTAACACGTTGCACATGTTTCGTACAATCTGCTTCATTTTCATCTATTGAATCATTATTAAACCGTCTACCTCCTAATAAAAGGGCATCGATGTTAACAGATTATAACGGTAGTAAATATAACTTCCAAGGATATAGATAGTATAAAATTTCGATAAATCTAAATTTTGCACACCATTTTTAGCTTTTGTTTGTGATTTTACAAATATGTTTGTTATTAATATGATTTATATTTGCTTTTAATTTCCGCCAATATTTTGTTCACATATACGGAGTCGATGCCAACTATAGATAAAGTGCCACAAATTTTTACCTTTGTTATGGACTGAAAACAATGCAGTCGGTTATTTAATATGCCACGTCTGCCGTGATGCGATTTTAAGTCTCACCGGAAAGATTCATAACTATATCGGTTTATACCAAGCGCTTGATAAAAGAACGGTCCATAATTCTTATAGGCCGGTAACAGAAATCGACCCGATGCTCTTCCGTTTGTGAGTCGAACGCTCAACCACTAGATAACCGGGAGTGATGTATTTTCGTATTAAATTTTGATATACATGTATTTCTTATTAGCGACTTTAGATATGATAGATTGCGATTGTCAATACAAATTAAAGATATAAAAAGAACTTAATTTATCGATCGAATACTACTTTTTGCAATGTAATATCATAATGCCATCTGTCATTAAAACAAATATGAGGTGGCGATGAATTTCGAAAAAGTAAACTTGTATACTATGGGAGTGTTTTCTCTCTACATGAGGCATCGTATACTTTGAAAGTGTTTTCTCCCTACATGAAGACCCTGTTGTAATGTCCATGGTTAGTGTAATTATGGTGGTGCATCAATCAATTCGGTAAACGGGGAAATATTAATTGACTATGTCGATAATTATGCCGCAAAAGACCACGGAGGTTTCGTTTTTAACTCCCGGTCGAATCTTGCTGAAACCTAAAAATAAAAATGTAGTCTTGTCTCTATACCCCGTGTCTTCATGGGACTAATTCATATGCCACGTGATACCAGAAAAACGTTGTGTGGGACTATTGTTTTTATTAGTGATGAAATGACGGTAGCAGACGATATCCCAGGGTAACGTCATTTCAGCGGGAAGATTACGTAGAGTTACGTTCCATCATCATTGAAGATACAAGTGTCGTAGTCCATTAAACTAATACTTGATTAAGTATTGTGTATAAAATAATGGCTGTAAAAAAATACCTCACTGTGTGTTTAATTACATGATATCATACCATGAGTTGTTTCACTCAAGGGGTAGACAAGGAAATATCAAACGAGCAAGAGTACAGTTAACCTTGATATCAAATATATGCGAAAAGGCCATCAATTCTTATCGATAGGTTAAATTTCTTTCGTGCATTTCCAGATTTCAAAAGCCAAAATGTCAGAACTGATTTGCGGGGATTCACTATATGTTACAATTCGAAATATAGGTAATTTGCAGGTTTGAAAATGAACAATTACTACTACTTTAAATTATAGTGATTGTGATAGAATCCACATTCTACAGATAAAATCATGGGGTGTTCGAACCCAAACTGACCGTCTGGAAAAAAATTACCAGTTCATTTATTAAAGGTTGATGGTCTGTATCTTCAATATTACGTTTTAAAGGTTAATTTCCCCTCCATCATTACTTGCCACGGTGACACTAACCGCCAGTATATAAAAAACCCACTTTTGATGGTGGCATGAAGCACTGGCGAAAACCCCCAGGAAAGTGACACTTGGCCCCCTATGTTCTACCACTGAAATTTCAAATCTACGTTTGATCTTCCCACTTTCGAAATGGAAATTAGAAAAATGAAATATATCACACCTTTACTGCACTCATCTTTTCTTACTTTATAAAATCAATACACCTTAGTAAAACCTTGTCTAATGTATGCATGCGTTTGAATGCCCTAATCTTTTTACACGAATCGGTTTCAGTGTAGACCTTACGTCTGACTATATTTATCGCATATTTATAACATGAGTCATCAGGATCTCTCCCATATGTTGACAGAATCATGTTACGTGGTAAGATACAATAATAAAAACTTAGAATTATTGCATATCTTAAGAAATGCGAAAAGGGGCGTGGGTCGAACCAAATGTCAACGATTTATTGTTTCCATTTGCATATGCCGGTTGTGAAGGTTCCTGAACTATATGTCCATGTTAAATAAATATGTTTTTCATTATTTACATACACTGAACAAACACACATGATTTCGTACGTTGAACGGATTTGTGACGATTTCGTCATTATTATTTATAATCTTCTCTATGGCTGTTTATATCTATCAAGAAATATATTTCAAATTAAGAATTATGATATATTTTTTAAACATTGACAGATTGAACAGTATGGAATATCGACACCACGGAATGCATCGTCAATAATTCTAACCCTTTCAACCCTTGGTATATGAGTGGTAAGCTCTTTTCTATATTTTTAGACCAGTCTATTATGACTTTTAGGGTAGAAAGTGTTAAAATATAGATAAAAAACGTAGTGAGTACACGCCGTCACGGATCCCTGGAAAATTAGGAGATGGGATCAGGTGTCTTGGAGGAGTGGCCTCTCGCTAAGTAATGATTGATAATTAATTCCTTACTTGGATATTCTCGCTCTGATTATTTTTCCCCTTTTTGCAACAGAAAACATATCCGTTCTGACTTAAATTCGGACTATATTTGTTTAAGAATTTTATCTGAATGTAAAACTAAAAGATTTATTAGTGTCTCCTAAATTGTCATTTAATACCAAGCTATTTGAATTGGAGAAATGTATGTCCATGTTTCAATTACATGTATTTAGCTTGGAAATTTCGCCTTCATTATAAATTCGCGCATGGACATATATGGCGAATATGCTCATATATACTGGATGTTTATCAAAAATGGTATAAAATTAATTTACTATTTCGGTTACCTCCCCTGTTTCATGATTTTGAAATATATTGTGTGTTCTCATAAACATAGTGTTGATTTCAAATGTTGATAATAGGGTCGCTGTACTAGTATATAGTACATCAATATAGTACATCAAGACTTCAATTTTAGGCGATTATTAACTTTCTCGGGGTCATAACTGTAAAATCAAAATTTATTACTCTTTCCGTATACTGGTCTTTTTATCTTGTACGTTGTGGGCCGATTGATGTGAATGATGAACACTAAACTTTGATCATATTTCAAAGGCGTTCTCATTGATCAATTATTTTATGTTAACATTTTACTCTGAGGCAAACACACTAAACAATATACATGTATCTACATCAAAGTAATAATTACCGTCGACCAAACCACTTCACAATATACAACATGTACAACATATCTAACATAGAAAATATAAAATTCAAACCGCGTATGTCGATTTGACACTATTCAATGTTGGGAGTATTTCTTATTTTATATACTTCCGGAAGGCCGATGATCTCTTCCCGGGAACACTGTAATCGTGTTCTTTCCTCTACCATTAAAAACTGGTCACCACCATATAACTGAAAAATTGTTGAGTGTGGCGAAAAATAAATCTTGTATTATTGTTTATTACGGTCCGCCATCTTTATTCACTTAACTGGCGACTTCACCAGCTATAGGTGAAGTGTCATGGTAGAGTTATGTCAACTCAGTAAGACCCTTTCACGATATCTGCGTTCCTACTAATCTCACCTGCGCACTTAACACTTCCGAGTGGTAACATGAAGTTTCGTATTCAACACAAATCATACCCAATGAAATTCAAATCGTAAACAGCAAACAAGTAGTCTTTAATTGGGTACTAATTGTCATGGGTATGAAATGTTTTGATCACGAACCTTCTTGATACAACTCGAAAGTGTTTGCGCGCAGGTGAAATTAGTAGGAACGCAGTTATCGTGAAAGGGTCTATGAGGATAAGTAGAATCTTACCTAGATGTGGTGAGTGGACAGGAAAATCTCGCCCCAGTGGTACGAGTCTGGATGTCCAACCCTAGGGTCTTCAAATGTCGTAACCACGAGGATTACAATTTGATGTCCAGTTTATACACCCAATGCAAGAATAATCTTCTCACACACTTCAGAAGACAGATTAATCGAAACCATGCGTTCAAATACATGTAAATTTATATGAAAGTACGTCCATGACGTCCTAGCCCATGTGAGCAGTCCTTTCCTTTGGGAAAGCTAGATATTTCTTATGTCGGGTAATACTTGTCTTTCACGAGTATGTAGGGGATAAATGATAATATACCACGCCTGGCGTGACACAACACTTTGCAATTGGTTAAAGTCTCGACTGAAAGACTGGCGATTCTCACTATTTATGCCGATCTATTGGTCAATGAACAGTCACTGGTCTTTGTAATGTCTTAGGTATGACCCTGTACCAGGATTCGAACCGGGAAACCATTGCTTGTAAGTCGAAAGCTCTACAACTAGACCAGTACCAGCGATATTGAAATGATTAATGATATTGACGGTAATATCAATATTACTGAATGACAATAAGAATTACATGAATTATTCATATAACCAGATTTTTACCTGTAACTTGTAAATATCTTCAATTTTCAGTATTTCTTTTTCCATTTCATCTTCCAGTTGCCGTAAGTGCTTCTCATGCTGATCTTTTTCTCTATAATAAGATGAAATACATTCTTTTATTTAAATAAGATCCCGCTAACTAACATTATGCAATTCTCAAACGCTCAATGGATACAAAGAATCCTACATCTAAACGATATGCATTTTGCTCAAGCCTCTGGCGAGTGTAATAAATATGCAGTTAGCATGGAATACATTGCAAGAAAATTGATTGAACTCATATTTTTCATGAAATAAGTTTTGATCATCTTACAATCAGTTGATTGTACAAGATTTGAACACTTGAAAGTAATATTACAAAATTGTTATTTTTAGACAGACAGATAGATAGATAGATAGATAAATTAATTAGATGGACAGACAGACAGGTGGATTGAAAGATAAATATATAGCCCAATGGATAAGTGATTAGCTAGTCAGCAAGAAGGACAGAAAGATATATTTCAAATACATTTGCTGTATTGTGTTGTTACTTAACGTCCCACTCAAGAATCTTTAACTCATATGGAGATGTCACCAAATGCCGGTGAAAGGGCTTGGAATTTTGGCCTATGCTCGGCACTTACGGCCATTGAGCAGTGATGGTTCTTTAACGTATCGACACTTACTGTGACCCGGGGCCTCGGTTTTTACTGTCTCATCCGAAGGACAGGAAAAACCAGCCGCCTCCGCCGAGCTCGAACCCGCGACCCTCCGGTTGCGAATCGAGCACTCTATCGCAGGGCCAAGACGGCTCTCCAAATACATTTGCATAAATACTGTGTTTTATCTGTATTTTGAGTCAATGAAATAAAAATGATTTTGCATAAAGAAATTATTCTCTGTTTTATGTTCAATGAAAATTAAATACGGTATCTTATTACCTTTTAAAAGATTTCTCCAATCTTTCATTTTCAACCTGATATCTTCGTACATCTTTTATGACACCAAGTATAATAGACTCAAAATTTTGTAGCAAGTCAGAGCTATCAGACGCATGGAGATTTTGGTAAAGTTCGCACACTTGTTCCTGGCTGAAAAACAGAAAACAAATGATACTTAACTCATTTATAGGGTAGACATAATGAATACAGACCAAACAAAGTGTTGCATTATTTTACCGAGTTTCTTTAAATATTATTGAAATTGATACTTCCTACAGGCTTACCTGTTATTAGATTGTGCGAAAAATGATTATAAAAATGATTTTCTGTGTCTTTCAGGTTTATTTGTTAATACGAATTGTTGCATTGTTTTACTGATTTTCTGGGGAAAAAGTATTGAAATTGATACTTCTTAGCTTACCCGAAATTAGATTGCGCGAGAAATAATTATAACAACGAGTTTATGTTTCTTGGAGGTTTATTTACCAGTACGATTTAATTTTACTTTCGAATACTATTAAAATCAGATGACATTGTGTAAAGCAATACATTTAGTAAACATCTGGATATTACTGTTGGAGTCGGCATACATACGTAATCTGTTACATCAGAAACGATATTTCGTATATCATGTTTTAATGCAAAATCGAACATTATGCGTTTTTTTTTTATATAATTTCACGGGAAAGTTTGCTTTTTTAATAAATAACAACATAATACCAGCTATAGCTCTAGTGGCATATAACTGGTTTGGACCTTTCCTTTCAATCTGATGTTAATCCAGGTGACCTTTGAGCGTTGTGTATTTTGTTTTGACTTTTATTACATGGGAATTAGCCGTGTTTTTTTTTCAAAACAATTTCTGTCCTTTTTACTATATTGATATACATATGACAAAAAAAGAAATAAACGCAAGCATAAAAATTCTTACATTCCTGTATATATTGTTTTGAAAATTGCTTGAGAAACCCGGTTTGGTAAATTATTCACTTGCAATTGATTAATTCATTATATTTACATATGCACACCACACTGGACTTGACTTTACTTCCCTAAAATATATAGGAATACGATATTTTGTATACCTGTGTGTAGCTCTTATTTGTTTTTGTACATCAAGTACAAATAATAAAAGTAGAAAAAAATTAAAATGTTTCTTTGGTAAACACAGCTAGTGTCCTACTTTTTAGATTTATAATACTGAATACTATACTACAAACAGAAACTACAATATATAAAAAAAAATCTCAGATATCAAAGTATAAATCTTTAGGATGTCCAGGACATAGATACAAATATGGCAAAAATTGACAAGCACGGTCCCCTGGAAATCAAGAGGTGGGTTAGGCGCCATGGAGGAGCAAGCATCCCATGTCAACCGGTCACACCCGCCGTGAGTCCACATATTATAGTTTGTGTGTTACTAATATGTATTAGTTTACAGAAGGCAATAATTTCGGTAAGGCATTTGTAGTATCGGTATTTATGATTAATATGCAATCGAAGTTATTGAGGGCCTCCGTGGACGAATGAATAGAACATCGCGCTTTGAACCATGAAGTCACGTACTTCTGGTCAGCGCAAATTCGAGTCCCAGCCCGCTGGAACCTAAGCTGGTTTTGTGAAAACGTTTGACAGTTTACTTGCAGAACGTCGGTGGTCTCTTCCCGAGTACACTGTGACCGGGTTCTCTCCTCCACCATTAAAAACTAGCCGCCACCATATAACCGAATTTGTTATTCATTTTTTTTAATTGAAGTTATTGATAAATAAATCAATAAATATAAGAATCATTCATTGAGCAATCAACATTTTTAACTATCACTAATTAATAATTATTATTAAAATGTCCAAAACATTATTAAAATATCCAAAACCCGCTGTACACGAGTATCTAAGAAACCGATCATGTGCGAAAGATTATAATCGATATAAAAAAAATCTTACTGAAGCGAGAATAATTGACATTAGGGAATTAAAATTATACAGAGTTGAAACCAAGGCAGATAAAATAAAACACAAACATGGGCTTTTAAATTTTACATAAGTTGCTTTTGTTTGGCTAATGCACTTTTACAAAATATCTCATGAAAGTTAATACTTCTAGAACAGATAGTCATATCTATTCAATGTCCTCTTGCAAATTTAAGCATGTTTTAGCTGTGATTCTGTTTAACAATGAAAACATGTAAATACACAGTAATAATACACAACGTTTTTAGTAGAAAAACATATTCCAGTTTCCTCTTGTTCATACACGAAATAATTCCATGAATAAAATTAAACTGGAGTTTCTTGTTATGTATTTTCCTGTGGGTTTTATAGGCATTTTTATTAAAATGACAAAAAGACGAAATCTTATACCAGGTCATAAAATAAAACTGTACATCCAAAATTTGTATTAAAATTGCAGTTCAATAAAAAAGACACCCTTTGAATAAAATCCATATAGGTAACATTGATTGTGTACATTTTAATTTAACAGATTTGATTTAATTGGTTGTTAGATATTTTACATTTTTGTCTCTGCATGAAAATTTCGAGTTTTTATATCGGATCACAGTATGACTATAGTGTTACGGCCACAATTACTCAAAATTTTAGAATATTCTTAAGTTTGAGAATATCCTCAACTTCGTCTGTTTAAAACAATCAGATTTCAAAATTAGCTGAGGTAAAATTACAATCTCGGGCTTGGGTATTTTTTGTTTTACATCTTAACAAGTACGTTTTGAATGTGGATGAAGATATAAAATTCGTATTTAAAGTACAAATAATAACCATTTCTCGGCTGTGAACTCCAATAAACTGAGGTTTTATTTCTTTGACTTTGAAATGGAGGGGATAACATACTTTATTTCCATACTAGTTTGCCTTCCATGGACACAACATACTCTTGTTTTGTTTGATCGCTCTAGAGGTAAGTTTTCACATGTATAACTACTTTCTTCGTAGGCAAATAAAAACTTGGGGACATAAAAGTACAGGAGCTAGGAATATGCTACTTTACATTAGTTCACGAACAAGGAAACAAAATACATTACGGTGTTTGATAAACAACCCATTAAACCAAATCGCCGATTTCCCGTGTATCCACTGGTTTCTCATTTTATGTTTATTTTTTTCCCATTTTTCATGATTGTTTAAAATGGCTGAGATTACTTAGATTGTTAGAGCGTCCTTGACCTCCCAAACAAATGACCTGGCTTCAAATATCTAGATCTATTTCTGGTCCAAGTCATATTTGAGACCTTCAAAAGACATGTAGTGACGCGGCTTAAGAACCTTAAGTCACAAACTCTTAAAAATCTAATCTCTAAATGAATTAGAATTTAAATCTGCCATCATCGACTTATAATTATTCCGCGGTCATTAATTTAGTACAGCAGACGATCATTTAAACAACTTCAGATTAGCTATTTGTCCTACCGATTTTAAAAGAAATGTGTATTCACATGCTATTTTATTTCACACTCAACAATTTCTTTTAGTCATATGGTAGCGGCAAAACTTTTAATGGGGGGGGGTAGAAGTCCGGTTATAACGTACCCGGGAAAAGACCAACAGCCTTTGCAAGTAAATTGGCAAACACTGAATCACAAAATCAGCTTAGTTTCCAGTGAGGCTCCAGTCCATACTGACTAAAGGTGAGCGACTTCATGGTTTCAATCTCCAATAAACTGTCTTTAACTGAGTTTTATTTTCTTTGACTTTTGAGGGTTCATTTAGTGTATTTTCATACTTCTTTTCTGGGTTGCTAGTTATATTTGATAGCTTTTTAGCTAAGTTTTAAATCTGTAACCGATTTTCATATGGGGGCAAGTACAGGCAAGGAATACATATACATATATATATATATATATATATATATATATATATATTATATATATATATATATATATATATAATATATATATATATATATATATATATATGTATGTATGTGTGTATGTATTAGTTCACGCAAACGGGGGCAAAACACATTTCAGTGTTTGATATACAATCCATTAAACAAAATCGTCGATTTCCCATAGTATCTGCTGGTTGCTTATTTATTTCGATCTTTCTATCTTCAAGGTATTTTGCAGTAGTTACGGTTGATGGTTAGAGCGTCCGTGACCTTGATAGTAAATGGCCCGACTTCTATTCTGGGTCAAGGTCATACGAAAGAACTTTGATATCTCCGGGTTGTACTAGATAACGTGCCAATGTGAGTGTGACATTATCAAGAACCCTCACTGGATCGAAACTTCCAAGTCCATTAGAATACGACAAATTAGATATAAAAAAGGTCTCAACATGAAGAACAACTGCTAATCCCAAACGGAATGGGACCAGGTGACCGGAAGGATTCCGTGTCCCCTGTTGACAACATTAAAAACAAGCAAATTGTATTTTTTCATTCTGATCGCTTTCCCTGTAAATCTGTATTCTTTGTACATGGTGTGATTGGATCCATCTTATCGTCATCTAACGTTTCAAAACAAATTACTGACAAAGAAGTTAATAATTTAATTCTGATGCATCATTTACTAAGTAGAATTTAATTCATGTCAACAGATGCGGCAGTCAATGTTCTCGATTTACACGTCGGTTATTAACTTTCAAATCCTCTACAAAATATATTTTGCTATCAAAATAGTTAAAAACATGCTGGGATTAGCTCAACGTATGCCGAAAACAAATTGTGTCTATAACATAATCTAATCAACCGTTTTTTTTTTTGTTTTGTTTTTTTTTTTACTGTTGTTTAATGTCCCACTCAAGAATCTTTCACACATATGGAAACGTCACCAAATGCCGGTGAAGGGTTTCAAATTTTGACCTATGCTCGGCACTTACGGCCATTGAGCAGTGAGGGTTCTTTAACGTGCCGACACCTACTGTGACACGGGATCTCGGTTTTACTGTCTTATCCGAAGGACAGGAAACCAACCTGCCGCCGGCTGGACTCAAACTCACGACCTCAGTCGACGAGTCGAGCGCGCTACCGAATGGGCCAGGTATAATCAACCGTCTAATAAAATATCTAAATAAGAATTTGATGTAAAGAGCTGTGAAATTGGAACCATTTTGATACATTGTTTGTTTGATCGTTGTTTTACATTCCCCAAGAATTTTCTACTTTATTGAGATGTCACTAGCTTATGGTGAAGTGTAATAAATTTTCATCTGTGCTATGGACTGACGCCAAGGCAGTAAGGGTTCTTCTTAAGTGTAACGCCTTCCGCGACACGGGATCTCGGTTTTTTAAGTCTCATCCGACATAATGTCATTCAAGGGCTGCCATGTGTTTTCATTTCCTAATTCAAATGAATGTTTATAGTGGTGTCAAAATGATGTAAAATTTTTAATTTACCGGGTGGGTGTAAATACCAAAGTTACAACTCATCCTAATTTTCAGTTTTTATAATATGACAGTGGTTTGTCAGTTTCTCTATCCAAACAAAATCTAACTACATGTTGATGTGTAACATTTCTATCCCCATTACAAGTCTCCTACTAGTATTCTGCATTTGGTTGAAAACAGGAACCAATTTAAATCATCAATCACTATCGGTTGACACCGAGGCAGTGCTATCGGCTATGTCTGTGTCCCTCCACCAGACAGCCCGCTTAAAGGGGCGTTATACTGTGTTTACCAAAAAAATATTTCGATTTTTTTTCTTCTTTTACTACTTGTACTTAATGTACAATAACAAATAAGAGCTATACACAGGCATAAAGAATCTTATATTCCTATATAATTTGTGAAAATAAGGTCAGGTCCAGTGTGGTGTTCATAAACAAATAGTAAGGTTGTGTTTAATCAATTACAATTGAAAAAGTGTCAAATCCTGGGTTTCTCATGTAATTTTTACGAAATATTAAATTAGGAATTTCAGGATTGTAATGTCTGTGTATGTCTCTCTGTTGTTACTGTATATCCATCTATGTGGTAAAAACCGAAAATTATTGAATCGTTATTATGGTTTTCTTGAAAGTGCCATTTTCCTATTTTTAAATTGAAAATTGAAAAGTAAGCACGTGAATTAGCAAATGAAAATAGTTGTGTAATTAAGAATAATTCTTTTAGCCCAACACATATTTTATCACCTACACGGATTTGGTTGCCTAGTTTTGACTATATCATAACTATGTAACTATGTATAATGAACATGCAATAGTGCAAGTCATATTTCAAATTTCATGCAGTCATGTATTTGCTGAATAAATGATATTTACGTCTAAGATAGCACAGGATTTTGGTGAAGAAAATATTACAAATTAAGGTTAACTATTCACTCGTTAACTCCTCGGTGACAACGAAAGGCCTGAGACGAAATATTATTATACCTCATTAATAAAACACATTGAGGGGTTGGTTGTGCGTCGTCACGTGTCAGGGAGACTACACTTCATGTCTCCTTCACGTGCGTCATATGACTTGCCTTGGCTAAACAAATCCTCATGTCTCCCTACCACCAGGGCAATAAATGTATAATGTCATCCTCAAAAACTGAATTCGATATGTGCCTCGACCTGGAGTAGTTTTAGAATTCGGTCGATTGGAGGTTTTATTTGTACTTTTCAATTTTGATACGGGAATTGAACAATTTTTTTTTTTTTTTGGCATGGCAAAAAGAAAACAGGTGGGCAAAATTGTCTAAAACAAATCTGGTTCGGTGCCAGCAGCTTTTTTGGGTGGGTTGGTCGAGTCAAGTCAAAACATTTTTTCTGCCTATGTTGCCATGGCCCAGAGGTAACATTTATGTAGGCCTATGTTACAATGAACAAAAAATAAGTTTTGTGATCTTTGGTACACTGTTAGTATAAGTTACCTCTTTTCCAGCTCTCTAAAACCGTTACGACACTGGAAATCTAGTCAGTAACCTAGCCACCCTTATCAGGGACATTAATACATGTAACAGATACATTATGTGTTTATATGTGTCTCTACCTGTATATCAATTGAAAAGAGAGAGAAAAAAATAGGTGTGCATCATTATTTGTTTTGCACAAGGGTGTTTGTAAACATTTTCATTTTAGAGTAGTTTTGCCGCAAGATAAGATTTTAATGGACTTTTTTTTCAGATGAAGGATAATAATGATGATTAAGACGGAGATTTGCCAGGTTTATTTGTCACGCTTCACTGACTCTCATCGTAAACAAATCTTTTACGGTGTTTTATTCACAAATTTGTATACTGGTGCGAAAAGTAGAGATTGCTTACAAATAGCCCGTCGATCTTTATAAAAAATATCTTGTGGACCAGACTATATCATAGATATGAGAAATTTGTTATCCACTTAAGGAGAAACATTTCCACTAGAATTGCCGAAAGCATGAACACTTCGATGACGGCGAAATCATTTTAGATAAGTATTAGATTTGGGGCTGAGCTGAATACTAGAGTTAATTCAATTTATTCTCCTTTTAAGCGAAGTTGTTGTTAATTAGTTTAGCTGTTGTCAGCGATATATGTTCTATATATCGCTGGTTTTGTTATTCATGTGGTTTGTATAAAAGTTGTCCCCTCGTACAGAATTCGAAAAGAATATCACACGCACTTGGTATATCCTCATTTATTTCCATGTACATGTCACGATGTATTTATCTATATAGATCTATACATGTACTTATTATACGTAAATACGACTGAGAAGTACCAATGGGTATACGAAACTCCAAGTCCATTTAGAATATGACAAATTAGATATTAATAATGGTCTCAACATGAAGAACAATTGCGAATCCCAAACGGGATGGGACCAGGTGTCCGGAAGGCATCAACGCCCCCTGTTAGTATGCTACACCCATTGCATATGTACCATGGAAACCTCTCGCGTTCGATGAAAGGGTCAAAAGTTAGTTTTAGATCCAAATGGCAAACGGGGTCTTTGTATATGGTCGTGCTTCAGAATATTATCTAACGTTCTTGGGAAGAGGACTTCATGTTGTTTAACAAGATCACCTTGTCGACCATAAAACTTCCTTAGAGACGATTTCAAGCGTTCAACAAGGTATCTTATATTCAAATGTTTATTCAGCTATTTGTCCATTTGTTTTGTTTTTTCTTCTTCATTTGTTTATTTGAATATATCTGTTTCTTTATTTTAGAGTATACAATGAACTGCATAGGTATCAAGTTGCGTCATATGTCGGCGTTACATTTATCTTGGAGGGACTTGTGTGTCAGTGGGCACGGAGAGATTTATCGTGTTTTCACATTTTGATTTATCTAGGGTTTAACCAAAAAGGTGAGAAAAATATTTTTTTGTTAATAGTTAATCGAAATCCAAAATTGAGAACATGATAGGATAGGAATTAGGTGAATTTATGTGGTATGTATCTTCAAATCCAACATCCGCACAAGTAAGTAAGATGACCGTGTATATGCAATACAATCTAAAGTTATGGCATATTCCAGTTACGCAAATTGCTTTTATTAACATTTTTTTCATTTCGTATACTACCTCCATTCATTGTAAACGTTGTGCCATAGAAATGAGTTGATGGCGCAAATGTATTCTCAGCATTTTAAAGACGTCACTGACTCAGTTTTAAATCGTGTATTTGCCTTTTTAATTTATTTAATTTTAGAAAATTTATTAGATCTAAATTGAAACTAAAGATCCCTTGCGTGACTGTAGGTCATAGTCATTATATCAGAATTACTTATTTAAAAAAACCACCTATACCTGTAATCCTGTTATGGTGTACAGGTAAGTAAAATCTTCGTAAAGAAATAGAATTTAATTGTTAATCTTGGCATAAACATAACAAGATTAATGAGATTTTCTTATTAGCAAGGTCCATTCAATATTTTCCGTAACGGGGTTAGATATTTGCACTATGCACATTGCATTTGATTGATATTTCCTTATACAGCGGCCGCTGGCTTTAGCTTAGTAGAAGTCTTCGCCTTCAAAACTTGTATTGCAGTATAAGGTTCAATTCTTTGTGAAATCAAATTTGCTCAGAGTAAGCCAGTTAGTTACATCGGATATAAATTAAAATAGAAGAATCGTATTCCGATATAGTTGATATACGTTTAACCCTATTTGCATAAATGTGTCATGGAGACAATTTTTAATTTACTGGGTGGGTGTAAATACAAAATTTACAACATGACATGTCGATATCACGGGTCCATTTTATGGTAATCTTATTTAAATCTACCAGACGTAGTAGCGCGAAATATATTTAAAAGGGTGATTACAAAATATAGTAATTGTGATTAACACTTTTTGACGTAAATTGAGATGTGAACAAAAATCCAATACTGGTTATTGAATAATGGAGTTTTTCGATAGAAAAATCGAAATACAAGTTTTACGTCCCTTTAATTACGCATTCGTTTGGTGTTATATAAGTAATATTTTTAATATAAATACAAAACCAGATACGTTTATATAAGAAAAAATCGAATTTCTTTGTCAATTTCAGTACATTACCTTGCAACATGTGCATTTCAAACAAAACATTGAGGTAACAGTGATGTTGCCAATCATTCTCTGATCACACTATACATGTACGTTGTATGTGTATCTTTTTGTGACCGTTTGATTGTTTGCGTCTTGTTATTGTTAATAATGTTATTATAGTTGCTGTTCTTGTTGTTTTTACTTTCACGATCGGTATTGGACTTGTTTATTCGGGCGCTTGACGAGAGTTAGCCATTGCACCTTCATCAGTAAGAAAGACATATAAATCTAACACATGTTTGGTATCGAACATAGAACCCACCACCTCCCAACCAGTAAACAGCTCTTTTAACAACAGGCAAGGCACCTTAAAACCACCTTAAAACCTTGCCAACAACTTCAGTTTAATTAAACTGCGACAACAATTTATGGTCATGAAAGATATCTAGTTAGACGGCTTCATAACGAGCTAATTTTGGAAAACCTTTTGTAAGTCATTTATGAAGTTTGTTTGACGTCTATATCTACTCTCTTCACTTCGGATGGGCAACTAATCATTCAGCTAATATTTAAGTTACAATGTTCAATAGAATGTTCCGTCTCGTATTCATAAAGGTACAAAGATAAATGAAATTCCGAAGGTTCAAACATGTAATATTAACATATTGTTTACACAGATACCAAAAACTCGGCGCTGGTTCTACATCATTTCGGTTGCGGCTAGCGCTATTGTTTGAAAAGGCGGGCAAGAAAATAAATCTTAATCCTAATGAATATTTTGATAACAATTTTAATTTAGTTTGAATGTTATTTCTCTACAAATACAATGTGAATATTTCTTATATATAATATGGGTAGCTACATGTAAGCCTATGGGGAATGCCGAGTTGCATTTCTGCAAGACAAACCATTTTGATCCCTCCATTGTCCCTTCCAACAGAGACATATAAATGCTTTAATATGTCTCTGCTTCCAATAAAAATTGCAAAACTGTTAACAGCGAAATAGAATTCGGTGTTGCCGGTAAGTAACCTACGCCAGAGACCGTATATATATATATATATATATATATATATATATGTATCTGCCTGGTACGTTAACCTCATTCCATTCCCTCCTTCTAGTTCTAAATTGTAAATAAGAAAATTGACTCATGAAAATGCAATTTGTATCGTCCCGTTTTCATTTTGATCAAGTTAATTGGGTCTGCTGTCAGCAATATTAACTGTAAAATGGAGGGCAAATATGACTATACACGATTTCCATTGTAATAATATTGTAATTTATAACGGAGACGAATCTAATGTGTTAGGTTCTGTACAACAACGCCATAAAAACCTCCCATTTACAAAACAAATTAAATCGTCGCAGGACGGATGTTGATTAAACCAAGGTTTTAGTAGCAGAGATGCGTTAGTGCAAGATGGGTTTCTTAAACCGGAAGTAATACCAACCAACTTTCAGACAGGATGCTCAGTTCCGACGAAGACAGCCGATATGACCGGAAAGACCTCACCGACAATTTGTTGTCTTCGTTCACCTGCCGTGGAGTACTTTTGCCTCTGGGTGAATTGTAGATAAGATCTTTTTTATGAATTACACCGTCGTCATCACTATCAACAGCGGAGAAAATAATGTCTAGCTCCTCAGACGATAAGTTTAAACGTTCCGCCACATTTTGGAACGATTCTTTCGTATATCTCTCCTCCCCCACATCCATTAGGACACTTCCCTCCAGTCGTATTGGTTCCAGATCATAAGAAGCGTTTAACATCATTTTTGTACACATAATAGACAGCCAGTGAATAAAAATAAAACAGTTACGAGTCTTTCTGAACACACAATTCCTACCCCGTCTACCACTTCATGTTCTGTGTTTGTGTTGCCATTAGTACTCCTCTGTCCTCTGTGGTTCCATGGTTGCCACTAAGTTCAATGTGGTTATAACATATAGCTTATATACGGGTAAATCCCCAGAATTATATCAATACAACGAGTGTAGTCCTTATGTAGTTTGTGTGGGTTACGCGTGTGTTTACTCCAATATCTTCTGCTTCAGCGATTTTAGAACGTAGTCTATCAAATATACAATTCCTCTATGTCAGAAATATAGATCTTATGGGCACATTAAAACACCTGACACTATCTGGTCGATTTCATCTGGTGGGTTCATTCGAAAGATCTATAGTAATTAGTTAAAGGTCTAGAAAATCCTTAATTTATCACTTTTTCCTTATCTGTTCTATAGTGACACTACAGCGATTCTCCTTTGAAGAACTTATGTCAAAATACAGGTAAATTTTGGATTAGTTCACTTGCAATTACGTCTTTTTTTTACAATTCCGAATGGTTCATTTACGATCGCAACACCTGTATAATTCACCAAGCATTCGATAAAATTTTCACTATCTTTCTCGAGATATTAATTTACAGAGTAGGTAATATGGACCCATACGTTTCAATAGCTCAGATAACTTTAAAGTTTCACAGCCAAAACAGTCCAAGCCAAGTTAATAGACCGAGCAATTAACTCCGTAATTAAATCAGCGTGTCATATATGGCCTGAGTATAGACAGCCGACAATACCTTTTTGTAAAGCAAAGTGATTCCCAAAACTACTTGAAGGAATTCTTTTAAACCAGGTAAGCTACCTTTAAAGAAACATACGCGGTGTACAATGGAAAGATTAATGGGTGAAAAATGTCCGCTTATCTTTAGTTATAACACAAATAGCTGTCTGATTTAATATAAAACAGTAGGTAAACATTTATCATCATTTAAGCTGACCAACACTGTTTTGAATTTATTTTTCACGAAAACTGAAAACCTTTGTTCACGATCGTCACGAGGCACTTTTAAAAATGAATATTTGCATTACACGTTCAAAAGAAAATTTGTCAAGATACTCAAACGCATTTGACTTTCCATACACAACATTTACTCGTGCATGGAAGACCGTTATTTATAGAAAAATATTGTGAAAGAAAGTATTATACCTATATAGAATATATATGTACTATCAAGCTGATAAAATAGATGCTACGTACATAAACACTTATCTCGAAAGAGATTAAATCTCCCGGCGTGGAATACTTAAAAAGTAAATGAAAAATTAAATTGTGAAATAAAGAGTGTGTACATATATGTGTGTGTGTGAGAGAGAGAAAGAGAGTGCACATCGACATTTTTCAAGATGATATAAAGGAGTGAGTTTATATGAGGAAGGAGGGATAAAGACAATATGAAGTAGGATGGAGAGTGAAAGAGTATGAGGGAGAGAGTAGTATGAGGAAGAATACCGAGAACACGAGGAAGGATGGAGTATGGGGGAGGATGGATGGAGACAAAAGGGTGAGGGAGAGGGAGAGTATGAGAAAGGAGTGAGAGTATGAGGAGGGACGGAGAGTGAAATTATAAGGAAGGATGGAGTGTACGAGAGCTTGGCGAAGGATGGCAAGTATGAGGAATGATAGGAGTGAGATAATATGAAGGAGGATGAAGAATGGGAGAATATGACGGAGCGTGGAAAAATATGACAGAGGATGGAGAGATCGTATGAGGGTGGATGGAGAGCGATAGAGTATGAGGAAGAATGGAGAGTGATAGAGTATAAGGAGGAATGGAGAGTCAGCCAATGAGAGGGTATGAGGTATGATACAGAAAGAAAAGATGACGGATAGTAGGAGGCAATATATGAGGTTTGGTTGAATTTGCACGATTGACAGTTACTGTACTTGGATAAAAAAAAGGGGGGGGGGCGGATATAAATGTCATGTTGTAAATTTTGAATTTGCCGGGTGAATGAAATACAAAGATTTATAACATGGAAATTGACTGCCATGGTGTAAATTTTGAATTTACACCTACCCAATAAATTCAAATGTCAATAATATGCATATGGGAATTTGAAGGAGAATAGAACTAAAATTATCGTTTCGTATATTTTTCAGCCTCTCTCTCTCTCTCCAAGACATGCGAGTAATGATTAGAGTCCTAACTAATTACTGTGCCTCTGTCAAAATTAAGTACGATTTTTATTCCCAAACAATTAAATCAGAGTTACTCGTTGACGCTGAGAACCAATTAATATTTCATTATGATTGGTTCCTCTCTTTTGTCAATAAAAAACATCATAATTATCTCCCTTGCGGCAGGTAGTAATTACTTCACAAAACGCCCCTTTGTTCGTGTGTGTCGCAAGGCAAGACTTTGTTAAGAGTAAACTATTACTGGTATTGTACTGACAATTACGTTATAACGTCGTGATAATTAGTTCAAAGCCAATGAAAAAAAACCCTCTAATTTGATTAATAAAACCGGGATTAGGTGACACTTCAAGCATTTCTCAGTTTTTATTTGTTTTCTGACTTTACTCATAAAATTACCATGTTTCTTTTTGTAGTTGCTAATTATAGTAATTTGTTTGAATATATATTTTTTAATTTATGCAACAAAGACATGACCCATATAGTTTATTACATTTATATTTACAAGCACTTAGTACCCTTCTACTCAATAAATAGTTATTCTTTGTGAGAATTAGTGCCATTTGTTTTCTCTAATCCAGTTCGTATTTTAAAAATCTAAATACATTTTTTTCTCTGAATTCCGGATAATACGGCAATTTATAATTTTCGATACTATCTTGAATGCCATTTAAAATCTCTCAAATTTATGAAGAAAAATGAAAATTATGCATTTAGATCGAAAATTCGGGTGTCGGAAAGTTACGCTTGTGTGCATATAAATCTGCCATTCACAATTCCTATAGAATTTTGTCACGACTGGGGCATTTGTGTTTAAATAACACATCATATTATAGTCAGTATGCCTTGTTCTGCACCGAGTATGACCTTAAACATATTCAGACTGATTGCTATAAGCCAAAGGATTAAAAGTTCTGTGAATTAAGACAGATTATCATCCTTGACCATTATCCCTATTTAACTTAATGCCAGTTAAGTTATAATTATTTCACAGCGCATAAGTAAAACCAAATGCATTAGCTGGCTTAATAATAATATATAAGTTTGCATGTCATTATTTTTTTTGACACACTGATATTTGAATTAAGGTCAGACAGGTACACTGGCAATTTTGAAATGACAGGTAAAATTAAACAAGTTTATAGATTATGCCGAAATTCTGTTCCGATTTTAAGTTACTTTTTTATCAAAAAAGTAACTTAAAGTCAGGACAGAATTTTCGCTTAGCCTATAGATCTACTGAAATTTCATACATGTATTATGCTTTCTGACGTTTAGCCTTAAAAGCATCGGGGTGGGGAGTGTTCGGACAAGCAACCTGATCAGACACTACACAGGCACGAAGTGTTCTTTCGCCAAAGGCACAGCAAAAGAAGTGCCGAACACGTGTCTTTGGGGTGATCAAGAAGATCTAATGTGACGAAATGCGATGTATGTGACAAGTTCCCTCACGACATTGTTTAGATCAAAATTTGTGACACTTCAGTTATAGCCGGTGACGTCTCCATAGAAGTGCAAAATTCTTGAAGTGAAACATATAACCCAAAACCAGCATTGTTTTATGTTTTAAATTTTTAATTTACAGGCTGATAGCAAGTGCAAATACGAAATGGATTGTTTTTGCTGACTAAAAATAAATGATAAAACACAAAATATTTACATCCTTGTGTGGCCATGCAATAACAGCTAGTAGGTAACAGCTGCTACCTCTTGTCGAGTTTCACTGGAACCTAAGGCTGATTTTGTGAGAAAATTTGTCAGTTTACTTGCGGAAGGCCGATGGTCTATCCCGGGTATAATATAATCATGTTTTCTACCTCACGATTTAGATCTAGCATGGTGGTCCATATGGCCGAGTGGTTACTGCGTCCCGCTTTGAACCATGAGGTCTCTCAGTTTCCCAGTCACCCCGGGTTCGAGCTCCTCTGGAACCTAAGCTAATTTTTGTCAGAAAGTTTGCCAGTTTACTTGCGGAAGGCCGCTGGTCTCTTCCCGGCTATATTGTATCCGGATTCTCTCCTCTCCCATTAAAAACTGGTCGCCACCATATAAACGAAAAAATTGTTGACTGCGGCGTTAAACACTATTTAAAAAATTAAAAATAAAATGTAGTATGACTGGGAAATTGTCGAGTGTGGCGTAAAACTATCCGAGAACAAACAACATAGATTCCTCTGGTAATGTGTAAGCTTAAGTTTAGACACTGGAAAACAGAAACTTGACATCAGAGGACTGTGATATATATCATAACATACGTATATATCGTGTTTCACGTATGAGTCGTATTTGTTTTCTTAAAAAATCAATGATTTGAGAAAAAAGTCAGGTTTTAAACTGTCACCTACATACATTCGCGTGACATAAAAACTAAGATCGTCTCGCCCTCGCAATATACATGTAAATCCGTAGGTAAATTATAGTATTACCAGTGAACCAAATTTATCCGATTTTCGTCAAATTATGTTTTAAGTTTCATAAGGGTTTAAGAAAATGATAAATGTACAATAACGATTTTTCAGATATTACGTTATCCGTTTTTTTTTTTTTTTTTGTTTTTTTTTTGTTATTATTTATTTCAGGTAAATCAGATCTATACCAGAGGCCATGACAGCTGATGTTCAACACACGCCCACATACACATATGATGTTTTCGAATCCCTTAAAGGTTTACAATTTTCCCCATTCCCGTTGCTCCGAAAGTCGTGGGCAGACAAGGATACTGGTGTCGTAAAATTTGCCGAGACACAAATATAAAATAGGACAGAATATAAGAAGAAGATCATTGGTAAATGATACTGAATTAAAACGTATATGAGATCAGGTGACCCGGAACTGAAAACTTCAACACTTTTATCTCATTTCTATCGCCAGCTCTGCACTATTTCTTTATACAATGTACCTTTTACTTATTTCAACGAGTCGAGGTATTTATAATCGCATGTGTTTGTTTGATTTACCGTTGATTTACATCCCACCAAGAGTATTTCACCTATATGCAGATGCTACAAGCTTTAGCTGAAGTGCTACAAATTTTGGTCTGAGCTATGGACCGATGCCAATGCAGTGAGAAATTTCTTTTACGTGCCATCAGCGACAAGGAACATAGCGGCACGTGACCTCAATTTTAAGTCTCGCTCGAAAGACACGTGACTTTCACATCGTTAGCCGAGCGCTAGGCGAGGGAACAGTCACTACCATTTTAAAAGTCTTTGGTATTATTCGAACCCGGGACCTTCCGCGGGACTTTCCCGAATGTTCCACCACAAGACCACCACAAGCGGTAATTGCATACTTAAGGATGTTCGTAGCAGTGTCCGGAGATGATCGACGTCCATGGACACTTGTTACTTATCCTAACAAACGAGAATCAGATCTTAGTCAGTTCCTGTTATGTAACTTCTACGACTCTTGCATTTTCCATCATTGTTGTTGAATAAATCAATGCATTTTCTGTCTTCAAACGCGTCAATCAATACCAAAATGATCTACAATTTCACACAACAAGGGGTAACATAATACACTGTATATTTATAAATATTTAAAAAATAATACCAAAGCTATAATGCTCAAGACGATATCGTTTCTGTCAATTAGACCATATCAGCTGAGCTCCAATTTAATACGTATGTGTATTTTCCAAAGAGAAAGTGGTATCATACAAGGTCAAATAATGACTCTAAAAAGTATAGCCGAAATCCGTCTAAGAGTAACCATTGTAAAAAAAAAATGAATGTCTTAGCTTTAGAAATTTTGGGAATTTAAATAGTGTTATCAGTGCCAATATTACTATAGTATAACATAAACAGCTGGTACCGAAATACCAGGTACTAGGTTTATGTATTTTTGCAGCAACTTTTACTACTTCTACTTCATTTACAATAATATAAGATAGATTAGAGCTATACACAGGCATAAAAAAATCTTAGATTCCTATATATTTTGTGAAAATAAGGTCAGGTCTAGTGCGGTATGCATATACAAATAGTAAGGTTGAGTTAATCAATTGCAATTGAAAATGTGCCAAACCTGGGTTTCTCAAGCAATTTTCACAAAATATACAGGAATTTAAAAATGTTATGCCTGTGTATATCTCTTTTTTATTGGATATCATTCTAAGTAGTAAAAAAAGGAAAAATAATGTTTGGAAAATAACACAGCTCATGTCCCTTTAATACATGTCTGCATCCTGTAAATTATTGTTAAAAAATCGTGTAAAAAAACATATGTGTATAGTTAGCCTAAAGAAATCGCGTAATTAACAACACGCGAAAATATCCACGTTTAAAGTATAAAGGTTACAAAGTCGGTATGTGATTCATATAATGCAAACACCTGAGAATAATGAATCAGAAACACTCAAGTTACTCTTCAAGTTCTCTTTGTAGAAGTAAGCTAGACTTTCTGTTTAGTTGGTCACACGCTTTTGTAAAATAAAAGTTAATTATTGATATGACGACGCACGTTTTATTTCTTCATCACTCTCGACATTGAAATTACACTTTTTTTTTCAAAAGTGTAATACAGATTTTATCGTTCAAAATTTTGTAATATATCATAGTAGAATGTAAAAGCATCACTTTGAGATGAAAACAAAATCCTGGGCAATAAGCAACTTTGTTAACTTTTTATCATACAAATCTTTTACTTTAATTCATATTTCGAGCCGGTATAAAACTAACTTCAAGTTTACTACACACTATCAAACATCAAAAGGTAGATCTGAAAACCATGTATCCTCTATCAAGATAACTATTTCAATTTTTATGAAGTTTTATATAAATTGCTACCTATTTCGCCTACAGTAATACCCGATACATGCGTTGCTAAGGTAAACACGCACGGGATCAATACTGCGAATTCCGAGTTCGACGTTAACAATTTCATCGCTTGCAACAGGTGTTGTTAAAAATGTATTTATTCAAACATGATTGAATAAGGAAAAGGATTGTATGTAACATGAACGACGGTCTGTATATAAAATAAAGTCAATTAATTCATTGATTTGCATGAATCACGCTGGATACTGTAATTGTTAATAAAAGAGAAAAAGAAAACCAGGATAAGAAAGTGAAGATGGAAACATCTGGGATATGGAATGTGTGTATTTGTAAACAACTGTGCTTTTCATTTCTGTGTAATGTATCTAAGGTGTTGTTGTTATTTAATTCATCATCATCATCATCATCATCATTATCATCATCATCGATAGTATTATTGCAATCATCATCATCATCATCGTTGTTAATAATTATTATCTTGTATTTAATTTTCTACACGTAATTATTTAATTACATATATTTACTTTATATGTTTTTCTATCCAACGTTATAAGTACATATTTTTGTTTGTCAAAAATAGTTATAACGCATTTTGATGCTTTAACTCTGTCAACACTACAGACCACAAAATACTGGTCCTACATAACACAAACAGAACATAGTTACCATTAAAAGTTACAACAAGCGGTACACGGGTCCTACACAACACAAACAGAACATAGTTACCATTAACAGTAACAACAAGCGGTACACGGGTCCTACACAACACAAACAGAACATAGTTACCATTAACAGTAACAACAAGCGGTACACGGGTCCTACATAACACAAACAGAACATAGTTACCATTAACAGTAACAACAAGCGGTACACGGGTCCTACATAACACAAACAGAACATAGTTACCATTAACAGTAACAACAAGCGGTACACGGGTCCTACACAATACAAACAGAACATAGTTACCATTAACAGTAACAACAAGCGGTACACGGGTCCTACACAACACAAACAGAACATAGTTACCATTAACAGTAACAACAAGCGGTACACGGGTCCTACACAATACAAACAGAACATAGTTACCATTAACAGTAACAACAAGCGGTACACGGGTCCTACACAACACAAACAGAACATAGTTACCATTAACAGTAACAACAAGCGGTACACGGGTCCTACACAACACAAACAGAACATAGTTACCATTAACAATAACAACAAGCGGTACACGGGTCCTACACAATACAAACAGAACATAGTTACCATTAACAGTAACAACAAGCGGTACACGGGTCCTACTTAATACAAACAGAACATAGTTACCATTAACAGTAACAACAAGCGGTACACGGGTCCTACACAACACAAACATACATAGTTACCAAACAGTAACAACAATACGGGTCCTACATAATACAAACAGAACATAGTTACCATTAACAGTAACAACAAGCGGTACACGGGTCCAACACAACACAAACAGAACATAGTTACCATTAACAGTAACAACAAGCGGTACACGAGTCCAACACAATACAAACAGAACATAGTTACCATTAACAGTAACAACAAGCGGTACGGGTTACCAACACAACACAAACAACATAGTTACCGGTAACAACAAGCGGTACACGGGTCCTACATAATACAAACAGAACATAGTTACCATTAACAGTAACAACAAGCGGTACACGGGTCCTACATAATACAAACAGAACATAGTTACCATTAACAGTAACAACAAGCGGTACACGGGTCCTACATAATACAAACAGAACATAGTTACCATTAAAAGTAACAACAAGCGGTACACGGGTCCTACTACAAACAACATAGTTACCATTAACAGTAACAACAAGCGGTACACGGGTCCTACACAACACAAACAGAACAGTTACCATTAACAGTAACAACAAGCGGTACACGGGTCCTACATAATACAAACAGAACATAGTTACCATTAAAAGTAACAACAAGCGGTACACGGGTCCTACACAACACAAACAGAACATAGAACCATAAAAGTAACAACAAGCGGTACACGGGTCCTACACAACACAAACAGAACATAGTTACCATTAAAAGTAACAACAAGCGGGGTCCTACACAACACAAACAGAACATAGTTACCATTAAAAGTAACAACAAGCGGTACACGGGTCCTACACAACACAAACAGAACATAGTTACCATTAAAAGTAACAACAAGCGGTACACGGGTCCTACACAACACAAACAGAACATAGTTACCATTAAAAGTAACAACAAGCGGTACACTACATAATACAAACAGAACATAGTTACCATTAACAGTAACAACAAGCGGTACACGGGTCCTACACAACACAAACAGAACATAGTTACCATTAACAGTAACAACAAGCGGTACACGGGTCCTACATAATACAAACAGAACATAGTTACCATTAAAAAAACAAGAAGCGGTACACGGGTTACTACACAACACAAACAGTAGTTACCATTAAAAGTAACAACAAGCGGTACACGGGTCCTACACAACACAAACAGAACATAGTTACCATTAAAAGTAACAACAAGCGGTACACGGGTCCTACACAACACAAACAGAACATAGTTACCATTAAAAGTAACAACAAGCGGTACACGGGTCCTACACAATACAAACAGAACATAGTTACCATTAAAAGTAACAACAAGCGGTACACGGGTCCTACACAATACAAACAGAACATAGTTACCATTAAAAGTAACAACAAGCGGTACACGGGAGATCCCTGAACCTCTGATAAACAATAATGCGACAAATCAACCTCATCTAAGCATTACCCTATCATTCATAAAAAAATGAATGTGCTGTGTCCTGTAATTTGTAATATATGTAGTGGAAATATGTTCAAACTACAATGAAAATATTATACTTGAGAAAATGATCGATTCATCAGTGTTTTGTCATTTCCACCGTTAATGATTTGTCCTGCAATTGTTAATAAAGTAACTTTGGACTTATATTAAATTGAATTGACATTTGTTAATAAATAAGTTATTTTTCTTTAAGCTTTCTTATTAACCAGGACCCGGTTGCATAATACATTGTTAAATTTAACCCACAGATAGCCCATTGATTTAACATTGGTTAACTTCACGTTAAATTTAACAACATGTTGTGCAACTAGGTCCTGGACGTTTGTTGCTGACTAAAACAGTCACCCACTTTTCTTCTATAAAACGGGTTCCAGAGCTCAATCATTTTTTTTTTTTTTTTGTTCGACCTCAAGCTGACTCATAAAACATAACACTTTGACATTCTTAATGTCTTGCTAGGTAAAATCATTTAATTTACAGAGCCTCGTATGTTAAAAATATGAAAATGATCGATTCATCAGTGTTTTGTCATTTCCACCGTTAATGAATTGTCCTTTGTTTAAAGTAACGGACTTAAATCAAATTGAATTGACATTTGTTAATAAATAAGTTATTTTTCTTTAAGCTTTCTTATTAACTAGGACCCGGTTGCATAACACATTGTTAAATTTAACCTACAGTTAGCCCATTGATTTAACAGCCTGTTGTGCAACTGGGTCCTGGACGTTTGTTGCTGACTAAAACAGTCACCCACTTTTCTTCTATAAAACGGGTTCCAGAGCTCAATCATTTTTTTTTTGCTTTCGACCTCAAGCTGACTCATACGAATCATAACACTTTGACATTCTTAATGTCAGTTGCAATAGGCAGAAATCATTTTAATTTACAGACGAACACACACACATATAAATCATACACCTCGTATATTAAAAACTCTTTAAAATGTCAACAAAAGGAAGCTTACCAAGATAGTGCCTTTAGACCTTCGTCTAGAGTCCCAAGAAATTCATCAATGGCTGCTTCGGTGTCATCGGAATTTTTGCTAGACAAACGCCTTCTCTTGACATTAAGGTATATTTCTTTAAAGCCCCTTCGGAACTCCTCAACACTTATCTTTCCATCTTTATCTTTATCGAGTTCTAGGAAAACATCATGGAGCTCCTCCTCTGGAAGATCTCGACATATAACAGCAAGCTCTCTCTCGTCGATAAATCCAGATCCATCTAAATCACACAGTTTAAACAACTGATCAGGATCAACGTCTTCACTCATTATATTTCTCAGAATAAACGGATTATTTTTGTCTTTTTTATATTCAAACAATGATCAACTTAACTTCCCATCTCACTCCTCTTTAGTGTGATTCTTGCTCCTTTGAAGACCCTAATCTGAAAATAAGTAAAACACAATGTAAGAACTCATGAAAAAAAATGTTTATTTTATTGGTGCGAATAATAGTCGTGTTTAAACTATAATTGTTATTTTTTATGATGATGATGATGATGATGATGATAATGATAATGGTAGTGGTGGTGATGTTGCATTGATGTGATGTTGCTGAAGATGGTCATGTGATAATTGTGAATAGATAAAATGATGATGATGGTAGTGGTGGTGATGTTGCATTGATGTGATGTTGCATCATCATCATCATCATCATCATCATCATCATCATCATCATTTTATCTATTCATAATCATCATCATCACATGACCATCATCACTATGCAGCATAGTGATGATGGTCATGTGATGATGATGATGATGATGATAATAATGATGATAATGAAGAATAGATAAAAAGATGATGATGATGGTAGTAGTAGTGGTGGTTATGTTGCCTGGTGATGATGGATTTATAAATTGATGATGACGATTACGATGATGATTGGGTGGATGACAAAAAATGAAGAAAAAAAACCGAGGAAGCTATTGATGGATGATAGTTGACATAGTCATGCAAATATTAATTTATTTTAGGCAGACATTTATCAGTATTAGTCCGACTTCTGGCTTTACTACGTCTAAGTAACTATTTGTATCTAATATATTATACCGTGGAGTTTTATTGTATAAAATATGCATGTCACATGCTTCAGATATCATCGATGTATATTTATAGCTACAACTGCTTCGTCGTTTTATATAATTTGCATTATTAGCCTTGCAATGATAGAAATCTGTTGGAGAGTACAATCGGGGTCGTGTTTGTTAAAGGAGAGTTAATCATGTATTGTTTGTTAAAGGGGAGTTAATCATGTATTGTTTGTTAAAGGGGAGTTAATCATGTATTGTTAATTAAAGGGGAGTTAATCATGTATTGTTTGTTAAAGGGGAGCTAATCGTGTATTGTTTGTTAAAGGGGAATTAATCATGTATTGTTTGTTAAAGGGGAGTTAAGCATGCATCATGTTTGTTAAAAGGGAGTTAATCCTGTATTGTTTGTTAAAGGGGAGTTAATCATGCATCATCATATAAACATCATATAAACAAAGAAACAAACATGTCATTAGGTATATTATGTTAGTATCTGCCAATATTTCATGTCTAATTAGACCATGGTTGGTGTTCTGTACCAGAAGACAACTTATGCATTCTAAGGAAGTTTCTGATAATTGTTGTTGGTGTTGACATTCTGTAGCGAAAACATCTACAAAGACCCCCACCCTGGCGTAATCTACGAGTATGCCTACACTCGATCGCCACTCTGAGTATTGCCCCTCTTCCAGGTTCTGTAGACGACATATTTCGATACGAAAAATTCTTTGAAATTTTACACATACATTTTAGTCAATAGATTTGTATTCCGAAAAAGTATTTCAAGAGTACAGACTCATTCATTTGACTTCACTACTAAAATGTCCAGTAACTACGTAATTTTCCGTAATTTTCATATTATCTATAATAGGTGTAATATATCCTTGTAGATTTCTGATTGTAAACATGTCTGAAATGCATACCACAGCTGATACATAAGATTGTGTTAGAATAATAAAATTTTCATAACTATAGTGTATTTATATCATAAAACATGTCTTTTGTTTTATCAGCAAATTTAACTACAACACATAATGTATATATCAATACATATGCGTCATCTTATATCTATATAAAATAGTAGAAGTACAAAAGACCTATACCAGACTTTGTATGATAATGGGAAAAATTCTTTCTTGACAATACACCTCTTATGTTCCTTTTACAGTGGGTACTCTTAGACGGATTTGGCAATTCATTTAGATTTATTATTTGGCCTTGTATGATACCATTTTTTCTTTCGGAAATATACATTTATATTAAATTCGAGTTCAACTGATGAAGTCTTATTGACAGAAACGATCGTTTTGTGCATTTTGTTTGGCCTTTTTGTAAAAATATAATGTTGATATTGTTAAAGATATTTACTTCCAATGTATAAAAAAAACTCGGGTACCAAAGTATAAATCTTAAGGATGTCCAGGATATAGATACAAATCTTGAAAAAATAGACAAACACGGACCTCTGGAAATCAAGAGGTAGGATCAGGTGCCATGGAGGAGTACGTATCCCCTGTCGCCTAGTCACACTCGCCGTGAGTTCACAGTCAAATCCAAATGAAATGTGTGAGGAACGAATCCTCGTCACAATTGGTACAGACGTCTCAACAGCCGCCATCGAACAGTATACAGTATCACTGATGGTTTCCTTTTATTTATTGTAGTTTCTTGTACAGTGGAAATGTTGAGTTACATAACAAAAACTGAGGAACACATGTAGAGGTTTGCATATAAGGATATATACTTCTTGCCTGAAACATTTTCGCCCCCGGGTTATTTTCGCTCTTTTACGACAGAAAACATATTTACCCGGTCTTAAATTCGCCCTAAATCGCCATAGTCTCATGGGTGGAATGTATGTCCATGTTTCAACTGCATACATGTATATGAAAGCTGTATAAAGGGGCCACCCAAGGGACCAGAAAATATTGACCTTTAGGTTCAGGTGACCCTTATACACAGGTTCAATTTAGTTGACGTATGCAATCAAGGGACTTGAAAAAAAATTACCTTTATAAACAGGTAACCCTTATAAAGACATAGCGGCTATAACAGGTTTTACTGTAGCTTGTATATTTGGCATTCATTTTAATTCGCCTTCTCCTATATATCGTAAATACATAAATCAAAAGAGACCGTTGAAGATATGTGTTAATGTGTGTTACATACAGATGTGATATTTGTTATTTGAATGTAAAACTTTATATAACATTTCACCTGATTTATCCATTGATAGGCCTAATCATTTACTTACTTCATTTTTGCCTTTTCACTCTTTGGTATAAATCTGCGTAATTATTTTTGTATGAGCAACAAATAATGGCGCACAGATTGACCAATTGACAATATATTTTATCAATCCATGATTATCTATAAAACCGACTTGAAAATTGCAAAATTCCAGACTCAATTCCGTATCGAAAGAAATGCAATGCCGGTTGTAACAACTGTAGTTCATATTCTTCGTATATCGTCAGGCAGGACTCAAAAGTATACAAAGCCACAGTAGTAGTCATCTAAGCCAAGTTTAACTATAATTGTATTCACTTTATAATACGAACGACTACTTCACAACATACCCAATTTTTGTTATCAATATAAATATATATCTGAGTTTCATTATACCTAGAACGACACTCCTTGTACACTTTTACAAAATGAAAGTTCAGTACATATAGTTCGATATTTTCAGTTTTGATTTGAATTTTGTTTAACGCCACACTCAACAATCTTTCAGTCACATGATGACTGCGTCCAGTTTTTATTGGTGGAGGAGAAACCCCGGTTACCCGGGTAAAGACCACCGACCTTCCGCAAGAAAACTGGCAAACTTTCCCACTTAATTCGAAATGACCCTAGCGGGATTCGAACCAGAGGTGAGAGGCCTTGTGATTTAAAGCGCAATTCTCTAACCACTCGGCCACGAAGGCCCCTCGATATTTTAAGTAAAATTCTACATATACATTGTACGTTTATAAATTTATGTTTCCCTTCAAAATGTTTAATACTAGTAAACTATAGATAAATTTTTCATATCATACTTATGAAACTTCATGAAATTACAATTTTAAACATCCCTGAGCGTTTTAGAATCCAATTTAATATCAACCAATGAACATTATACTGTAATTGTGTCTTTGTTTCTGGTTAGCTGATTGTAAGCGTGTTGTCTTGGTTACGTAGAACAATACTGATAAATTCATCCAAATAAAATCATGTAAAAATGTAATTTACTACAGTAACTGAAAGTGAATAATATGTATTATTATACCTCATTAATAAAACAGTCAGGGATTGATTGAGAGTCGCCACGTGTCAGGGAGACTTCACTTCATGTCTCCCTCTCGTGCGTCATATCTCCCTCGCGTAAATCATGTCTCCCTCATGCGAAAAACCCTTGCAGCTTATTCGACAGTCTTTATTGATTCTGTATTTCAGTATAATAAACAGTTTATTGCCCTGGTTGTAGGGAGACATTAGGATTTGTTTACCCACGACAAGTCATAATCCACTCGGGCAACGCCCTCGAGAAATATGGCCTGCCTTTGGGTAAACAAATCCTCATGTCTCCCTACAACTAGGGCAATAAATGTATAATACATGTATACACCACACACGAAATATATAACATGATAGGGTGATATTTTTCCATATGAGTACTCTAACGTTTCTGGTCGACGTATTATATAGGTTTTGTGTCCATTATTTTCCAGTCTAATCGCAGTATGACAACTTCATAAACAGGACGTGGATTCATCTAGTGTCGTTATTCCTATTGTTCACCTGTTAAACAAATTGAGAAACTGCAACTGAACTTGAAACAGATCCCACAACAGTCACCTTGTTCTTTTGAAAGAAAGACAATAAAATTTATGAGTTAAAAATACATAGTGTTATGGTTTTATAAAATGTATATTACTGTTGTAATAACAATGTATTGACAACAACATCAAATAAGATTCAAATCTATATAGATCATGATATCATATGACAATAACATACTTTAAACAAGAATGAAATCTATGGATCATAAGACATGTATATCACCAGTGCAAGTTAAATTTACTTTACTGGACCAAAGATGTTGACTGAAATGAACAGAAACTGGTTTTCGTGTATCAACCGTCTGACCTGTTGACCCATAAAGTTTCAGGTCACGGGCTTTTATTATCATTTGGGGTATGGTCTAATTGCATTGATTCAAGTTCTGTGTTTCAGAACAGATCAGCTGATAGCACTAAATATATACTGTCATCATAAAGTCCACCCAATCGAACACCCCCAGGTCTTACCTTTCATCGAGATTAATACCTGTATTTGAGTTTTACATTTTGATTTATATCATACTTCATTTAACAAACAGGATGTGGAGAAAGTTGACGCTAGCCCACATGTACATGTACATGTATACAAAAAGCGTTTGAGTATTGACAGCGGGGTTGATGACGCCAAGCGAGATAAGGATTTTTAATTAAGATAATCGCGTGATAAATAAATTTATGATTGTTACGGAGCCCCATTTTGTCATGGCAAATTTGATATTGATCTTGATATACTGCATGCGTCAGGTGGAAAACGATTTCCTTCTAGATCTATTTCAAATGTTGAAATAAACATTGAATAAAGAAATTAGTTTCACGTCATCCCACGTAGGAAAAGATCAACACTTTAATTACTCATGGAATTTCAGTCTACATGTGCAAAGAAACTGTATCGTGCGTTTTAGACTGATATTTAACAATATGAACGATTTCTTTCAGGATCAATTTCAAATGTTGAAATAAAAGTGAGTAAATAAATCAGTTTCACGTCATCTTATGAGACGGTATATCAAGACTTACATAGCATTGTTACAGGAAAACATCGCCACTTTATTTACTCAAAGCTCTATCAGTTTGCATATGCATAGAACGTGTGTGATACGTTTTACAATGATACGCGTCAACAATATGATGGTAGTGTGTGTAAAAATGGATGCGTTTGATTTAGGCCTACCTAATTTGAAGGAGAATAGAACTAAAATTATCGTTTCGTATATTTTTCAGCCTTTATCGATTTAGTCTCTCTCTCTCTCTCTCTCTCTCTCTCTCTCTCTCTCTCTCTCTCTCTCTCTCTCTCTCTCTCTCTCTCTCAGGCGTGCACAAATATATAACCACTCTCCTACGCACGTACTCTTTTACCTATGCATGAGCGTACACACTCTTTCCCATGCAAGCAAAAACATGGAGAGAGAGAGAGAGAGAGAGAGAGAGAGAGAGAGAGAGAGAGAGAGAGACTTAACCTCAATGTCAACACTATATTATTTAAATGAGGTGTTCTGATATCAAACAATCTTGCTTTATGGTGATGTTTTAATTATGAGATGAGCTGTAGGAATATCACTGTAATAATATTTATAACTTGACAGAAACACAAATGTATACAACATAATATTATTATGAATAAACAGTGTACTAGTATGTGCATTTGTACATGTATAAGATGAAAATACACTATAACTACTAACTATTATCAGTGATATAAACATGGTGATGTAACTATAACATATATTTCAGTTTCATATTAATGCAACATTTTACAAAATTGTAAGTCTAATGATATGGACCTAAACAAGTTTCATATGGACGTCACCATTTATATCGTATCGACTGATATACTTAACTGAAATAGACATGTTAATTAAATGTTAACTTGGTGTATATTTCTTTCTGTCCACATAAACTACATGCTTAAAGATATCTGATCATTGATAGTATATTACATTTTCAGCGATTTGACTGAAATAGAAATGTTAAAATGTCAACTTTGTGCAACTATAATGATATTTGACCATCATGACCCTGGACTCAAAATGATATAGATTATATATCCGTAAGATGTGTGTAAAAGTAATACATACATACGCTCTATCACTGATGTTGTTCAAGCGAAGTAAATCACTGTTAGTATTGTAGTACATATATACAGAACAAACGACTTTTTGTTACTGGTAACTTCTACGCGTGACGATTTCCAGTTTAATTACTTTTTAAAAAGTCGCTATTTAGAGCCTCCACAAAAACACAATTATACATGTATCTATTAAAATATAAGTTCAACTTAAGTTGAAATGAAACGAAGTGAATGCTTTCATCACTAAAGATGTCAATAGAGTTGGTGTGCACTTCGTGTGTATAAATGTAAACATATACATTGTATATTTTTCACGAGTCTTTTCTTACAAGTAGCTAAACCCATGGTATTCTATTTTCATGTATTATTGTAATCTTTTCAAAGAGGGGTATATTTACATGTATAATTAACTTTAAAGATGGCTTACTTTCTCACGAGGGCTTACATATATAACAATCAACAATAGTAAATATGTGTTTACTCTGAGGTTACTAAATAGAAATATACAAAGCAGGTAAGATATTGTAGTACATGTGTATTACGTAAAGTCAACAAAAAACCCGACTCCATTAAGCGATACCACCACCTTAAAAGTTTAATCTTATTATCAAAACTTACATACGTGGCTTATCTTGGATACGAAAATTACTGGACACAAACAGCATTTATTTGATCCAGAAAAGAGCTTGCTAAATACAATATTTGCGAAAAATATCAGCGGTTAACAATCGAGATCAGGTGTAGACAGTATTCCTTGATATGCGTATTACTCGGCTATCTACCGGCGGGTTTTATCTAAAGTCTGTCAATTTCAACTCTCACCTGGTTTAATATACAGACTTAAGTGAAAATCGATGCAATAACTAAGTCACGTGATCTTGTTTGAAGATGAAACATATGGTCATCCGGGCTCTCAGGTTCTATTGACGTACGGATGTAATAGTTATTGCGTTAGTGTCTGTCGTTTTTTAAAGATGAAATTACCTGAAAAAATGATAGATTAACCTACTATTATGATGTATTGAAAACAATGTTGTTTCAAATGTTCTAGATCTGTGTTGTTGAGTTACATGAAACTTAAACTCAAAACACAATCACCTTATGGGGCTTTTATTTATATGACAAAATACATATATAATCACAGTTAGGCCTTTAGATTTTTTTTTTCAATTGTCAAATAACAATAATTGGAGAGATCGATCTATAAGTCAACATCAAGTGTGTTAAAAAGGAGACCAGCACTTTTCTATATAAGCAACACAAGAATATATCTACTAAAATTAGGAAATATGAAAATAATTGCATTTTTTTCCGATTTACGGATTAGTAAGGACTGTAGAATCATATGCATGACATTTACTTTAAAAATGTTCGTTTTATTGAATGTTTTACGTGTCATTTTTTAACTTTTCACTTGAATGGAGAGTTCATCAATTATTGGGTGAGGTTCCGCAAAATCTAACATGCGCTTTGGACGTATGCAAGTGCAGCGAGGATGTGCCACGCCCACTGTAACAGAGGACCTTTGCCTTGAAGTATTAATCAAGTAACCAATGACTTTAAATCATAATGCCGATAACTTTGGCACAGGTTTAGAATCTACATAATATTTTTATATAAACCTCAAGTAGGATCTAGAATCTAGGCGGGCCGGGATTAGAATTCGGGACCTATCGCTTGCTTTCGGGAATGAAAATGAAAAATGAATGAGATAAGATTATCTTTAAGTTAAGCATTATTATAATCTCACCACCTGTTTGTCGTGGGTGTTGCAATTATGAAATAAGAAAGATAAAAAGAAAACAACATTGAGCTTTTCATCATCCAAGGTCATGAAATTTACTGTCGATTGACAATAAAATCAATATTGATAAAATTTGACGACGGAGATTTGACTAAAACTCATGTTTGTTGGAATGTCTTTATATTTTCATACAATGCATTCAACCGCAGCAAAAATCCCACAAAACTGTCATTTATAATAGTATTTTTCGTTTTAACTGTGGTTTTTCTGGGAGGAAATATAAAGTGATATAGACTCATGCATGTGGCGATCAAATTTAGAATATTGGCGATATAGAAGCAATTTGTATTATGTGTTTATGTTTAAGTGAAAAGCCCAGGGTCGAAAATCATCAGATTTTCTCAATACTAAATTACTGAATTTCTATTTTTTAGGCTGCAACTGGAAAATTGTGGTGAATTTCTGGCAAATGATTGTAAATAATGATGAAAATTAGATTTTATTTGAAGAAAACTTTAGATATATTCTAAAACAGTTTGCGTAGATACTAAAATTTTAAGTGCCATAGTAACTACTCAAGGATTTTTTTTTCAGTTTTATGGGAAGTCGTAAATTTGACCCAATGTCACTGATGTCAATGGAAAAAATATATGTCTTTCCTATTCAGTCACTTCTAGAACTTTTACAAATATTTTTTTCCAACAAAGTAATAAGATAAAAAATTAGCTTGAATACTGAATAAGATTTTTAACTTTGGGTCCAGACAATCAACTTGATAGACGCCCCTCTCTCACCCAACCAAACCAAACCAAAACAAAGATATTTGAACCGTAATGTGTAGTGTAAGATTTGCTACTTACTGTTGTTGGCGTCATAAATCAATCAAAGTTAGATTTCCATATTTTAAAATATTACTCGGTATTCCAACAGAAAAACAACTTCAAATGAAGTTTTGTCTGTTAAAAAAAGAAACAACAACAACAACGTCCACTTGGCCCAAACGTAGTATACTCCTTAACTTTTGTATTTATAAACTGGAACGGAGATCATAAACGTTTAGGTCATTCATATGTACAAATGTGTATGTATATAAACAGGTGATAGGTACAAATACATTAGGATATTAGATCTTTACAAAGGTGTAAATATATTACAAGTTAAATGATGATGTTTATCTACCTCGTTAATGTCCATTTCATCCTGTGTTTTCGCTACACTTTCCTGATAATATTTTCAACAAAGGAACATCATATTTCTCCAATCTTTTACTATAACATTCTCCTCATACATACCTTCTTTCAGTGACATATCCGTGATATTGTTCATGGAAAATGGTCAAAAAAAAATTCAGATCATTTAACAACAATCAATCATTTGTTCTCTTTTTTTAGCTGTTTGCTCATCCCACATATATAATGATAACTAATGTCCATTAAATCGTCGCATCTTGCAAAGGGAACTCCTACACAAGATTTTGTACATGTTTTGATGACATATTTGGCATATCAAGTAGCACTTAATATGTATTTTTACACATTTTTTGTATGATATGACCGGGCGTATGGCAGGCTCTAGTAAATACTATTCATTCGGTTATTGTACACAATGCAATGCAAATGTCCTACACTAATGCATGTCAAGATATAATATTAAACAAAATTGATATCATATGTTTCCGAAATATCAGATGTTCAATTCCTGTTCTGTTTAGATTACCGATGTCCATTTCACATACCTACTACCCATCGGTTAATTTTACACTCATAGTTCATGCTGTACATATCTGATGTGAAGACGCTTAATACTAACCAGTGTGGTGACTTATATTGTCCTCTCAATAGACAAAAACACGACACACTCAACAATTGTTCAGTGATACCAGGAAAGCGGAAATTGTAGCGAGGATTCAATTTTGCCATTATTAGCGAGGCTGTTTAGATCGTTAAAATTGAATGTCGCTAAAAATTCATTCCTCATCGTAGGTATGATTTATCTGTTTAAATCGTGAAATCTTTAATATTACCTCTCGCTAAAATTATATACCTGATATTTTTAGGACAAAACGTTAAATTTGCAGATCGCTAAAATTTACACTTATACGATATGGTGGTGTCCAGTCTTTGATGCTAGAAGAAAAAAACTGAAACTGAATTCGAGAATAGACTTTGCAAGTAGCCTGGTATTTTTTTCTCACGGCTGGAACTCTCGTTGACTGGAGTTAAGAGAGCTCATGGTATAAAGCGCAATGCTCTAACAATGCAGCTACTGAGGCCCGGCATATGAAACTTGCATGTAAATAATTTTGAATCACATGGATTATATATATATATATATATATATATAATTACGTGTATCATATATATTTCTGAAAGAGAACGAGGGGTATCATACAACGCCTGAACAAAGATTGAATATATAGTTGAAAGATGTTTGGCATTCAAGACCTTGGAACATTCACTTTACAATAAATGTATAATACTCCTAACTAATAATTTACTATTTAGTTAATTTGTTAATTTCGACTACGTATTTCAAATCTTTATATACAAAGATAAAGTTCAAACGGTATTACAAAATCGACATAAGCTTTCATACTTGGTAATTTAGTCTATATATAGTAACACTGTACACGATTTAGTTACAATGATGGGTCAATTTACCCACATGACAGTAGTTTTTGTTTTGTTTTTATTGTTCATTGTACCATCAAGAATATTTTCCCTTGTGTTGAAAGTTCAACGCCACAAGTTAAAGCAACATGAACTTTCATCGACGGCAATTTCATTTATTTATTTATTTATTTTTTATCTGAAAATGTCTAATAAACACCAAAACACTTACACAATGAAAAATTATGTCTGAACACTAAATCACCGACATCTATCGTGATTTAAACCAGTAAAGTCATTTTTCCGGATATGAAATAATTTTCTTTCATCGATTTTCATTTTTTTTTCTTTTAAAAGACAAATATGTATCCAGAAAAAAACACATTTATTGCTTGTTATTAAAAATCAAATCCTGAGTTAAGGCGCACACTTGGGTATGAGGAAGAGCTATCCCTGGCATCGTTTAACAAGATACATCCAAAAACCAAAATGAATGTTATTGGTAATATATATTAAGAAAGCAAAAAATAAAAAAAATAATAATAATAATAATAATAATAATAATAATAATAAATAAATAAATAAATAAATAAATAAATAAATAAATAAAATTAATTTTGTCTAATTTTGATAAATAAATAAAAAAATAAATAAACAAGTAACTTAACTAAATAACTAACTAACTAGCTAAATAAATAAACAAACAAACAAATAAATAAATAAGTCAATCAATCAATCAATCAATAAAATAAAATGTAAATAAATAAATGAAATGAATAAATAACAAAATAAATAAGTAAATAAATAGGCCTAAAAAATGAAATGAAATGAATTTCATATTAAACTTTAAATTAACTTTAATAAATTATATGATATCTCCATTTTAATTTGCTTTGTTTAGTTTTGTCCTTATCAGCATTTTTAAAACCTGAGACACATTTGCCCAGTCGCTCAGTGTGAGCTCTAGCAAAATTTCTCAGTTACTCCCCTTTGTAGTAGACGTCACTCGTTGACATTTAACTTTCAAGATGGCGATCTGCTGTTCAGGAAGCGAGAATGGAGACGAAAAGAATAAGAGTAAAAAGCCCAAAGGTAGTACATTATAATTGAATATTCTTTGTACCTGTTAAAAGCTTTGTTTCAAAGGTTTATTGTGATCCATTGACGGTACATTGGATAGCGAAAAATACTTTATTTACCGTGTAGTCAAGGCGAGTCATGATACAAATTGACCAAAATAAACAAGACTCCCGAGTTGTTACTCTGCAGGTGTGTGCGCTATTTCGCAACTGTACACGTGTCTTCAACACTTGATATACCATTTCCTCATATGAATTCTGTAATAGAACATTCCAAATAAAAAATATGAAAGCATTATTTTAGTTAAGCGTTTTAGAAGTAGACCATTTGCTGATTGATTTTGTTATTGCCAAATAATGAAAAATAGCCATTATAGGGGTGTCCAAAATGGAACGGCCCTTGTAACTGTGCTTCTGTAACTGTAAATGAGATTGGGTATTTCAAACAAGGACGTCAAGGTTGCTCACTTGTTAAAGTAAAATATGAGCCCCCACATTTGTCATGTCTTGTTGTTTAATGCCCTACTAAAGAATCTTTCACTCATATGGAGACATCACCAAATGCAGGTGAAGGGCTTCAAATTTTGGCCATTGAGCAGTGAGAGTTCCTTAATGCGCTGATCTCGGTTTTTACTGTCTCATCGGAAGGACAGGAAAAGTCACCTGCCGAGGCTCGAACCCACGACCTTCCAGTTGCGATCGAGCACTCTACCATGGAGCCACATCACCTCCGTTTATCATGTCAAATATGTGAGATTTCAATATCTTCAATATAATTGATAGCTTAATAAAAAGAAAATGAGGGAATCTTTCCAAACTACTGGTCAGATCCTCAGAATTTAATACTTCATACCATATCTCAGCTCTAGTTGGCATGTTTTTTTCCCCAACTTATTCAAAGCCAGTCATATGGTGGTGGCCAGATTTTAGTGGTAGAGAAGAAAACTTGGTTTCAATGTACCCGTGAAGAGACCATTGTGCTTCCACAAGCAAATGGCAAACTTTCTCATAAAATTAGATCATGCTGTAGTGGGAATCCTGCCAGCAAGCACTGAGAAGATGTGAGAGACTTCATGGTTTAAAGTGCAATGCTCCAACCACTCAGCCCTGTGGATTATAGACTATTGCCACTGACTTCATGGTTAAAGCACAATTCTCTAACCACTCGGCCCTGTGGATTATAGACTATTGCCACTGACTTCATGGTTTAAAGTGCAATGCTTCAATCACTCGGCCCTGTGGAGTATAGACTATTGCCACTGACTTCATGGTTTAAAGTGCAATGCTTCAATCACTCAGCCCTGTGGAGTATAGACTATTGCCACTGACTTCATGGTTTAAAGCGCAATGCTCCAACCACTCAGCCCTGTGGAGGATATATACTATCGCCACTGATGGGTGGTAGTCTTTTCCTCATATCATTGTCAACATATACATGTACCTGTAAACTTTAAGAAAAATAAATATATAGCAGGGCTCAATTTTCAGGACAGTCCAGGACTGGTAGATTTGTCAGTGGGACAGGTAGAAGGTGTACCTAACCTGTTCGACAGAACAAGTGAAAATAAATTAGAGCATTTGCAAAACTCAAGACATCCTGCTTAAACATATTGGCATTGTTTTGTAATAAATGAATACCTCGCTCTTACAACAATTTTAAAATGTCACAGTAAGTATATATGAAGACATTGATTTTTGTTTATTAAAATGTTAGACAGGTACATATGTCATTTGGACAGTTAATTCTTGGAAAGACAGGTACCCCAAAAAGTTAATGTTGAGCTTTGTATAGGACAACGTTTACCAATGCATTGTTGTCTTCAGGTACACGTATAAGTAGCAATCATGAATCCACATTTAAAATCTTTATGCAGGTATCATTAATTGATGTCAATAAATGAAATATACATACGTACATGTAGATCAAAAACAAAAGAAGAGAATTATATATAATCTAAATCCATTTTAATATTTAACTGCATAATGTCAAAAAAGGAAAAGTTCCCAAGCATCTATTGAAATTGAGGTACAGTCTGACAACTAAGTACAATAATTAAATCAGTAACTTTTTACCTGTGGAAGAAGTAACTAACAACTACACAACTAAATATTTGGTTTTCTTTTAATTTTCAGATACTAAGTTTAAACAACAGAAGTTACCAGCATGGCAACCAATTCTGACAGCAGGAACAGTATTGCCAGCATTTTTTGCAATAGGCATTGCTTTTATTCCACTTGGAATTGCGTTGCTGATAACATCTAATGGGGTAAATGTTGTTCTTTTTTAATTCTGTCATGTCATGATTATTTTTAATAAACAGGAATTTAAGTACATTACAAGAAGTTTTGTTAGCTTGGTAAATTGTTTACTGTGGTCAGTGATTATTTGATTTTAAGCAAAAAAAATAACTGGTTGTGTTTATCTAGTGAACATGAATCTTGAATCTTTGTTCAATAAAATGATTGTGGAACTTCTCTTTCTCTCCATCCCTTCTCATTTCTCTCTTGTACATGATACAAAATGTCTATAATCTCAGTTTATATAACATGATTAATACATTTTTTATTTATTTATTTTTCTATTTATCTATTTCTTTGTTTATTAATATTTTCCTTAAGATTTAATATATCTGGAAAGCTTTCAATTCAAGAAAATAAATAACTAGTATCAAGGCACTTAGTAAAGTTATTCTAGAATCATGAATAGCAGATCTTCAAATAAAAATAGTTTTGAAATTGGCCAAAATGACTGTTTATGCATGATGGTGATTGGACGGGTGGATGTTTATTTCGTCCTTGCATTTAGGTAAGATATATCCATGTTTTATTTTTGTAGGTGAAGGAATTTACATATGATTACACTTACTGCAAAGACAAGACAGACACATCCTACACATGTGCAGCCAGATTGGAAGCCTTGGGTACTAATAACACTGGCTTTATCTGTCAGTGTGAGTTTGAGATCAATCTAGATGTAGACTATGAAGTAAGTTGTAAAGCTAAAAATAAAAATAAAAATGTTTTAAGCTGACATGACTGGTCTGTCTCACCTGAAAAGCCTTGACCCAATTTTTTTAGGCAGTTTTGCCCACTCATTTTTTTTTCTTATCAACAGTCTTCAATTTTGTTCAATTTACATATCACAATTAAAAAAAAAAAATAAGAAAATAATTCCAAAACTACCGATCAGAACACATCACACAAATACTTTTAATTCCTTAAGCCCTGTGGTCATATTTAGACTCACCCAAATCAGTAGCTGTTAAGTCTATTGTCAAAATTCAGGGGTGAACAAGTTGATATCATTTTGAAATTTGAATTCTAAATTGAACACCTCAAAGTGGACTTTACCATTATTTGAAATGGATGAGTCTAAATCTGGCTACAGGGGTCAACGAGTTGTATGATGGCCTTATATTGTATGATTTAGATATGAGGTGGACCCTGTCTTGAGAGACCACTCGTAAAAGACCACCTGTCTTTTGAGACCACATTTTGAAAACCACTCGATGAAATAATTCTTTAGATAAAACCTCTTTTTTTGAGAGACCATTTGTCATGTCAGCCAACATTTCAATGGCAGATGAGATGGTCTCTCAAGACAGATTCCGCTGTTTTAAAATATCATTCATATTAGTGATAAAGCAGTGAACCACTTTTATAAAAAGATTTTAAAAAAATGATTGGTAAAATTTTAAAGAATCGGCAACCAATCATTATACCGTCAATTTGGATATTTTGGCATCGTTAAAATTCGGCCACTTTGGTCATAAAATGAAGGGCCAGTCAAATTTTGGCTATTTATATTTATATCATGTTTAAAATTGGCCTACCTCCTTGATCTTATTGTATCGAACTTTCCAGGTGGTTGAATTTAAAATATTAAAAGGTCCCGAATAATTTGACCTGATGTGTTACATAGTACATAATTAAGATGGACATTTACACAGTGTTATTTTTTTAAATCCCTTGTTTGTTCATAAAAAACTCAAATATTTTTAAAAAGCACCAGCAGAAACATTAATATTAATTGTGTACACATTTTTCGATTAAATTTTGGCCATTTAAATAGGGTGGCCAAATTGGTCAAAATTAAACAATGGCCAAAATATCCCAATTTATGGTACCCATTTCTGATAAAAAAAACTACAAATTTCTACAGGAAGGAAATTGCTCTCTAATCTGAAAGTGAAATTCCCAGAAAAGATCATGATAATTTTATAATTTGAATTTTATTTCACCTCTACAGTACAAAGTTAAATTTATTGCTAACCATTTGTTTCAAAACATTATGTTTTAATTTATATAAAATAACATTTGCCTCATGCACTAATTCCAAAATCTTAAAAGGAAAAACATGCCTTAAAATTTAATATTACATTTACCAGTAGATATTTCTTTTAATTTCTTTGTTTCTGTTTCTCAATTACAGAAAGATGTGTACATGTATTACGGCTTGGATAATTTCTACCAGAATCACCGTCGCTATGTCAGATCGCGTGATGATAACCAGCTCCATGGAGATTCTGTATCAGCTAGTTCACTGAACAGTGACTGCGAGCCGTACAAAACCAAAACGATAAACTCCTCCCTTACATTACCCATAGCACCGTGTGGAGCTATTGCAAACAGTCTCTTTAATGGTATGTTAAAAATTGTAAAGTTGAACATGTCATGAGAGACCACTCTTATAGATGACCTCTTGTTTTGTGACACTGCATTCTGAAAGACCACCTGAATTGAGATTTCACATTTCAGTGGCAGAAGAAATGGTCTTTCGTTCAAGACAGGTTCTAGTGTAGTTAAATAAAACCTGGGTCTGGTGCTGCCACATTCAGTAAATATACAAGCTCACTTTGTTTTCCATGATTTTGAGGAAAAAACAAATAACATTGAACGTACGGGCATGTCTATTGCTTATCTAAAGAAAATTTTAGAAATATCCAAAAATGTTTGAGAATGTATTCAAACTGTTGATGTGTAATTTATCACAATGAATCTCATAAATAATTGCATAAATGAAAGAACAAAGTGTTCAATTAAAGTGGTCACCATCATGGCTTGAATTTAACATGTTTTCTCAAGTGGCCCACAGGGCCAGTGCCTTAAAAAATCGACTAGCCCCATCAAACTTCCAGTGTTCCCAGACATGCAGAAACCAGCATGAATCATGCAGATTCGTTACAAAACATGCACAAAAACAAAACATGCCACTTGCATTCACGCATAGTAGATTTATTTTGTCATTATGATGATAATACTGCAGCGATGTCAGTTCCCTGCGTTGCATCCTTACTTTGTAAACAGTGTCAGTGATTATAAAACAATTAATCTTCAAAATGTAGTGTATTTGTGTGTGTAACACTAAATTTTCCAAGACTTTCCCAACTTCAGAGACTGTTGCATGATTCTGTCAATTGAAGGTCATGTTCCAGTGAACACATCTTGCAGTGTCCTGACTGAAGACTTCAACTTTACAGTGGGGAGCTAAGATAAAGGAACAATTTGAGATCTTTACAGATTTGGATTATGCAATTTTTGACACAGTATCTAAATACTCTTCATTCCTAATGCTATCGTAACATGCAAGTCCACTACATATAGTTGTCAATACACATTGAGCACAGTACATGTAGATCTACATTTTCTCCCATTGTTCACAGATTTTTCCTATTATTTTTAGTGGGGAATGATTTCCTTGTCATCCCCTAGAATATTGACAAGCTACATAAGCTATGATGTCACAATACAATTTATTATGCATTGTGTCTGTGCCTGTGGTGTCTAGAATGCAGTGCATAAGGTCAGATTTTATTTGCATAGATCTACATACAGAAGCCTACATGTATCTAAAACAAGGGAGAAAAATAATCATCCCCAACCTTGAGGGAATGACAAAGGAATCTCATTCCTTGGGTTAAGATTCTTGAATGACAAACCTTTGGCAAGCCTTGGGTTCGCCATTCAAGAATCTTGCCCTTGGATTGAGATTCTTTTGTCATACCCCCAGGGTAGGGGTAGATTCTATTAATCCACACATGATGTCACAATTCCTTCATCAAATCCACACACACTTGTGTCTGTTAATGGGGGTCAAGATGAGTAAGATAAAAACTTTTTTATTCGCTTTTGATTTAATTTTATGTGTGTACCCCTGTGTGTGTATCCTTGTACCCCTATTTTTGCTGCCCATGGGGTACAAAACCCCTATTCTGAAAAAGCAGTGGGAACAAAAGAAATAATGACATGATATACAGTAAAACCTGCTATAGCAACCACCTCTATTTAAGGATTACCTGCATATAAAAGCCAGTTTTTTCAAGTCCCTTGACTGCATACTTCAACTAAATCTAACTTGTGTATAAGGGTCACTTGCACATAAAGTCAATATTTTCTGGTCCCTTGGGTGGCCTCTATATACAGGTTTCACTGTATTTAGATAAAAAATAACCAACTATAACACATGAGGACAAGACAGGATATTTTCAGTTTGTATTAAAGATGAGGTAGATAATTTTGTAAGATTTACATTCATGTAACAATAACAGTAAAACCTGATTTAGCGACCTCCTCTCTATAAAGACCACCTAGTCACAAAGACCATTTTTTGCTGTCCCAATAGTACCATTGGTGTACAAATCAACTTCTATATAAAGACCACCTCCCTATAGAGACTGGTTTTCTTGTGTCCCTAAGTAGGTCATTATATACAAATTTCACTGTATTGAAAAGAGTACTTACTCTCTACAATGTATCTTTAGTTTATTCCTTTTACTGAACAATGGAGCGGGTACAGATGAGAAATATACTGGCCTGTCCTATATCATAAATTTAATGGCACTAGACAAGGACAAAGCTTATCAGACAAATATTTAGATTAATTACAAGGGTGTCAGAAATATCTTGACTGATGGTCATTTTGAGATGTTTAAACCCTGTTATATTGGACCAGGCCAATTCTGAAGATATATTTGATCTATTTTTGTGTGTTTCAGATTCCTTTACCCTGTCTTATGAAAGTTCCTCACCAGAATCAGTTGGTTTGACCAGCACTGGAATAGCGTGGTTCTCTGACAAACAGGACAAGTTCAACAATCCTGCAAGTGAGTATGGGTTTTGTATCATTGGTGTATCTAATTCTTACAGGGCTGTCACATCTTTATGGGGAATGGAGCTGGGGCAGAGGCTGGTCAGATTGGGAAAGTCAGCCACGATTCTTCCTGTGTTGGGAAATATCACTTCTAAACTTGGTATATTATACTTTCAGCATAGAGAAGCTTCAGTTCAGTTTTATATTATGCGTCGGGGTGCTTGAAACAGTATTTTTACATTGGAATTGACCTTTTTTATGGGATGTTACATAATAACAACCTATTATTGAGTTGCTGTGTGAACTACTCCTGTTAGCAGTGAAGAAGTTGTATTTCAGTTGATGCATTCAATTTCGCAGTTAGTGAATGTAGTCCTATGTTAGACTTTAACTTTTACAGAAGAGTAAAACATCTTATTCTGGTGCTTATACATCAGCTGAACTCACATGGCAAATATGTTTTATGATTTAAGAACATGCTAGATTAGACCTGCTATTTTTTAAAAAAAAAAAATGACCCTGTTTTGGACTTCATAATCTACTTTCAATCTTGCAGAGATTCTTTAGAAAATTGAATGAAGTTATGTTGAGAGGATGTAAATATGTTGTTGCGAAATGAGATTTGTTTGATTTGATCATTCCTTGTTTATTTACAGCTTGGGCAGGATTCACAAATCCACCGAACTGGAATAATAAATATGCCTATAATCTAAGTTCTGATTCCAACAACAATGGCTATATCAATGAGGATCTGATAGTTTGGATGAGAACGGCGGCACTACCAAAATTCCGGAAGTTATATCGCAAGATCTCTCATAGCGGTACATTTGCAGAGAAGCTGCCCCAGGGGAAGTACAAAATACAGGTCGACTATGGTATGTGCTGTGTTCCAGATTGCTGTCATTTTCTGTTTCGAACTACATGGGGTGGTTCTTTTGGGTAGAGGGAATGTTTTGCAAGTGGAAGGTCCAAGATTCAATTCCCTTTATCAAGTCTTACCTAAATTTAAAAAAAAGGGGGGGGGGTAGTGACAGATCCTTGCTCAAGCAATCGGCACAAGAAATAAAAGTCACAGGTCTTTCTTGAGACTTAAACAGAGATTTAGTGTCATGACAGGCTGGATGTATTAAAGAATCCTGACTGCATTTGCATTAGTTCATAGCACCAGGTCAGAGTTTGTGGCACTTCACCTAAAGCTAGAGACATCTTCATGTATGTGAAAAAATCTTGGTGGAGCTTGAAGCAACAATTGAACAAACATATCTGTATGGTATATGTGTTGATGGAAATGTCTGCAATTTGCTAGATTCCCCAAATTTGTTACTCTGACTTCATTTTCTTCTTTAGTATCAGAAATAAGATAATGGTGCATGTATCTGTATATATAAGAATTCCTGCAGGTCAACTCCTGCAAAATTGAAGTTCCATTTTCCAAAAAAAAAATATATACTCTCCCCATTTCCACAGTATTTAAGTTTTGCTGAAAAATGCATTCTCCCCCAAATTCTCAATATATGATAAATATGTAGTCTGGAAGACCTTTAGCATGTGATCAACAAGTATTAATCACACATAGTATGAAAATCAGTCCTGGTGAGTTAGAAAAGAAAAAGACCTCCGGTATACATGTAATACATACACATGTACTACAACTAGACAGTAACACTAAGATGGGAGATAACTAGTGAAAGACTAACAAGATTGTATTATACCTTTCTTGTTATTGTCGTATAGCTATTAACTTTTTTTCCGGCTTTCTGATTTATGATTTACCAAGTGTTATACTGAAATAAACATCACAGAAATGAAACATCAATTTCTGATCTGATTTCAGCTTATCCAGTTACATCTTTTGATGGCAAAAAAATCTTCATTCTGACCACAACATCATGGCTTGGTGGGAAAAATCCATTCCTGGGTATTGCTTACATCGTTGTTGGTTCTATTTGTGTTCTGCTCGGAGTTGTATTCCTTGTCATTCATTTAAAATATGGCAAAAAGTAAGTTTCCTTGTACATCCATTTACAAATACTTAGAGAATACAGATGACTTTATTTAGTAGCTGATGTCCGTTTATTTACGTATTGCATCATTTATTTTAAAAGTCTTCACTGCCATATTTTGGTGTGACGTTCCTGTGAAAATCATTGCATGCTCATTTTGGATCAGTTTCATATGAAATTCTTTTGAAATTTTTCCACATCATTTGGATATCCAATAATAGATGTCATTTGAATTTCACTGGATTTTTTTCAGCATTATTTTCAGAACTTAGTAACTATATCAAAACATTGTTATGTAAACATAGAAATCATATTTAAAAATCCATACTGATCATTTCATTGACAATATCTGTCTTTCCATCTGTATCAACAATTTGTTATAGCTGTTGCATTTAGCTCTGTCTTGAGATGACTGTAGAGAGTACAAGATTGTATATTCACAAGCAGACAGTGCATGATGACATCATGTGGTGGTGGCCTTCATTTTTTACCCCTACCTCCAACTTTGACTTTGAAATTCAAATTCCAGATGTATTCACATTATGCGATGGTTTTTGAAGTATTGCCTTTAGAAGTTTAATAATATGCATGTATATATTATGTGTGTATGTATATGTGTGTGTGTGTGTGTGTGTGTGTTTGTATATATATATATATATATATATATATATATATATATATATATATATATATATATATATATATATATATATATATATAATCTATCATTTTCATATGATATTCAAATCTTAAAATTCAGTCTACTGTAGAAAGAGTTTTGAATTTCTTTTTTTCAGTTTGAATTTCATCCCTCATGAGTTTTCATTAGCTCCAAGTGTAAAAAGCAAAGTTCCTCATAGTGAAGTGAAATTAGTTGCCATAAAGGTCTATAAAGAGTGAAGCTACTACACAATACAATTTGGTTAGGTTGGTCTTTTAAATCTTGCCCTGCAGATTTAACCTTTGCAAATGTGTCCATAATTTTTCCAAGCTGTAAGTCCAAAATATCTGAAATTTAAACAAAAAAATCACAAAAAAAACAGCAGCAGCAGCTTTGATGCTAATAGTAAGCTAACATTTCTACTTTGATGTTGGAATGGTATTATCACCCTGGCATTGGTTTCCAGATTAGAAGACTAAAATGAGATCTGGTTCCTGACACTATCAAACTTAAGAATTACTTACGTCTAAAACTTTTACTCAACTATGGGGAATCATGATATCTGATCGGCCTTGCAGGCCGAGTTGAGAATATACTCATACTTGAGTAAAATCTCAAGTTTGATGGTGTCGGGCCCAGGTTTACCTGCTTCTATATCTCTTTACCAAATAAACTTACATCAAAGATATGTTTCATGATTTTTAGCACATGTTATGCTTTAGACGCTGTATTTAGTCTTGTATTGTTTACAAAACATATGACAAAAATTATCTTAGACGTTTATTTTTTTCTATTGGAATATGTTTACTTTTATCCAGTGCCGCCTTCAATGATGATACTACCATCTTAAAATTGTGTATAGGGTAGCACCTGAATGAGAATGATTATATGAACGTGAAAATAAAACTAGATATCTATTTCCATATACAATACATGACAATTAATATTAATTAAATTTGAAAAAATTTAAATAGTGTTTTATCATAACTGCTGCATCTTTATCGGTGCAAATAAAATGTAATGGCGGAGCAATAATTCTTTGCTGGACTTGAAAAGTGAAACCTCGCTTATAAGACCACTTAACTGACTGACTCAAAGTGGTCCGATTAGTGAGGTGGTCTCTTGAATGAGGGTCTGGATTCATTTAAAATCGATTGAGAGATTTTCAAGAGGCGAGATATTTACGGTCTTAATTGAGAGGTGGTCTCCTAAGTGAGATGATCAGCAAGTTCTACTGTACTTGTAAATATATTAATTCTTTAACCATGCAGTTATTATTTTCAGTTTTTGATTTAGTATTCTTGAAAAAGCTATCAAAGATGTATGAGATTTACAATTTTAAGTTTAAGTTTGATAAATATGAGATTAAAAGTCGGAGGCATCTGTATCTACACTTGAGGGACGTAGTGATCTGCTGAATAGGAAGGTAGTGAATTCAACAAGCTTGTACTTGTGCCATTTTAAGATTTAAAACTGCCCATCACATATACCGCTTTACATATTGTCAGTGGCCTAGGTGTATATTTCACCTGCCTAACCCACATTTTGACTCACTTCTATGAAGTTTTGGGTGGGGGGGGGGGGGGGGGGGGGGGGGGGGGCGGGGGTTGAAGGGAGGGTGGGGGGCAGAGTGGCTGTTGCTATTGCTCAAGCTTAAGTGTCTGTTGATATCCAGTTCAGAAGATTGATCAGGGTCACCAGGTTTACCTGTTTCTACTGCTCATAAATTTACATTTATTTTATCTTGTGTATAAATCTAAAAATTGATTTTGCAAAAATTACTCCATTTTGGATTCATTAAATTTTCAAGGCTGTGGTTAAGAAGATTGGTTGAGGTAAGGTGACATAGGGAAATGTAAGATATGTACGTGTATCATAAAGATAAATGATTTTTTTATTTCTCAAATATTGGGTTCCAAATTTTTTTATACAATCCATACTGGCATTTATAGCTTATTATTGCAAACATATCATATTGCTAAGCTTTAAAGCTTTTTTAATAATTATATGGTGTGCATCTATCTATTCTAAAAGATATGTCGAAGTTGAATGTTAACTTTGTTTACAGGTATTGTTATCTGTGAGTCACTTGTGTCCCAAGTTTTGATTATTGTGTTGAAGGTACTGGTATGAATGAATAGATATTAGATTGTTAACACAACATCAAATGAATTCAAAGAATTCGGCATTGGAAGATGATCTGATATCAGCTTATGCAAAAAGTCCTGTGAATCGTGGCAATTGAAGACATTTCTTGAATGAGTACGTGGTTTTCAACAAAATAAAATGGTTACAGTAAAACCTGTATATAGGGGCCACCCAAGGGACCAGAAAATATTGGCCTTTACGTGCGGGTGACTCTTATACACAGGTTTAATTAAGTTGAACTATGCAGTCACGGTACTTTTCAAAACTGGCCTTTATAGACAGGCAACCCTTTTATAGAGGTTGTCGCTATAGCAAGTTTACTGTACAGAAATATGTTGTTTATCTGATAAATCATTCGTAGGTTTGTGACTGACTGTCCATGGAAATATGTCGGGTTGATCTATAGAAGGCAAGGCAAAATGGACTTGGTCAACCCGACATACTTTCCATGGAGGGTCATTCACAAACCAAGTAATGATTCAGATAAACGATCAGTGATAATACATGTATACCACTAGACCAGATAGACAACAGAGATATTATACCACTGATAAACGACCAGATAGAACTCATATCTGATAAACGACCCAAGATAATATACCACCAATAAACGACCACATAGAACTCAATGGTAATATATCACTGATGAATGACCAGTGATTATATACCACTGATAAAAAAAACCAGATCTGATATATCTGATCAGAAATCTGATAAAAAAAATACATGATTTCTGTATATTGGGATTGGCAAAAAACTCTCCCCTTTTATGACCTCCCCATCCCAAGAAAAAAAAATTGTGAAGAAAAACTGAGTGTAACTTGTGTGTTAATTATTTTGTAAATTTTCATGAATTGTTCACTTTCTTCTTTGATCAGAAAATTTTCTACATGTACATGTATGTCATGAAGGTAAGGAGTCAACATGTTACCATTTAATTTTGACTGCATTCATTTATCTTCATTAGTTACTGCTGTTTATCTGTTATTTGTCTTTTAATTGAGTCATTGTTAATAGAAAAATATTTGTCATATTTTAGTTGTCTCCTTTGACAAGTTCAATAATTTGTTAAACAGGGATTTTTCCAGTGTTCATATCAATCAACTTCTTGATAGACTTCAAATTATTGTGTTAACAGTGGGAACAAGGTTACATCTGAAAATCAATTTTTTAGGCATTAATCCAGATATTTTGATATTAAAATGTAGTCAGGTTTTTTTTTTTTATCATACTCCCAGTATTAAAGTTCAAGGACATACTGACAGGGGCCTCCATGCCCAAATGGTTAGAGCAACCATAAAATCTGTCACCTGTAGTCATGGGTTCCAGTGGTACCTAAGCTGATTTTGTGAGGAAATTTGCCAGTTTACTTGGGGAAAGCCAGTGGTCTCTTCCCAGGTACATTGTAACTGGGTTCTCTCCTCCACCATTAAAAACTGTTATCTTGTTGGTGGGAAATGCAGTGAAATATGTTTTTACAGACCACCTAGGTGTAAGCCATTCCTTTAAAATGTCCATTCTGATGAAATTGTCATGACAGACTCCCTTGGTTAAAAGACTTCTATTGCCAGGCTCCATACCTGGGCCCAGTTGCTTAACTCATTGACTCTCGTAGTCACATTTGGACTCACCCATTAAAAAAATAGTTACGTCCACTATCAGAGTTCAGGAGTGTATAATTAAAAATCCAAATTTCAAAATGATTTTTATATTCAATATTAACTTGTTCACCCCTAAAATTTGAGAATAGACAGTTACTGATTTAGGTGAGTCTAATTGTGACCACAGGGGTTGATGGGTTAAACTTTACAATATTCATAACTGGACCTGCTTAGCCAATCAGATTTCAGGATTAACTGAAATTGAGTTAAAGTTTTCAGACTTTAGTAAAACTAAAGCTTTGAGCCAGTAGACCATGAACATTCAGTGATAATGGATAATTGCTTTCATTAACAACAAGTATTGGTTTATTTTATTCAACCATTAACTTATTCACCCCTATAGACACATTTGGACTGACCTAAATAATTAATTTGCAGGAAGAGTCCATTGTTTTTTAGGGGTTGATTGTTTATAAATTATTTCCAGTTAATGAGTGTTAACCAACTTAGGATGTAGTTTAGATATTGTTATTCATAATAATTTTTATGGGATTGAAATTTAACCATCTTATTTTTTCATCCATTAACATAAATATGTACAAAAATGAAATCTGAAGAGGTTTGTTCATGTTTTTCAGTATTGTAAGAATTTTGAAGACCTTCTTCCAGAAAATAGACATTCACTCCACATTTCACATTTAATTTTGAATTACTCAATTAGCTGCCCTGTTTATCATGCATGCTTTTAAAATGAGACATTTTAATGCACATTTCAATTTCATTTCAATCTGACAGTAATTTTTGTGCATAATTGCTAAATTTATTTGTGTTCTCAAGTTGATCAGTCAGTGTGAACACAAATTCCCAATTTTTTTTTTTATTTGGTTACTTACAATGAAATAACTAATTTAAACAAAAACGTTTCCAGCCATCCATGTCCAAATACTAAGGGTGCACCAATGATGATACCCTAGTTTAGATAAATTTTATTCATTCCTCCTTTTTTTTTATCCGAAGAGAATTGATATGTGACAAAATGCCAAACATGGATATTTTGAAATCAAAGGGGAATGAATTTCTCTTTCAAATAAACGAGGTTTCAAAATAACCAAGTTTTGATGGTAATAAAGAAACTTGGCCGGAGAATCAAAATTATTCCAAATAAAGCGGGATTTCAATATGTAAACAGGATGCAATATTAATGGGTTTGACTGTATATAGAATTTTCTTATGATACAATATATAGATTTTTCACCTATTTTTTTTATCAGAACAGACTATATGATTCCAGGTGATTCCAGCAATGTTGATCTAAAGGCAAGTTTATGAGATAGACCCATTTGTAGAATCGCTAGGTGATAGGTAACATCCCGCTATCACCAAGGGCTTGGGAAATCCTTGCTTTGCATGTTCTTTTGGAAAGGTTCAGGAGAGCCCTGGAAACAGAAATTCAATTGTGTATATATGTTAAATATATGTATATGCTTTTGTCAAATTACAATTGTTTCCCTATGGTTATTTTTGTCTTTGTGGTAGAGGTAAAGAACCTCAGTATCATTTTGTTTGAGGTAGAGAACCTCAGTATCATGTTAGAGGTAGAAAACCTCAGTATCATGTTAGAGGTAGATAACCTCAGTATTTCATCCTGTGTATGATAGGTATATGCTTTTGTCCCCCAAATGATATCCCCATGATATATTAGACCAATCTTCTAGAATTTTACCCCCAGTTATTTCAGTTCCTTTTATTTTGTATGGTGTTAGAGGTAGAAAACCTTACATTTTAAATGCCCTATATGTACTTAAGTTTGTACCTGTACATAGGAACCCCTGATATTTTCAGCAAAACCATCCATTCCAATATACAACTAAGCAAGTGTATACATTTACCCATACTTATTTGTTTTTATACTTTAATACAGCATTATAATAATCCAGCACTTTTTTTTCAGGCTGAAATGTGAATTAATTTAAAATGATACATTCATCTACATTTTCAGCACTTACCTCATCTTAACCTGTCACCCCTACATATTTACATGGAATGCTCTTATCTGTTGTTATGGAATGATCTAATGTTGGCTTTAATGTTGAAAAAGGGTTGATTACTATGCAAATTAATATTCACCATTGTGAAAAGTAATATCTTAAACCAAAGGGATGCAAATAGTTGGTTGTTACAGTGTTAAAGATAAGTAGAAATGGGCAGGTTCTACCAAAATGATAAAAAATAGCTGTACTGTTGGACTGGTAGGATGACCCTAAAAAATCCTTAAAAGTTGAAATCATAAGCTGTACATGTACTTTTCAAAGATTATGTCATTTACATGCACAGATTAGGTCATTGTTCAGTATATGTCTCCATTCATATTCTTAACAGATTGTCAAAATACATCTGCAAAAGCTGTGATCTAGTTACATATGAAGACATGTAGCTACATATTTACAGATTTTGACTATTCCAAACAGCATAAACAGATTTGTTAGTATTATTTTTCTGTTTTTTTTGTTGTTTTTTTTTTTGGTTTTTCAAAAGCTATATTGTGTATTTTCTTGGTGTTAACACCAGCTACATGTATAGGTGAAACACCTGAAGTTTTGATATTTGCTTTGGACTGATGCCAGTGCAATGAGAGTAGCATTTTACCATACCCAACAGCATGCCATACCTTTTTGATATCTCTGGAGTGGTAGATCTTTGATCTTCTAGAACTCTGAGTAGCACTATAGCAGTAATATATCTTATGAATAGATGTGTAAAGGTGTATTCTACATTATAACACCACAGTATACAACCACAGGAGGTGAGGGGGGGATAACTGTCAGTAAACCATTTATAAAAATGTACCCCAGCAGCAATGCTACGACAACTTTATCATGACAGTTTTGCCTGTTTTCTTGCCAGTATCCGGCTAAACACCAGTTAGCTAATTAGCTAATTAATCATCAAACCATTTCAGTAATCATTATCATCAATTGTGACATCACAAATTCATTTCTTACCAATGTTTCTTTCTTCTAGAATCGGTTCCTGGGTTCTATAGAATGCAGCATATTGGGGTACAGTAAAACATGAAAAAATTAAAAAAAAAAAAACAGCACTTCATCACAATAAATACAACTTGAGTGTGTGAATTTAATCTCATTCTGTTTAAAACTGCTTTACATCACTGGGCAAGCACATTGAATCATGTGGTTTATTATTAAATCTACTTTCAAAATTATTTAGATTATGTACATTTGAGTGTTAAGATCCCCTGAAGTCAAATTTGGACCTGCCCATTTCAAAGAATGATTAAGTCCACTGTCAGAATTCAGGGGTGTTTGACTTAGAATACAAATTTAATAATGATTTTATACGGGAAATGAACTTGGTCACTCCTGAATTATGGCAGTAGACCATACTATTCATAGATTTGGAAGAGTGTAAATGTGACCACAGGGGTTGATTACTTAAAGGCTTACTATTTTATTGCAAAATCTCTTAGATTGCACTTCTTTCCCTTCTGTTTAGACCTGTTTGTTTCTATTTTCTAACTGTTTACTGAAAGTACAGACACTGTCTCCTGTGATTCCATGATTAATTTTAGCATTCGTCTGTTTAGAGGAAGATCCTAGTTTACTGTTTGATCATTCTATACTGGAGATTTCTTTCAGTGATTGTTAGCTCAATTCCATGGAGTTGAAGGGAGGGGGGGGGGTCATGCTATCATGTCTGCATTGCCTCCCATTAGGAAGGTTTTTTTTACTTCTACTGTTTAACTATAAGAATAATATGGCACATTATGTTTCTTGTAGGAATCCCAGTAAAGGTTATACTAAAGCTGCTTGATTTAGTCCTGTAGTTTTTACTTAGTATTTAAAGTAAAACTCTATTCAAAACTTGGGTATTTATTTTATACTTAGTAATTTCTGCCCCTGGTTATATTCACTCCATCTTGAATTTGCCTGCAATCACCATAGTCTCATGGCTGGCAAGTTTGTCTGTACTTCTTTTCTAAGGAAGAAAATGACGAATATTAAACAGAATTGAAATTGTCCATGTACCATATAGAGTATTCAAGTCTGAGAGTTTTACTCAACTTCTGCTAATTCTGAAATCTGATTGGCCTAGCAGGTTAGGTTAAGAAATTTTTTCACCGAAGAATATTCTTAGGTTTTCAACACGTGAGCTCTGGCCTTTTGAAAGAGATTTCAAAGCAAGGTCTTGTGTGGCAGAGGGTATGCTACAGTAAAGGACCTTTTGTGCATTGGTAGAAGTCCATAGCGTAGGTATGTGGCAGTCTGGAGCTACAGCATGCGATGTCTCCATATCAGTTCAAATTTTTGTTTGGGATGGAAAGCAAAATTAAAAAGTACAACAAACTGATATTATTTCACAAGGAGATAATTCTGCTTTTGACATGTTGATGATTGAAATATTCAGATCAATGATTGAAACTATTGCGAGCAATTTAATGTCATATACCAAAAAAAAAGAACATTTCACTCTGAAAGTCCTTTATCCCCCAATCCAGTCTACATTCACTCATATATCCACTTCCATGCTGACACCTAATTAAATATACAGTTAAATGAGTTCTGACCAGTTTGGACATTTGGCTACTAGACTATCTTGTCCACTCATCAAGATTTAAATGGACTGGACTATGTAATATTATTGGTATGAAGTTTAGTCCAATGCATTTGATGGATGGATGGATGGCTTTCCTAACACCCCAGCTTTACTCCCTCATCTATAATAGATAAACCTGCCTTTTAATAGAGTACACTTGTACTTATGAAACCATACTTCTAGTTAGCCATTTCCTTTAAGTACATGTAAATATATCTTTCAAACCATTTCTTCCTAAGTTTTATAACAGTCCCATTGTAATCCATTGTATAATTATACAAGTTTATTCATACTTAAACTAATATCAAATTGTTTATCATCAGTTGTTTATCTTCCCTTTTGATACCAAAGTATAATATTCACACATCCCAATGCTCTCATAATCACACCTGTACACATTCATTTACCCACATTTTCCTATTCATTTCATACTTTTTGATGGTCACACCTTTATCCTTGCTCCCAATCTAACCCACCACCATACCTTTAAGCTTATTACCTTTCTCTGTGTTGTACAACTTTGTTCCCCCATCCATTTACCTATCCCAATACTTTTTGTATATAATTATTTAAATTTCTTTTTGGAAGTTCTGCAGAGAATACATATTGTACACATTTACACATGTACAATCTGCTAGAAATTTGGTGAGCAAATAATTTTAAAAGTCAGACAATATGATATCTGTGTACTTTAAGAGACCTCCTATATTTTCACCTTGTATTCTCATTGATACACATACAATGATATCTCCATGCCATGTCTTCAACTGATACACTTTAACCCTGCATTACATGTAGATATGTTTGTAACTTTGTTTATGTTGGGAACTTCAGTAACTTAAAGGGGCTCTTCGTTTATGTTAGTAACTTAATGTGGCTCTTTGGTTATGATTGTAACTTAAATGGGCTCTTTGTTTACATTAGGAACTTAAAGGGGTGCTTTGTTTATGTCCATAACTTAAAGGGGCTCTTTATTTATGTTAGTAATGTAAAGGGGCCCTTTGTTTATGTTCATAACGTGGGCTCTTTGTTTATGTTAGTAACTTAAAGGGGCTCTTTCACAAATCATCATTTGTAGGCTCAAAATTTCATATTTGAGTTAAACATTATTACCTTGACTAAAACCAATATTAATAATTTAACGTCAAAAATTCAGCATTGAAGTCTGTAATTTGTCATTTTCCTGCATGAGTTTTATATACCGGTAGTTTAAATTATACAGGTATAAGGAACACACAAAGCAGTTTAGAAAATACACCTTTTTTTCACCATTCACCCCTTTATGTCTTAAGTAGGGGTGTCGGCGTGTTTACGATTTTTAATACAGTGCAACAAATGATCTTTCTTTTAGTTTATAGAAACATTTAATGACTGATAAATTATGTATAAAATTTCATGAAGTTTATTGAGAGGGCACCTTTAAGATGTATCATATCCATGTCAGTCGCATATGGAAAACTTGACCTTACATCAACTACTGGTCAGAAAGATAGAACATTGACATGATTTTTTATTATGTTTACCAGACACTTGGGTTTAGTGTACTAAGCTAGCATTGAGCTTATCATATACAGGTAGACTAAATAACATTCTCTCCATAGTGCACTGTGGTCGCAGCTATGCCTTGTTACTGGTTAGATAAAGAAGCCATGCAAAGTCCTTCAGAGGGGTGTTTAACTAGAATTAAAATAAGAAATTGTTTTTTAAAGCATTCCAGATGGTAATTTTAATGTTGAAATTAATTAGACATCGAATACGATTACTTTGAAATATGACGCATTACATCACATTCGATTACTAAAATATGACACAACATAATACACATAGTTATTCTCATATTTTACCTCATTCACCCCTAGAGACACATTTAGACCGGACCAAGTCATTGATTTACAGCAGAGTCCATTGTTTTTCAGGGGTTCGTGAGTTAAAATCGTGTCTTTAGAGAACAAAATATAAGAGCCCAAAGTCACCAAATTTACTCAGTACTCAAGCTCAACTAACGTTTCATGATTTTAAGGGGAAAAAAACAAAATTTATGCTGCAACTTAACATGTTTGTACACAGAAGACAGTTGTACATAATAATAAAATTATTGTGCTTATTTTAAGAAAACTTCATCAAAAATTAAAAAATTGTTTTAGTACATGCTCAATTTTTCTGCTATGTACTAAATGTTTTTAATCATTTTTTTTTTCACAGGGAAATCATAAGTGTGACCCAAAGTTTTTTATATGAATGTTGAAAAGTTATAATGTGTTTCGTACTCAATTAGATCCAGAAAGTTTACTAACTATCATAAAGTAAAATTTAAGAAATAAAAATTGAATTTGAGTTTGTTGATTTTTGAGTAATTTTTGGTGAATTCATGCCAAGTACTTCTCTGCTCTTGATTGAAATAATGATGGATCAATCACCGTAAATACTAAATAATATATTATGAAAGGGTGGAATATTTTTATCTCTCAATGACTTTTTTTCTAAATAATATATCATTAAAGAGTTATATTTTATTATGTAGTATTTTATAGTATTTTAAGGTTTTCTGAGTAACTTAAAATGTAGGTGACCAATGTTGCCGTGTATCGTTGTTTGTTTTGTATTAACTTTCAAATTGTTTCCCCCTCATTATTACATGTAAAAGTGTCAATGTTCTCATTATTTTTTGCCTTTTGTTCATTTATTTGTGATTTTCATATTACATGTTACAGGATCTCATTCTGTTTTGCTTTGAAATCAATTACAGCAAGACCTGCTTTAGCGACCACTTGTGTATAAAGTCCACCTGGTCACAAAGACGGTATTTTTATTTGCTGTCCCCAGAAGTGCCATTTGTGTACAAATCAACCTCTATATAAAGACCACCTCCCTATAAAGACCACTTTTCTTGTGTCCCTAAGGAGGTTGTTATATACAAGTTTCAATGTATTTCAGAGTTCACTCTGTAATGATCTCATTTGAAATTATTTTTTGCTTTGTAATCAAATCATTCAGAGTACCTGTACAATGATCTCATTATTTTTTGCTTTGTAATCAATTATTTCAGAGTGCACTCTGCAACTGGATAGAGTTGTAAGTGATTAAGATTATAATTAATCTATATTATCAGTGGACTTCAATAAAATGTTGCAAAAAGGACCCTGCTTAACATAGCAAAGACATTCTTATAAAACTTGATACAGTGAAAAACTTCCTGTTTTGTTTCATTATAAAATCTGAATTGAATAATTCCAGCACCTGCTGTTTTGAAGATTGCAATTATCATAGAGAGCAGAGAATGCAATAATGATATAGAATTATGTTAAGAAAAAAAAATGCATTTTATTTATGACAAATCTGATGAGCTTAATTATGATTTTATTTTTTGTATTCTAAAGTGATATTGCAAGGACCTGTTTATTTATATATTTGTTGAAACTTATGTTGGCCGTTTTGGTCCAAATTCTGTCCTTTCTCTGTCTTTAGTAAAAAAAAAACAGCATTATTTTTTCTTCTAATTATACAAAAAGTTCTGTTTCACAGTAAAGATAACCATACCAGTATTTGAAACTGAAATGGGCCTCTGTGGCTAAAAGATAAGATTTATTGTGCTTTAAACCATTGACCTATGTAGCCACTCATTTCAAAGAATTGTAGAGCCCACTGTCAGAATTGGGGGTGTATGATTTTGAATCTGAATGCTGCAAAAATTTCACATTCAGTATTTGCTTGCTGCCTCCTGAAGTATGACAGTAGATGGGTAAGACCATGCTGTTGATTGATTTGGATGAGTCTAACTGTGACCTCAGGGGTTGATGAGTTAAAGTTCTTTAAACCGTGAAATCTCGCACCTCTAGCCAGCACAGATTTGGTTGATATGGCCAGTTTAGAAGGTCAAGGGTCTCTTCAGGTGCATTTTTGTCAAGTACACTCTTCCCCATTAACATGTGACCACCACATAACTGAAAAATTGTTGAATGTGGCATAAAACAGCTTTTAAAGAAATAAAAAAAACAAAACCATTCATTGAATTCCATGGTCTTTGTAATCCTGGAAACAGGATAGATGTTTGTTGAAGAACTCTAGCCAAAATTTAACATTGTATATAAAACAAAACAGAAAGTAGTAAGTTCTAAATTATATTATGCTTTGTTGCATAGAAAATCTCCTGCAAGTTGATCTAGGGTTTTAGTTATGACCTTTTAATTTTGAATTTGGTACAACATTTTATTAGGAGACACAGCAGCCTGGCGTGTCAGTACTTTTCTATAGCTCTTCACATCTTTCTAAATATCTGCATCACATGCATTGCCTTTTATTAATACATATGTACACTTGTGAACAAATGTGGGCCACTGAAATTGCAAGAGTAGTACACCATACACATTCTGCTACTTATATTTTTTAAGATACTTTTTCTGCAATTCATTATACTGTTCATGAAATGGTGAACTACATGCAAGGTCAATGGAATAAGTCAGTCTTTGTGTACTTAGAATTAAATTAGTATATATATATATATATATATATATATATATATATATATATATATATATATATATATATATATATATATATTATATATATATATATATATATGAGCCCAATGATATTTTGTATTGGGTCATTGTTATAATGACCCAATTCATGATAATTTTAGTGTGATAAGATAGGATATCTCAAAACTTTATTGTTTATTGCTTGCAATGTTAATTATAATGCTTGCACATATTAACATCTTTATTTTTGTTCATTGAGAAGGAAGTATGTCCCCAAAAACTGAACAGTCAGATTTTAGTATTTATTCACAAATAGGCAATCAGAGTGAACACAGCAGGTGACAATTGGAAAAATGCCTTTGATTAAAAAATGATATTGATCTCTAACATATGACCAAATATATATAGCCTGATTCTTTGGCTTTTGTTAAATGTTAGTGGTCCAGAAATATAATATACACTGGACTTTACAAAATAAGAGGTCTGTCCATTATTTTTACAATGGATATTGGTCCAGAAATATAATGTATGCTTTTGATTTCGTGAAATAGATTTTCTGTCCGTTATTTATACAATCCAAATACCAGTATTACCAACTAAACATTCACCAGAATTTTTGTATAATATTACCCAATCCAAGTTGATGTTGGTAGGTATGTTTCTTTTGTATTCTACCAATACAACAGTGCTCATGGCATTGGCAGTGTGTCACTGTTGACGAAAGACCAGTATACATATGAGAGAAAAGTGTTTCATTTGAGGTCGCAGTACATTGTAATTGCCATATATACATTGTAACTAATCTACAGTCTCCTCTTCTCCATCTAGATGGAAAAGATTAGCATTTCACTTTATTACAACTCATAAGTCTTACATGCAATTATTTAGTTGTAAACTGGTTTGGTTTTTAGGATTAATTGTATATTTAATGGTTGTGGAAACATTTCAGTATTCAATATGACCAGCTTCAATGAAATTTTTTGTTACATTGTGATCTTTTCCAACCTTACAGATATCGGACTTTCCCGAATCAGTGGTAACACAATCTTATTTCAGGAAAATTGTAAGGGTTCATTGGTTTATTTTTTTTTTTTTTTGCTTTCTGTTTTTGTTAATGCTGTACCAGCTCTCAACAAATATTATAATGCTTGATACAGAGAAACACATTGTATATATGGAACAAGGACTGTACATATTGGGATGCATGCTGATCCTTCAGTCTAGAATTTTCTGTTTTGTTATGTTGTTTTGTTTTACATATTTATGCAGTCTGCCTATTTTGTATGGTTTTATGTTTGTTGTTAAGTTGTACTTTTGTAGAATTGAAAACATGATTTGTGGTGTTTGAACCTTGGATCAATTCTATTTCTGATACATGAATTAATTCAGTTCCAATCATTGAGATTGGCCTTGTAGTTTTATGCCACCCACTCACCCACTTGTTGCTGTGGAATTGATAATGCAATATTCCCATTTCAAAGCTTGAAAATATGCTGCATGATCCCATTTCATCTGATTTTCAAGTGCAAAAAGACCATGCATGGTTACTGAAAATGTAATAACAGTCTATACACAATCAATCAGTGTTTAATGCACCAGTTTGCTGGACTTGAATTTTCAAGTCACCTTTCTCAGTTCTATTCTGAGTTTTTTTTACTTATATGGTGATAAATAACAGCAGCTTTTGGCAGTAAGAAAATAGGATCTATGCTAATGCCTGCCATCTATTGGCTTATGAAAAGACAACAAGGATTCTTGAAACAGGCCATTCCTACATTGTTTCACCAGAAAGGTCCATGCCTTACGAGTGAAATGTCAAGATTTTGGCAGTGGAACAGTCATTGCCTAGTTCATTCCCTACGTAATTATGAACATGACCCAAATTTGCAGCCATACCTTCCATCATGTTTTTTTTTCATTATGATAAACTCTATTTCGTAAACTCTGTATGGTAATGGAAAAGTACACCCTTGTACAATACATCTCTTATATTCTTAGTTACTTCCAATTTGTAGACAGTATTACCGATGGTTTCCTACTTTGGTACAATTTGGGATGCATGGTATTTTATTTAAAAATGAAAAACTTTAAAAGGAATATTTCCAGTAGGCAAAAATGATATTATGTAGTTATATATATATATATATATCTATAACTTGTACAGTAGAAATATTGAATTACATAACAAGAACTGAAGAATGCATAGACAGGCCACAAAATAAAAGAAAATGTCGAAACCCATTTAAGGTTACGCTGAAATGAATGACCGTAACCTGCAATTTATGGTAGCAATAATGAAGATTTAAAAATGAAATTAATCGAGAATGAAAAGGAGGTTACTTGATTTGTATTTTGCGTAACCTCCACGTAACCTCAACGATCGATTCCGTGTTATTTGTGGTCTGCATAGAGAAGATTGCATATTGAGATATGCAGCACATAAATCACAAGCTGACAGGGGACAATTGAAGTGTGTGTGTGTGTGTGTGTGTGTGTGTGTGTGTGTGTGTGTGTGTGTGTGTGTGTGTGTGTGTGTGTGTGTGTTCTCAAGTCTACATGTGCTACTAATATGCATTGACAAAAATTGATAACCCTTTGAGTGAACACAGTTACACATATGTATGCTAAAACTAACAAACTGTTAACATATGTTGAGCGTATATTTTTATACAGAAAGACATTATAATTTTGGTGTCATAGAAAGTCAATTCAAGTTTTTTATTGACTTTGAAATATATATAGACATGATAGATACATTCTTTGTCAGTTTATATCTTTCGATTTTCTTTGAATACCTCATACAAAAATGATAGAAATTTTGTTACAGAAAGACTTTATTTCAGGGAAGGTAATTTTCGATGATCCTATCAATTATCTTGTTGCAGATTTCTTTTTTTGTATGTTATAAAATTATTCCTCATGAACGATTGATGTTACAATGTCAGCTTTTACATATATGAAATTGTAGACCAAGGATGAACTTAACATATTTTTTATGTTATTTTTACAGAGCCTCTGAGATGATCAACGTTTCCCAGCAGACACCATTTTGATGGAGGTAGCGGAAATTCTGTTGTCTTTTATTTTGTGATAACATTCATTATATTCTATGTACGTAAATGTACCCAGACTTTGAGAACACAGTTGCAATATCATTGATTCATGCCTTTGAAACAAGGTCTGGAGAACATAGCTCATTTTACTTTTTATTTTATTGTTTTTTAAGATCCGTTTTAATTCTGCGAATATTCATCTGTATATAAGTAAATGTATATGTGTTTGGTTCTACTTCAGAGCCTTTATTTGAATGTTTGAATGCAGTATCTTAAGAATTAAAACAGTATCTTAAGAATTGAAATATCAACATGTCTTAAACTCATCAACCCCTGAGGAACAATTGACTTGTCTGTAAATCAATGACTTAGACCAGTTCAAATGTGTCTTTAGGGGTAAATGGATTAAATCAGACCTCAACCTTAAAGGTGCTCTTTCACAGAATACAATCAATTTTTTTTCTATCAAAAAAATTCCGTAATCATTCATTGCATTGTTAAAATATTTGCATCCCAAATTAAGATCCATTGGTTCCCTAAATGAGCTATAGCATCTGAGACGCTTTGTAAGTTCCTTAACCCATCCAGAAAACAAGGTCAAAGTTCAGGCTTTTTGGTTATCCATTTTGTTGTAGTCGCAGAAACTATGGTTAACTCGTCAAATAATTGCCACCCAAAATACATTTTTGTTGAAATAAAATTTTGGCCCTACCCACCATAATCTGTGAAAGAACACGTTATCTATATCTGGTATCCTCTAATGACCATTCTATGAGACACCCAAGGCGGTTTACTGATTTGCTTATAAGTGGCTAGATGTCAGGTTTTAAACAATTTTTTAAATATTTGATACTATAACAACAGAGGAATTTATTATGATAGCAGAGAACTGGACATAATTCAATACAAATGAAATCAGTATGTGAAGTTGGAAGATGAAAGGGTATATCAGTATGTTGTGTACTAGTGTAATAGCTTATGTAATAAAGTGCTACGTCTAGGAGGTTACTCATGGATATCATCAATAATTTACTTTCTGTATTGAATATTGTTTCAAAGCCTATCTATACAATGTACATGTATCTCATTTTCATTTATATGCATGAACATGTTTTGATGTTTTTTTGACAAGGTATGTAACTGTTGTTTTGTATTTATTTAGATATTAATGTTATTGTTTTTTGGGGGGATTGTATAATTATGAGTATTTAAATTTGAATAAATGTAATATATTGTAAATTCTTTAGAAATTGAAATATTTTCATTGGTTGAATGTAAAAAGTAATATTTTGAATGACTATATATTTTCCAATGGATGTTTAACTCATGGGTTAAATGGGTTAAATATTGTTAGTCTTTCTGTTTGTAAGAAAAGTCACTGTTACCTAGTTGATAAAATAGTAAAATTGTCTTGTTTTTCAACAAACTTTGGGCAAAAAATTAATTACAGCTGTTAATGATGTATTTAATTCAACTATTGTCCTGGCAAGATATAACTGAGATATCATTGAAAGTGGAGTAAAACAATATACTAGCTAACTAAATTTAAACTATTGCAGATTAAATGTCCATGCCACTGTCTTCCAAGGAAAGTGGTGTGTCATTTTATCATTTTCAGCTTAAAACTGCCTTTAGATCATCTTTTCTTGAGGTTTGTTTGTTTGTTTATTTGATTATTGTTGTTTAACGTCCCACTCAAGAATATTTCACTCATATCGAGATGTCACCAAATGCCGGTGAAGGGCTTCAAATTTTGGCCTATGCTCGGCACTTACTGCCATTAAGCAGTGAGGGTTCTTTAACATGCCAACACCTACTGTGACACGGGACCTCCTGTTTTTTCTGTCTCATCTGAAAGACGGGAAACCAACCTGTCGCTGGCGGGACTCGACCTCATGATCTAGAGTCGAGCACACTACCGACTGGTAGTATAAGACAGAAGACGTTGACATTTTTAATTTATATTGTATTTGGTATTTGTCTGAAGTCATTGAAACATTCTGAAAAAAATTAACTTTAAGTGGTGATAAATTTCACAATGTTGGTATTGATGGTTCTGTTTAGTTATTTAAATTAATGATGTTGTGAAAGGTGTGTGAACGATAGTGTCTGTTGTTTGGTCTTTGTTTGTATTTGTTATTTACTCATATTTTTGTAAATCTCGGGATGCACATAAACTGTTTATCTTTGAGCATATCCACAAATCTAACGTTAATGATATTCTCCAATATTCACTTTTCTCCACAATAACAGAAGACAAATCTTGTTGAGACGCATAATCATTACCATACCATTTCATGTGGGGAAACGAAAAAATTGTTTCTCAACAAAGTTTTGAAATCATCACTTTCTCTCTCCCACTAATATGCATTTCGTCTTCAATTTTGAAATGTGAAAATATGTCATACTGTTTAAAATAAACGAATACTAGATAAATCGAGTAAGTCATATTTGAAGTTGGGGTAGACATGTTTAACTACTCAACCCCTGAGAAACAATGGAAGCTTCTGTAAATCAATGACTTAAGCAAGTCCAAATTAGTCTTTAGGGGTGATAGATTTGATGATAAACAGTGTAAACATATAACATTATTTATGTTGTTTTAGTGGATATTGTTTTACTTTCAGATGTTCTAAATGTTTGTAGGATGTTATGTACTTCACTAAATTGTTTTAACACTGATCATCAAATTAATTTGATTTAGTTATGTCTTTATTGATAAAAGATTTAATATGACCGCAAGTAAAATTGATTTAACAGTTCTATACTCATTTATGTCGGTTTAAGGGATGAGGATGAAAATGATGTACTGTAGTCCATGTAAGATTGTGGTCTTTTAGGGAATGTAGTATAGAACTTAAGTAAAATCGTACGAGAATAGAAATCCATTGTGGTTGAAGGGTAAGTTGTATATACATATATTTATTACATAGGGAACATGTGTTACTGTGTCCCGGTTTCCATTTTAGTGCATCCATGTAGATGATATTGTAAGGATTGTCCGAAGTACACTTATTTGCCGGATTAGTTTACACACAAGTATTTGAGACCTTTAAAGAAAGGTGTAGCACTGCCTTATGCTATAATGTATTCTGAAAGATGGTAACCTGGAAAAGAAGTGTTCGAATCAAACTCTGGTAGAAATCCAGTCTGAGGGACGAGTAGCAAACAGGAGTAATTTGCCGCCATTGCACTGTATTATCAGATCCATACATTCCGAAAAAAATAGGTTTACATTATATTTGTATTTTTGTTTAAGCTGGTCTTAAATAACTGATTGGTCACGTGTTTTGGCATAGCAATCATTTTCAGATGTAACATTTATTTATGTTGACAGGTTTCATTGTTTGTGTAATAGATTTTGTTATTTACCGATCATGTTTATATCTGTTATTAAGATTAGAAGACTCATAATCGGACATCACAAATAAGAATTTATCATTGCGTACAGCTGTTTCTAACAGTTCAACCACGGTCCTCGGTAAATTTTGTTTTGGATTTGAACAATATTTTATCTATTGTCTATTAACTCTTTATAAATATTCAAGATGTTTTTTTTTCTGGTAGAAAGATATTGGGTTTTTTTTTTTTGGTAGTAAAATATTTGGTTTGATTTATAGGTTTCATTATTTTGGGCGAAGAAAATAAAAAAATCGTTAACTGAGAGATCTGGGTTTCGTAAAAAAGTACATTGAAATAGGTAAGTTACGAAATTTCCATGTCCCGTGATTTATTTGAAAAATATTGTTTATAAAATGTGTATTATAGTTTTTCTTTTACTTTTTCGTTTTTGTGACAGTGAGTTTATTGCTTCTTCATTCTCTTTTTCCTACAATAATAACGAGATGAAAGTTTGTAGGTTGAATTATAATGAATTTCAGTCCTGTATGTATTTTTTTTATTTCAAGCTTTGTTCAATTAAATTTTTTACAAAAGGTTTTATTCAATATTCAAATTTTGTTAGTTACAGACGAATTAGATGTTATTTGTAACTTCCTAGATTTATCCACAATATGTTTCTGATTTACATGTTTAAAAGTATTAAAATATAATGCCGCAACCGTTGGAGTACCTCTTCGCTTAATTTTAGCGGGGACAATACCCAAAGGTATATGAAGGTAAAAGGTCAGTTCACATTTATTTCTGAAACATGAAACAATATATATATATATATATATATATATATATATATATATATATATATATATATATATATATATATATATATCATATATTAGATTATTGACTGATTTTACGATGTTTAATCTCTTTTAACTATGTAAATGATTCTAGTCTGTGATTTAAAATCGTAATATGAATAAAATACAAATATCTCATTTTGGAGTCTTTATCTTGTGATAGTTTTCTTCTACCGTGCATGTCGGGCAATATCTTTGTTTTATTGTGCTTTTGTATATACCAGTGTTTGGTGAATTAACCTGGGTTATTCTTTGATTGAGAGTTCGAATTTTGCCATCAGTATTTTATTTCAGTTTAAATTCGGACTTTAGTGGGGAACAGCATAGTGCATCGTGCACTCTGTGATACGGAATTTTGTTTTTTATTGATATTAATAATATCTCGATTCTGAAGCATATGCTTAGCAAATTGACAGATTCCATTTTGAATCCAAGTCGGGTCTAAATTTATGCCCTCTGAGATCGAAGATTGGGGTCATTTTGTGTTTAGTCTATCCGTTTGGCTGTCGGCAACAATGTGGGTTCCGTTGTGCAACTCTTAATTTCTTCAAATTTAGTATGGAGCTATTTAATAATAATGTCTAGAACGAGTATGAGTGACATTTACAAATAAAGATATAGACGCTTTAAACATCAGCAATGTTCTAAATCACAAAAAAGTCCTGGGTTCCGCCATATTTCAAATCGAAGACCATAGTCCTAATATTGTCTTTGTTCCCCTTCCCCAGGGGGAAATTTTGGAGGTTATGTTTTTCTGAAAGCTTATAAAATTGAGACATGTTAGCACCCTGGGCGGTGGGGCGTTTAGGAGTTTTGGGGTAAAAATCATAGAAAATTAACAAAATTCGCTGAAAACTGGAAAACCTCAATCAATCCCTCATTTATGGTCTCTGTTTGCAGTGAAAGTACTGGTTGTATGGTAGATTTCTTAAATGATAAGAATTGACCCATTTAACTTCCATTATGTATCAAATTTGGGGGTAAAAACTCATTTTTTAAACAAATCTGTGAAAAAAGTAAAATACTTTAAGCCACATATAACCCATGATTTTACCAGATGTTTTTCAGAGGGTATGTTTTTCCGAAAGCCTACCAAAAATGCTACAAATTGAGCTTTGTTAGCACTCTGGCCACTTAGGGGTTTTGGGAAAAAACCATGGAAAATTAACAGAAATAGCTGAAAATTGGAAATATACAATTAATTCTCCATTTAAGGTCTTTTTTGGCAATTAGAGTTATAATTGTATGACAAATAGCTTAAATGATATGTATGGACAATAAACAATGTTTTTTTTTTTTTATTAAAGTTGGTAAAAACTATGAAAATAAGCAAAAATTGCTGAAAACTGGAAAACCTCAATCATTCAGATAAGGCTTCTGTTTGCAATGAAAGTACTGGTTGTATGGTAAATATGTTAAATGATAAGTATTGACCCATTGAACAACCATCGTGTATCAAATTTGGGGTCTAAATATTCAATTTTTAAAACAGAAATTTGTGAAAAAAGTATTGGAATTTAAGCCACTTATAACCAAGTTTTTACCAACATGTTTTTGGAGGGCATAATTTTCAGATAGCCTATCAAAAATGCTACAAATTGAGCTTTGTTAGCACTCTGGCTACTTGGGAGGTTGCGGGTAAAATCCATATAGATTAAACAAAAATCACTGAAAATTGGAAATATACAAATAATCCTTCATTTAAGTTCTTTTTTTTTTTTTTTTTTTTTTTTTTTTTTTTTTTTTTTTTTTTTTTTTTTGCAATTAAAGTAAAAATTGTATGGCAGATGACTTAAATAGTAAGTATGGGCATGATAAAGAATGATTGTTTATTACAATTGGTGTAATACCCTTTGTTGAAACTAGGGATATTAGTGGTATAAATCTAATATTACTTCAGATTACTGCTTTAAAATTTGGGATTAACCCCCCCCCCCTTCACCACATCTGACACGCACTGATTGCTTAATCTACCAATATACATCGATTAAAATATATACGATACCACCATTTCTTGTATTATATCCTGGTTTTCCAATTTTCAACGATTTTTGCTAATGTTTTACCCCAAAACTCCATAACCCTTATGGCTAGAGTGATAACATTTCTCATTTTGTAGCAATTTAGATAAGCTTTCAGAGAAACACACCATCGAAACTTATACTTTGGTAAAAATTGGGGTACATGTATTTAGTGGCTTAAACAGATTTCTGTTTAAAAATTGGTTTTTACCTTAAAACACCACATTTGATATACAATGATTGTTTAATATGCCAATACGTATTATTCCAGATATTTGTCATACAACAATTAAACTCATTGCAAAAAGCCATAATAAATGAATGATTATTTAAGATTTTCCAACTTTCATCGATTGTTTTTTACTATTGTATGGTTTTACCTCAAAACTCTTGAATACCCCAATTGACAGAAACGCTAGAGTGCTGAGGCAATAACTTTGGGCTCAATTTGTAACATTTCATTAAGCTTTCTGACAAATATAAAACATCTTAGATACCAAAGTATAAATCTTTAGGATGTCCAGGACACAGGTACAAATCCGGCAAAAATTGGACAAACACGGACCTCTGGAAACCAAGAGGTGGGATCAGGTGCCATGGAGGAGTAAGCATTCCCTGTCGATCGGTCACACCCGCCGTGAGTCCACATTCTAATGAAATACATGAGGAACGATTGTTTGTTTGTTTATTGTTGTTTAACGTCCCAAACATGAGGAAAGAATCCTCGTCACAATTGGTACAGACGTCTCAACAACGAAAAGGCAACTCAATATTTCACCCAGTGAAACAGAGTAATCGCAAACAAGACTACTATAGCGACCGTAAAAATTGCGGAACATTGACATCAAACGCGGTTTTCGATAGCCCTGTGTAAATAATTTGTCAGTGAGTAGTTTACATCTGTATATGAAATGTTCATGTGTTGAACACGCCCTGGCATATCGGATCATTTGTGAAATATGAACACCATGAATGTGACTGTGGGATATTACTACTTAAATGTGGAAAATTTACGATGGGAAAGCCGAAATCGTGGCGTTGTCGTATAGCTTAGTAACCAATTTCCCGTCTGTGTCTATAGTAAGTAAAATATACATATATACCCTCCAAAATACCCCTTGTTAAAGACTATGGTTTTAAGTAGCCAACAGTCTATTAATTGTTTTTAGTACCCAAAACACCAAATTTGTAATATAATGATTGTATAATGTGCCAAGACTTCTCAGTTTAGATATCTGTCAGTGGTAATGAATGAAGGACTAATTGGGATTTTCGGGTTTTCAGTTATTTTTGTGTTTTGTATGGTTTTAATTCAAAATTCTGAAATGCCCTAGAGACTAGCGTTCAGATAAGCATACCCTTCAAAATCCCATTTGATAAAAACTGAGCTTTTTAGTTGCCTAAAGACTAGTCATTTTTACATAGATTTCTATTTAAGAATTTAGTATTTTAACCCAAAACACCAAATTTGATTCACAGTTGTTTAAATATTTATCATTTGAGATATTTACCAAACAACCATTGCTTTCAATGCAAACAGAGGCCATAACTGAAGGATTAATTGAGGTTTTCCAGTTTGCAGCGATTTATTTTTTATTTTCATGGTTTTAAAATCAAAACACCAACTAAAAAAATAAATCATTGTATATTATGTCCATATTTAACTTTTATGCAATCTGCCATACAATTATTACTCTTATTGCAAAAAAAAAACTTTAACGAAGAATTAATTGTATATTTCCAATTTTCAGCTATTTCTGTTAATTTTCTATGGTTTTACCCCAAAACCCCTAAGTGGCCAGATTGCTAACAAAGCTCAATTTGAAGCATTTTTGATACGCTTTCTGAAAAACATCCTCCAAAACACAAATTGGTAAAAACATGGGTTATAAGTGGCTTAAAGTATAGTACTTTTTTCACGGACTTTTGTATAAAAAAATTATTTTTTACCCCAGAACACCAAATTTGATAAATAACGGTTGTTAAATGGGTCCATACTTGCCATTTAAGATATCTACCATACAACCAGTACTAATATTGCAAACAGGGGTCATAAATGAGGGATTAATTGAGGTTTTCCAGTTTTCAGTGATTTTTGTAAATTCTCTATGGTTTTTACCCCAAAACTCCTAAACGACCTAACGGCCAGAGTGCTAACATGGCTCATTTTCTAGCATTTTGTATAAGCTTTCAGAAAATCATAACCTCCATAATTCCCCCAGGGGGACAAGGGTTATTGGTGGTTCAAAGACTACCACGCCTTGAATTTCATTTACTATACACCCAGTATCGAAAACAAGCAATTCAATTACAAACGGGTTTTGCAGTGCCTAGACATCAACCATCTTCCACATAACACCGTCATATGTTCATGTGCACCATCTCCCTTCAAATATAAGCCTATCGGGCATGTCACCACCTGCGACGTTTCTATTGTTGAAAATGAAAACCTCAAAAATCTTATTTTAACAGGACAAAAATACCGCGAAGCCGTTCCTTTTTTTTCAGTTTAGTTATAAATTCTGTTGAAGATTATGCCAGATGATGGGCCAAACATGAAGACGTGGAACCAGACACTTTGTCTGAATGAATAAAGGCTATACAATGGTTGATAAAATCTCGTATTCGAAAACTTAAAGGAACTATGAAAACACGTAATCCTTCTGTATTTAGTGATGCAGAACTGAGCTGAGATCGAAGTAGTAATATTCTACCTCTCCTACCTATGGCATTTTCAATTCACAACTTATACGTTATGTCAGTGTATGCTCTTCTATCTTTTATTCTGAGAGCGAAACGACTCGCCGATAAACTATTTACACAATTTTACGTTGCTGAACGCTTGAAATCGTCTTTAAAATCGATACGGGGGTCTTGTTAAATATTATAAAGTCCCCCTCTCAATAATATTAGATAGTATTCTGGAGCACGAACACAGACGGTGACTCCCTTTCACCGAACTTGACCTTTTCACCAAACTTGACCTTTTCACCGAATTTGACCCGCCCAACGTACAAGACAGGTTTCCACATGTCATGCCAACAGAGGACACTAACTCCTTCCGGGCACCTGGTTCTACCTCGTTTGGGATTCGCAATTGTTCGTCATGTTGAGACCATTGCACATCTAATTCGTTGTGTTCTGATGGACTTGAGCTTCGATTATTAATTGGTACTTCTTCAGTTTTACTTTCAACCGATTTCCCCATGCCATATAATTAAGAACGTACTCAACATTTTAAAAACTTTCCAAGCGTGAATCGTTTAAGTCTAGATATCTCTTCAGTCAGTGAACGACATTTTCAAAATTCATAATGAAACCCTGTATAGAAGATTCATGTAAACTATTAAGACATACAATACCACTGGAGGGTACAATTGCATTGGAAACCAAGAGAGCGTTAAGTGGAACAAGTAGTTCCGAATTTGATATTGATAATACAAAGAACCTCGACCTTTTAAATAGAATTTAGTGTCATATACAACATGAATATCTTTATGGGGCGCCGTTTTACTTTTTAATACCAGATAGTGATATCACTCTATCGAATAGGTGATATCACTTATTCGAATAGGTGATATCACCCATTGGAATACCGGAGAATACCTTTTCGAATAAGTGATATCTCCTATTTGAAAGAGTGATATCACCTATTCGCAGGAGTGATACCACTTATACGAATAAGTGATATCACTTATAAAGACGATTAAGTTATATCACCTATTTGTATAAGTAATATCACTCTTTCGAATAGGTGATATCACTTTATATGTTTTATAGGGTGATATCACTTATTCAAATAAGTGATATCACCTATTCGAATTGGTGATATCACTTTACAAAACGAATAAGTGATATCACTCATTCGAATAAGTGATATCAATTATTCAAACTTGGAACAGTAAAAACCTTATGCTCCCCATTTCTTCCATAAATGTAGATCTGCAGTGAATATCACTAGACCTCTATCTATGGAAGAAAAAAAAGCGCAAAGGATGATATTACGGTATCGTTATAAAGTCGCAGCGCTGCAGAATCGGAATCCTATCCTGTGTCTGTTGTAGGAGTTCAACATTCAAAGCAGACACAGCCACCGACACCATACCGCCCACTCCTGTCATTTTGAACTAGAGTCCGAGTTCCGCACAAAATAGTTTTAAAAGTGGTTGAATTTAAAACACCCTATATAATTCTTTGGACCAAATGTAAGAAAACAAAAAAAATAAATAATTTATAATGCCCAAGATGACACAAGTCATATTTTGTTAGACCAATGTATATATTTTGTTTTTGTGTGTAGAAGCATTCATTGGCATTGATCCATAAGTGATATCAATGATATTCGAATAAGTGATATCACTTTACAAAAAGAATAGGTGATATCACTTAGTCGAGTAAGGGATATCACTTATGCGAGTAGGTGATATCACTCATTTATTTGAAAAAATGATATCTTTCATTCGAATAGGTGATATCATTCATTCGAATAGGTGATACCACTCAATTGTATAAGTGATATCACTTAAGAATTTATAAAAGTGATATCACCTATTTGCATAAGTGTTATCACCTATTCGAATGAGTGATATCACCTATTCGAATAAGTGATATCACTAACTGGTATTAAAAAGTGAAACGGCGCCCCATATATCTTCAACACCGTAAACATATGATCAATTCTATTTTTAACAGCCAAATACCGTGTACTATAAATATATTCTGTCTGTTTTGCAGGATAAGGATTTATAGGTATACTGATTATCTCCCAAATTAACGAACTGAATAAACGCCACGTTTGATATCCCGCTATACGTTTTAGAACTTTTTAACAATTAGTTTTTAACATAATAATAAGGTTAAATCCATAAATATAATCCTTGTTTAAAGGACCATTAGCTGTATTTTTCTTTTCATTTTTTTCGCCCTTTTTAATAGTTAGATTGATATACAATGACAAAACAGAGATCTACACAGGCATAACAATTCTTACATTGCTATATATTTTGTGAAAATTGCTGGAGAAATCCAGCTTTGGCATTTTTTCAGTTGCAAGTGATTAACTGAACCTTACTATTTGTATATGATGAGCACATTGGGCCGTAACTTATTTTCACAAAATATACAGGAACAGAAGGATTGTTATGCCTGTGTATAGCTGTTATTAGTCATCGTACATCAAATACAAGTAGTAAAAGTAAAAAATAATCGAAATAATTTTTTTGGTAAACACAGCTCACGCCCCTTTAAATCTTATCCAAGTATTTTTTTATCATTCCTTTATGAAGAGCACAGTAGAATTAGTACAACATAAAACGAACTGAAGTGGTGGGATTTTCTAACTAGTTCTTCCTTGCTTTCAGTCGTTCTAAAAATGAGTTCAATTTTCAATTGTTAATGCTTTTAGAACTAACTGCATCTCTTAATCGTATTCAATCAATATCATTTGATAACTTGATAACTCAAAATTATTTATGCATTTTAATCGGATTTTTTCTAAAACAACACAACATTTATTTGTGTAAACAGTGTTCGGTTTTCAATACACATTATGTTTGGATTATTTAGGTAGATCTATATACAAATACACGAATGTTTTGATAAGAGACTTGTACATTTGTGCCCATTTAATGTATATTAGTATACATACTTTTCCATTTACAATCGTTAGGACTGAAGATTTATACACTCTCGTTTACAATGTATACATGAACAGGAAATATTATCTACTTTCAAGATTTTATGGGGATATTGATTTAGATACTTTATACTTTTATGTTGAAATCGCAGGCTTGGGATACTCCAGTAATAAGATAATAGATAATATGTACACCTAAAATGAAAGTGAGAAAATATTTAAATCATTACTACTTGTTCCTTTTTCAAATACTGTAAATTATCAGATAACGCGAGACCTAAATGAAAATAGAAGTTATCTATCATCCTTTTTAGATTACATAGATTTACAAAGAAAGACATATTAACATGTCATTCAAACAGCTGTTTGGAATAATGTTTGCATAGATGAATAAATCTTGCTAATACCGGTAAGTTAATCAAGAGTATTACTTCGTGAAGTATTCAGGTTTACGCAGGTTTCTGGTTAAGTCATGCATAACTTACGACCAGCGCTAAATAGCTAAAGTTATGCGGAACATACCCGATCAATATTGTGCTGAAATTGACTTTGGTGTCATGCAATCTGATTAACGTACAGGTAAACAGGGTGAGATATATATATAGAGAGAAAACGTTACTGCCAAATCCGGTTAAATGTGAGTCCGGGAGCAGATCATGAGGTACGACGCCCAAGAAAAGGATGATACTGTGTTAAATATACCGAGTAACACTGATGATTTGAAATTAAGGAATGGGGCAACAAAAAGACGTGTACAAGGAACGAAATACGGCGAATTAAAAGGAGACACTATAGGTTCTCCCAAAAGACACTGGCTCTATGGCAAGCTATACTCCTTTATATGGAACGATGTTTGCACACCGCCAAATCTTCATAAATATATGCCATATATCTTCTTTATCGAAGTGGTTCTGGTGGGATCTTTTGGCGTCTTTATAGCGATACCACATTTATACAGTCAGGAAGATGGGAACGCTTTACTGTATAATCAAGCGTTTGGATGCGTGATATTTTTACAGATTATCTGTAACTGGTTACTGATGCAGTACACGGATCCATCCTTTACGTCGTCCTGTTTCCCTTTACAGACCGCAAAACTAGGCAATGATCTACAAGAGGTAAGGCATTGGTTAATTACGGTTAATAAGTTCGTTCGTCAGTTAAAGCTAAATCAGAAAGATTGGTGAAATAGTGTCATTCCCATATTTAAGTCTGTTAAGGTCATTCTAGGACTCACTATATGGAGTTTTATCGAGTCAGCAATTACCGGTATTATAACAGTTGCATCCGAAGGTGTTTGTATTTGTGTATATGTGTATATTTGTGTATGTGTGACTGTGCGCTATGTGTGTGTTTGCACCTGTGATTGCATATTTGTTTAGTGTATGTTTGTGTGTATGTTTGTTTTAGAAACGGAATGATGTCCAGCAAATCTTCATTTATCCAGGGATATATAAAGCCTTACAGTTAGGCTTTATGTATCGCCGATTTACCATGCTATATTTTAAGTATATTCTCGGTTTTTACATGAATGTGTGCAGTGGTATATAAATGTGTGAACACAATGATCGTGGAGTCATTTTTTTAAATACATGATCTACAGGTAGATCGATTGCAAAATAGTCGTTTAGGCACGAACGCAAATCAAGCGTTATATATGAATAAGTATAGTTAGCCTATTGAAAATGTGCCTTTCGAAATTTAAAAAACCCTTTCTATAAAAAGAGAAACATTACGTCCGACTTGTTTCACTCGTCAAATCTGATAATTAATCTGTATTTACACTATTTAGGAAACAACGACAGTAGACAACAGAAGGGACTGGAGTTTAAACATGCATTTTATGAACACAATGTTTATATAGGAGACGCCTATGTACCTGTCTTCTATATTTTGTCATAAACGTCATTGCTTCGATACGGATCCGGACTTTCCGGACTATTTTCATTTCACCTGAACGCAGATTCAAACAAACTTTATATCCGAAGCATAAATCTTTGTTCATGACAAAGTCTTGTGAGTAGTACTTCAGAATGCATGTTAAATAGTTAATTTTTTTTATTATTATTTAATATTTGTATATTCAAATATATATAAGGGAATATTTGTATATATAATGATTTGTATTATTACACCTTTGTGACGCTAATGTATATAACAACACTCTGTGGCGTCTGAGTGTTTCTAAAAAAAACCGTCAAGTATGCACATCGTTGAAAGCAAATTTTTTTCTTCAAAGAACAAAAACTTCGAAAATAGAATTAATTACATTGTACAAACACGTATAAAAGCCAACCCAGTTACAAGGCTCTGTTTATATGCATTGTACATGACTGATATTGCCGCTTGCTACTGACGTAATTAAGGGTTTTTGAAGCTTTGAAATAAATCGTGAATTTATGAAATTACAAACAACTATTTAAAGTTGAGTACTCTAAATAAAGTCGTCAGGAATTATAATTGATTCATTTTAATTAAATCATTATAATTATCATTATTATTGATTCAATATTACTATTTATTTCAGCTTCCAGAGTTTTTACTGACAATCGAGCAAGTCCGTCCTACAAAACAGCAACAAGATGCTGGCCTTTATCCATATTGGTCATGGTCACCGTGTTTCCTCTGTGGAGTTTGGCGTCCACCGCGTTGTCACCACTGTCTTTTGTGTCACAAATGCGTACTAAAGAGAGACCACCATTGTTTCTTTGCAAGAAATTGTGTAGGATATAACAATCAACGCTATTTTTCCGTGTTTGTGTGTTGGGCGTTTACAGGGGCAGTATTTTCGTCCTACCATGCACTTGTGTATTTCTTCGGGTCATTTTGGCCTTTATTAACGTATTTTGATATTTTACCCTTCTTTTCATTTTTGCGAATCGTCTTTGGATTCGACCACGGTGCAGTTGGAATTTTAGTTATGATGGGTTGGGTTTTGGGAATGTTGGATGTGATATGTCTTATGCAATTGGCATCAAACTTTAGTGGTATCTTATCCGGGAAAACTTCGTTTGAAAGGGATCACGAAATCGACGTAAAAGACGAAAGAAAATTCAAACATAAAATGGCTGCCGTTTTCGGAGAATGGTTCATTTTAAGTTTCTTGTTCCCCATACCGTATTTTGTTTTACCATCAAAAGAGGACCCTTTTCATTGGACTACATTGGTTGCACCTTCCAGAAATCCTTTGATTAGAATATTAAAGCCAGCACATGAATAAATTGATTATTATGATAAATTTTTGTTCTTATTACAACATTTATTATATGCTGATATTAGATGTATATAAGTAACTCTCTTTCTTTCATTCTGTCTCTCTCTTTTCTCATCTCATTTCTCTTTTTCTTTGTCTATCTCATTATCCTCTGTTTTCCTTCTCTCTCTCTCTCTCTCTCTCTCTCTCTCTCTCTCTCTCTCTCTCTCTCTCTCTCTCTCTCTCTCTCTCTCTCTGAAATAAAGATTACCGAAAGACTTATAGAAATCATCTCATTTAGAGTCTTCTCCAAGAAAAATAGAATCTCATATTAAAAATATCAAAATGAGTTATAAAGAAAATATTACTATAATATGCCATTAAACACCATCCCAATATGTATAATAATTTCTTCATAACATATGGACCTTCATTTTAAAATGATAAAATTGAACAAAATAAGCCACAAAGAAAATAAATCTTTTAAACTTAACTTATATATATATATATATATATATATATATATATATATATATATATATATATATATATATATATATATATATATATATATATATATATATATATATATATATATATATATATATATATATATACAGAGCATGACGGAGATAACAAGTTTGGAACAAATCTTGTCTTTGAAGAAGACATTGGTTGTATTGTTTTAAATTGGATCAAGTTACTTGTTGCTTGAAGATTTGTTTTAATTATAATTTGATATACATATCTTTAAACAATATCGTTTGATCTGTTACATTGTTTTGTCTTAGGTCAATGACCATGATCAATCGCTGTCCTTGTTTTAATCTGCCCACTTACAAAATAATGTTTCATAAGTTTCATGACCATTCGTTGTCCTTATATATAGATATCAGCATAACAATACTTTAACATACAACAGACTAAAGATTAATCCTTTGTCCAAAAACCTTAACTAAGTGTTGCCACTTAACAAAGAAAAATGCTCTCTCTCTCTCTCTCATCTTAACAAAGAAAAATCTCTCTCTCTCTCTCTCTCTCTCTCTCTCTCTCTCTCTCTCTCTCTCTCTCCGTCTGTGGTTATATGTGTGAATAAGGAAAATAAAGACATCAACGTTCTTACATGACGGGTTTGGAGGTCACAAAACATCTTGGAATCGTACGGTTGAATAATATTCCAAAAAGTAATTATGAGTTGTTGATGGTTTGGTTTTTGTATTTTATTTTGTTTCGTGTTTTTTGTTTTGTTTTTGTTTTTGTTTGTTTATTTATCATTATTATTATTATTATTATTATTATTATTATTATTATTATTATTATTATTATTTATTTATTTATTTATTTAATATTTATATCTGTATAAGATTGTAACCGAAAATAGTTGTGGAACTACAAGTCTATGATCACCCCTTGTAACCCTATACATCTGTTTATACATCTATATATATATGTTTAAATGTATCTTAATTCATTTTCAAATTTAAACTTCCCCCATTAGTCACTTTACCTTTATCACTGACCGATGATAAACTTCCAGACAAATTTAAACTTACTCGTTACCATTATTATCAACAAATCATTACGTACATAAAAAGAATGACCTTTTTAACCTGTCATAACTTTCCATCAAAACACAACTACACATTTTAAAATTACATTGAATCTTCATGGCTTTTTTGTTTGAATTTGTTTGAAGGAGTGCATGCATTAACATGCATTTATTAACACCATCTTGAAATTTATAAATTTCGGAATGAAATAAGTTTTATTTTCCATAAAGTTTTAATGGAGTATGATAAAACATTGTATGGGGAAATGCGTTGAAGGGGACCCGTGACTGACTGGTTAGAGCATCGATCTTTGAATCATGAAGTCTCTAACTTCTTGTTAGTGCAGGTTCGAGCCCGCTGGAACCTAAACTGATTTTGTGGGTAACTTTACCAGTTTTTACTTGCGGAAGGCCGATGGTCTCTCCCCTACCACTAAAAGTTGCCGCCACCATATAATTGAAAAATTTTGAATATAAAAAATCTCAGATACCAAAGTATAAATCTATAGGATGTCCAGGATATAGATACAAATCTGGTAAAAATGGACAAACACGGACCTCTGGAAACCGGGATGGATGGAGGAGTAAGCATCCAATGTCGACCGTTCATGAGTTCACAGGGAAATCAGTGAAACAGAGTAATTTCGGGACGTACATCAAACGCGGTTTTCGACATCCCTGTGTCAATAATTTGTCAGTGAGTAGTTTACATCTGTATATGAAATGTTCATATCTTGAACGCTCTGGCATATCGGATCATTTGTGAAATATAAACTCCATATGCGGGTGATTGTGGGATATTACTACTTAAATGTGGAAGATTTACGATGGGAAAGCTGAAATCGTCGCGTTTGTCGTATAGCTTAGTTTCCCGTCTGTGTCTATAGTAAGTAAAATGTCTAAGTATGAAGCGTGTGTGCTTGATTCTGTTGTATCTTTAATTTCTATTTCGCTGGGATATATCGCATTGACATGTGTATGAAAATTATCATTATTAATTGACAAAACGTCGTCGATATATCCAAATGTCAAATTAAACGACACCGCTAGCTTTTTCTTCTGAATGGTGCACGCAAAACACTTTTCAGAATAAATAAATAGGTTCAATATACCTGACAAAGTATGTAATCTCTAAAGTTTATCAACTGTGTTGATTTCATCCCTATGCACTGAAATTTTATCAAAAGGTCAGACAAGGTTAACAATAGTTACTTATTTTACATTATTCTGGGTCCAAAGATAATAAATACGGACCAGATATGAAGTATGCGTCTTTACAAGATGAAAACTCTTAACATGATGCTGAATGTCCAGCGAGGTCTCGAACATCATTATATCTCGAATCAACAAATTCACTGAACCTGAATTTAGCTTCAAAAATTCCATTTGGTCCCTTGTCAAAGTAGAAGATATGCGTGGTATGAAGAATCAGCGTTTTGTGAGCACTAGTTCATAACAAAGGTTAAAATATCACCCAAGGCTGATGTCTTGTCAATACACGAAATAGCAAAGGAATAATTGTTCGTTATAAACATTTAACTTTAAGGTTACCTTTCATTCTATTAAAACAGTAATTTGGCAATTATCATAACATGATAATATCAGAAACCGAATTCGAAAACATCACGAGAAAGCTATTTATAGCATCCATCTGGACATTTATCATTGTTTTACTATTACTAGCTATCAGTCTATAAGTCACTTTTAAGAAAATGTGCAGCATGATTACAAATTATATATAGCAATATTGGAAATCGGTCTGCTGTTAAAAGAATGTTTGTCCGCAATAATATGTAATTTTCAAATTCCATCTTTTATCTTTAAAGGCATTTGACCGGAGTCACAGTTACGCTCAGTAGTAAATCAACTAGATAAAGTACATCAGTACCTAGCAGATATAAATAAATAATCATAATTTTTAAATTTTACCTTATTTGCTAATCAATAATATACGTGTCTGTCTCGAGCTCTCAATGCACCGGTAAACATTGTCAACCAAGAAAAGATAGAAAATGGGAAAATATAGATCGTTTTTGTTCTTGTTTGCCTTGCTTTCGACATCTGTTGCGGTTCCTGTGAAGGTTCTCAGGCCCATAAAAGAGGGTACAGAAGCGGCCGTCTTGTTGGCTCCTGGTGAACAAATCAGCGCTGAGGCTTATAAACCATTAGGTGAGCTCGACTTCGATTTTAGCTTTATAAGTGTGATAGATATTGGATTAAATACAAGCAGCAACAACAACAACAACAACAACAACAACGAACTATAATTTTCTTGCATATGTTTAATGATTAACCCATACAAATAGTTTTACACTGAAATTGAAAACATCACAATGCTATATGGAAGATGCAAAGATGAATTGTATTTTTACTGGTAAAAATGAGTAAATTGATATTTAGAAATAGTGACATTGTAAAAAGAATGGATAAATAGTTTATATTCGTGTTTTTGTGATCGCCTGAACAGTATGTCAGGAAGTAATAGATCGGATTTCCTGTATAAATTTATATCTTGTTTCAACACAAAAATCACCATGCAGGGTATAGATAAATAGTTTGTTGTGAAAATGGTTGCATCAATAGAAATTGAATCGATCTGACAAAGTTAATACTTAATCATACATTTATAAAGTTACATATCATTTACCTTTTGAATATAGTAAATATAGCTATACTATAGTTTTGTTTGTTTATTTATTGTTGTTTAACGTCCCACTCGAGAATATTTCACTCATATGGAGACGTCACCAAATGCCGGTGAAGGGCTTCAAATTTTGGCCTATGCTCGGCACTTACGGCCATTGAGCAGTAGGGTTCTTTAACGTGCCAACACCTACTGTGACACGGGACCTCCAGCTTTTACTGTCTCATCCGAAAGACAGGAAACTAACCTGTCGCCGGCGGGACTCGAACTCACGACCTCACGATTCAGAGTCGAGCGCGCTACCGACTGAGCCAGGCCGGCTCCTATACTATAGTAAGTGATGTCGAAACATCAAGACATTAAAGCAATTATATTTAATCAGAAAACATTTCTAATATAGGATTATCGGGAAAATGTATCTATCGAAGCAGAAGGGTAGTTTATTTCAAATCAAAAATGTCGAAGCAAAGTTATATTTTAGTATTTTGAGATGAAAAGAAACATCCTGTTTATTTCAGCTACGACTCTCCAGTTAATAACGCCGTTAAAGCTATGGATTGTATTGATACAAAACTTCACAAATGGGAAAGTAAATGAATTTCAACTTGCTGAAACAGTATCCATGGCAAAGATACAGCTTAGTCAGATGGGATTTAAGTCGGGCAATATTTTCCTGGCTGGACATGGTCAAGGGGGTAAGATGTGTCACTGTTAAGTGACAGCAAATGCATTTCATTTATATTTTTCCTATGTTTACCGAATGATTCATAATTTTAAATACTAAACTAACACTACAAAATAAACTTTTAAACTGTTAATGAAGTTATCAAGTATGGTTGGTGACTTGGTCCTGTTTTTTTTTTCGGGGTGGGGGGTGTTCATATCAACAAGAATTTTTTCATAAATATATATATATATACATGTGTATATATATGCCACAAGCTATAGGTGAAGTGCCAGAAATTATGACCTATGCTATGAACTTAGGACAAAGAAGTGAGGGTTCTTTGACGTGCCATGTCCACTGTGATACAGAACCTCGGTTTTAAGCCTCAACCGAAAGACCCGTTAATTTCACTTTGTATGCCGAGCACTTGGCGAAGGAACAGTCAATACCATTTTTAAGTTTTTGGTATGACCCGGTACCCGAAATCGAATTCGGGACGCTCCACTTGCTGATCACTAGACCTCTACAAGCGGTCCTGCTTTGGCTGCATATTTCAATACTCGCTGCTAGTGTAACCGGTACGAAGAAGTTGCTTTCTCCTTCATGGCATCTGGTTCCAGTCATATCTATTAACTATTTAAGGTAGTACATTTTATGTGTTTGTTAATTTGTTCATTGGTCAATTGACCTTCACTACGTTAATTTAAAACAAATCAATTAATAACTAAAACAGTCCTTTACTTTAACATTTTCTGTATAGCTTTTTTGTTTTACCATAAATCACGTATTTCGCGAGTGATAACTTTCGCAAAAATTCTCGTGGAGACCTGTTCGCAAATATTGCTATAAAAGCCTCTGTGCATAAACCTTTGTCCACGTATAAAACAATACTGTGTAGCTATCGAATTATTAGAACAAAATGTTTGTTCCGCACAACATTGCAAAAAAGGCTACCTCTGCATAAAAGTCACCTGCCTATAAAGGCCATTAAAACAAAACCTTTGTTTACTTTTATTATTAATGAACCTTTCTGTAAAGGCCACCTGTCTTTAGCAGCCACTTTTGCTTGTTCCCTTGAGTGGCCTTTATAGACAAGTTTGACTGCATATAGAACATAAAGAACTGAGTATGCACCGTAGACCTGTCTTAATCGGGAAAACATTTTTTAAAAGAATGCAATTAAACTTTTTGCAGTTTTCTGATATTTTATGGCAGAACAGAAAAATAAATATAATTTTCTGACATTTTGTGATAGACACCGGAGATGTTTCAAAAATAATATGTAATTCCAGACGTATTGTATTGTCTTTCCTTATGACATTGAATCTACTGAGATATTTTAGTTTTTAATGAGCCAAAGTTTTCGTACTGCAAGATTGTTTTTTCCTTTTTAGGTATAATAAGCGGTTCGTATGGTTTCGGTCCAAATCATATCCTGACGGGTGTTCTATTATTTGCTGCCTACGTCACAAAAGTTCGCTCTCTCAAAGACTATCCTGTTCCAGTTCTAACAATATCAGGGGATCTTGATGGTCTTACACGAATTACGAAAATTGTGGATACATTTGAGTAAGACTTTTTTCAGATTTTTATGGAAAAATCCCTGTACTTGTAAATGCGAGATAATTATTATATGAATAATTCGATCTGAAAGACAAACTTGCATTTTAAAAAACTTCATGTCGGGATCTCTATACTAATTCTGACTTGTAGATATAAGTATAGATATCGTTATATCATTATAACTTGTCTCAACTTATAGATTGTAGCTGTATGTAGCTAAATTTTATTTAATTCATATTGCCATTTTATAATTACTATATACATTTTATATATTTGTGATAACACATATATCTTCATTGTCCTATACAATAAATGAAGCTTTACCTAAGTGGATGCGTAAGACAGGTTGAGCTGTACAATAGCATAAATTGTTTACAGGTGACGCTTACTCCTCCAGGACACCTGATCTTACCTCAGTATTTTGGGGAGTTTCGTGTTTGTTCAATGTTCACCCGATTTGTATTCTGAGTCCTGAACCTCCTGACAGTTAATACATTGATATTTGTGATTTTTATGTCTTAAACCACAGAGATCTAGAAGTATGTTTGACGAGCAGTCCCGAAGCGATGTATACGACACCCGTCATTGTTGTACCGGGAATTACGCATGCACAATTTGCATCCGGTCAAATGCCTTTAAATGTAGTCGAACATGACCTGATTCCGGAAATCGACGACGAAAGCGCACGGAAGTTAATTGCAGAATACTCAAGTGCATTTATGCTTAAAGTCCTCGGGGTGACCGAGTATGTCGCACATTCTATTTTACTACTGGGAACAGGGTACAATACGACTAAAGAGATACTTAAGGTAATTTTTTGACAGACAAAGAAATAGATTTGCCTTCACATATATGTATAATATAGATGTATACTTTTGACTCTAGGACCAACTTACTCGAAGCTTAAGGATATTATTATTATGTCTTAGGATGTTTCAAACTTGGCCTGATTGGCTTTCAGATTTCTGGATTAGCAGAAGTTGAGAAAAAATTTTAAACTTGAGCAAGTGGGTCAAGAAATAAAACGTTATGGTGTTGTCAATTTCATTTATGGAAAATGCATATACGAAAATCTTGTTTAATGTATCATAACCTTAGACAATAACAGAATGTCATGCTAACTTTTGTTGTTGTTGTTGGTGGTTGTGATGGTGGTGGTGGTGGTGATGGTGATATTTCTGTTCAAATGCTCGTAGTAACTGTAACAGATTTCCAAGAAACATTTGAGTGATTGTTATCCATGATAATAATACTGTATACTTTTCAAATTAGGGGTGTACAGTTAAAACATTATGTTGACTCCTTCCGGACACCTGGCCCCATCCCATTCGCAATTGTTTTTTCATATTGAGACCGTTGTTATTTCTAATTTGTCGTATTCTAATGGACTTGGAGTTTCGATTACCCATTGGTACTTCTTAAATTTTACTTTTACGCTGATTTCACACATTACTTTAGCTCTTATATGTGATGCCAACAAATAGCCTGTCACCTCTATTATGGTCACCAGGGGGTGCTTAATCCTCCATGGCGCCTGATCCCACCTCTTGATTTCCAAAGGTGTGGTGTTTGTCCAAATTTTACCAGATTTTTCTATATATCCTGAAGAATTTTACTTTCTGAGATTTTATTTTTAAACACGTTGAATTAGTAAACATTTGCCAATTAACCGTCGTAGATCTATATAACACGCTTCTTCTGAATGTAGATAAAGCTTTTGGAATAACGGCTATTTCTATGAGACGGTCTGACTGTGTATCTGTATAATTCAAATGTTTTGTCAGAAAATATAGCTGTAAAATGCTATAATATAATTATTACATTATATTCATGATACAATGTAAGAGAAAATTAAATTTTCTGTCTAGTTTCCAATACGTTACATGGGAATGTTGAGCATTATCTAGCGAATTATAGGAAAACAGAAGAATCGCCATACGACATACAGTTGCCATATTAAATTATCTGCCATTCTATATGCATTGAATATTTTATTTGTTACTTATTCCATTCCTTTTAAAGTAAATCAGGGGGGAATCTTATTTAATTTCTGTATCCCATGCTGACGAAATTCGATTTCAATTATTTACAGCCTTTGTCGACCATCAAAGCGTTAGATGAAAACAAAGACAAGGTGTCCATATGGTCAATTGCTGCACAGTCAATGGTCGTGAACGCAACAGACAGAAGCTTAGTACAGGTAAAACATTCAGGTGCTTCAGGAAGGATCAGTCAACAGAAGATTTCACTTTCCATGGCGCATGTACATCTCCGTTTGTCTACCGAGTAAATATTTCTTAGTACCATTTTCAAGAAAATTAAGGGGCCTACGTGGACGAGTGGTTACAGCATCGCGCTTTGAACCATGCAGTCTCACACTTCCTGTCAGCGCAGGTTCGAGTCCTGTTGGAAACTAAATTGATTTTTGTGAGAAAGTTTGCCAGTTTACTTGCGGAAGACATGTCGTCACTTCCAGGGTACATTGAAAACGGGTGCTCTTTCCCGCCATTAAAAAGTGACCACCACCATATAGCTGAAAAATTTTTTAGTGTGGTGTAAAACACCATTCAAAATTTAAATTCGAGCAAATTATACGCTAAAGTAACATTTCTGCCGCTTTTCACAAGATTCTATTAAATATTTCACTTTTTTGTTGGTTTTATTGTTGTTTAACGTCCCACTCAAGAATCTGTCACTCACATGGAGACGTCACCAATGCCGGTAACGTTTGGTCTATGCTCGGCACTACGGCAGTGAGGGTTCTTTAACGTGCTAACACCTACTGTGACACGGGACCTCGGTTTTTACTATCTCAGGTGACAGGTTGGTTTCCTGTCCTTTGGATGAGACAGTAAAACTCGAGGTGCCGTGTCGCAGTTGGTGTCAGCACGTTAAAGAACCCTCACTGTTCAATGGCCGTAAGTGCCGAGTATAGGCCAAAATTTGAAGCCCTTTTCAGAGGCATTTAGTGACGTCTTCATATGAGTGAAATATTCTTGAGTGGGACGTTTAACAACAATAAACAAACGAACAAATCAAATATGTACTTATGCATTTTTATAGATTTCATACAGCGGAGTGACAAAAGTCGGTCAACTTCTTATCCGTCTCTATGCATTTCTTGTAAAACCACATTCTTTTAAAAATAACTATGACAAACTGTCATTTCCTATTCCATTACAACACAATTTAAACTAAAGAACATTAATATTCTGAAGTTTCTTAGTTTATTTTGTTAAAAATATTTCATTATTTCATTTTATAGTTCTGATGAGTTTTACACGATATGAAAATATCATCTCGCGAATAAATTTCGAAATTGTGTATCGCGAAAATAAGATCCCGCAATCATTTTCGGAATTACAGTATTATGAAAAAATGACATTTCTATTCATTTCAGGCAACTAACATGATAGTAAACGAGTTCTTGCTAGAAATTTGTTTTCCTAATTTGAAATCTCCAAACGAAAAGGCCTCAATATCAACATACACGAGTGTTATTATGCCTCCAACGTCTGAAGATCTTCCTGTGGACCCCGTAACGCCTATACAACTCAAAACAAAAATGAAAAGTCAAGAGATGGTCCAAAAGTCATTCCCCTCCAATAAGTATGGAATATCTTATACATGCAAAAACATAAATACTGTAAGTTTTGTTTTTGTTTTATTGTTATGCTGTTTGTTTATGCTGATTACCGGACAGCTGGTCCCGTCCAGTTTTGGGAATCGCAATTGTTGTTCATGTTGAGACCATTTGTATATCTAATTTGTCGTATTAATTGACTTTTAGTTTCGATTATCCATTGCTACTTCTCAATTTGTACTTATATTATGATAAATTGTCAACACTTGTTTCCGTAAGTATTAACTGAAACATCTTAATAAAGTAATTCTAATTATAATTATAATGAAATGTTTGTAGAAAATAATCCATAAATTTCACTGTTTAAATTATTTTAAGTGCGATTAGTTTATAGTAATGTTTTATCGTTCTTTTTCAGCAAGCTTTCAATTTTGCTTTTATCACCTCTTCAAATCTCGCAAAACATCGTTATCTCTCACGTGGGCGACCTATTAGATTTAACGAAGATACCCTTACGTCCATCGGCCCAGTATGGACGATGAAGAATATAATATTAGACTATGAAATGTCTGGTTTATATGTGACGTCAGCACGTCTACACACTGAAACAAACGTGACAATACCGGAGTTTGCTGGAGCCACGTACTGTACGCTTTTATCTCCTTACAGAGCAATGGAATGGATATACATAGACTCATTAAAATTCAACCATCCATAATCCGCCATTTTGAAATTTATATTTGATAGTTTTAGATGACAATTTCATCTTTCATTTGTTCGCAAGAGGCGGGTATTTGCGTTAACTTTCAGTACGAGATCGAAATTCGAACCATGCGTTCCAGTTTAGATTTTGCATTTACTGTTTCTTTATTAAGTCTCGCTTGGAACGTGATTATCCGAGAATATGGACAAAAATATTGATGACGTCAATTCAAGTGTAATAGTCTCACAATTTCGCCGTGGTTAACGTTCTCTGTTTAGCAGAAGGATATACAAGTGACTCCAGTGAAATAAATAAACTATGGAATTATCTTTGCATGATTTATATAGGAAAATCACGGAATTTCACCGAGCTCAATTGCATTGCTTATACGGTACTTTAACGACAACATTTATTTACTAGGCTTACGAAGGACAAGATTTAAATATAAGATATTATTTTGCTTTATTTTTCACGCAACATCATTGTTGAATTCGCCGCCTTGACGAAGTCACCGTTAAGCCGTATAAAACAGTTCCCAGTATACCAAAATCCACCACCACGTAAAACGGCACAGTTGACAGTTGAACCATCTTGATCATTGTCCTTGGTGGAAAATGCCTGTCCATTGTTGAAATTGAGCAAGTCAACTGAATAGAATAAAAAATCGAATAAAATCACTGTAATTGCATCGATGAAAACTGTTTGCGTAAGAGCCTAAGAGACCACCTAGCCAAATACCGCCTTTTGAGGTGTCAGAATTTTAGAAGCCTATCCTCTTGTTGGACCTTATATTGATAAAACCTTAGGGTGTTTACCAAATTTAGACTAGTTTGGTTTTATAAAGTTACATAACCATGACTGACAAGTTGTTAACTATTTCTTCTACTAGCAAAAGATGCATTATTAATTCTGAAAAATTTGTTTCGTTTTTATGAGTTTAAGAATCATTATGTTTTTTATATAAAAAAGTGTTTTTGAAAATTGTAATTGTCAATGTAATCAGCGATATATAAAGCTAATATATATCGCTGATGTAATTTCGTTTTTAGCAGCAGGTGGCTGTCTATCCGAGTAAGACACCTTACCATTGGGGCAGTCGAACTGGCCATCGCTGGTTCGTTCCTGCCAATGACGAGTGCTACTACTTACATTCATTTACCCACATCTAAAAGAAACCTGTTAAATAAAGTCATTTTTTTTTCTTTTAGACTTTGATTAAATCAACATATGTTCGTCTAATTATATATATATATATATATATATATATATATATACATGTATATATATATATATATATATATATATATATATATATCTGTATTATCTGAATTTCGTTTACCTATTTCGACTTTTCCAATGTTAATTTTCCACATTTAAGTAATATCCCGCAACCACCTGCATATGGTGTTTATATCTCACAAATGATCCGATATGCCAGGGCATGTTCAACATACAAACATTTTCCTGGTATTAAATCAAATGTTGATAGCGGTTGTTAAGTCGTCTGTACCAATTATGACAAGGATTTTTTCTCATTTATTTCATTTGAAATCACCGACTCACTGCGAATGTGAACCGGTCAATAGGGGATGCTTACTCTTCCATGGCACCTGATCCCACCTCTGGATTTCCAAAGGTCCGTGTTTGTCGAATGTTTATACTTTGGTATCTGAGATTTTATATTTAATCAAGAACGTCTGTTGTTCCTTGTAATTGTTTTGATGTATATAATAACCTGCGCTGGAATCTCAGCTGATTTTATGAGAAAGTTTGTCAGTTTCCTTGCGGAAGAGCGGTGGTCTCTCCCAGGGTACTTTGAAACCGGGCTCCTCTCTCCTCCACATTAAAAACTGGCCGCCACAATATAACTGAAAAATTATTGAATACTGCGTAAAGAGCCATTCAAACAAAAATGACAAAACTCACCGTTTCCCGAGTAGTCACTTAAGGTGAGCTTGTAGCCAGACGTCTCATTACCAATACGAAAATGACCATACTGAGCAATAATGTCTATATCATGAATACCCTCCTCCCGGAGATACAACTCAGCATCTTGTTTGGTTAAAGCATGTATGGCCTCATTTCCTAAGAAAAAAATTATTTCAAGAAAAAAACACATTTGCAAAATAGCACTTCATGTATTTATTTATATCTTTTTGTCTATACAAATGTATGGAAGTAATTGCACGTGTGTGCGCTTATTTGTATATCTCTGTCTGTACAAATGTATGGAAATATTTGCACGTGTGTGCACTTATTTGTATCTCTGTACAAATGTATGGAAATAATTGCAAAGTGAGTGTAAGTGCGCCCTTTTTTTTGTATTTCTGTATGGAAGTAATTGCACGTGCGTGCGCGTGTGCGCTTATTTATATCTTTCTGTCTATACAAATGTATGGAAGTAATTGCACGTGTGTGCGCTTATTTGTATATCTCTGTCTGTACAAATGTATGGAAATATTTGCACGTGTGTGCACTTATTTGTATCTCTGGAAAAATATATGGAAATAATTGCAAAGTGAGTGTAAGTGCGCCCTTTTTTGTATTTCTGTATGGAAGTAATTGCACGTGCGCGTGCGCTTATTTATATCTTTCTATCTATACAAATGTATGGAAGAAATTGCACGTGTGTGCGTTATTTGTATTTCTCTCTGTACAAATGTATGGATGTAACTGTACGTGCATGCATGAATGCGCTTTTATGTGAGTGTGTGGACTATTACTGTAATGATGTTTGTCTACTAGGTTTTTATTACATTGATTCATTCCTTAAAACGAGAGAGGGGTGGATGGAGGGTAAAATAGCTTACTTTATATATTTCACCAACATCACTTTGTAACTTGTTTCAAAAATGGGCCTGGCTAGATGGCGTTTCACACAAGCAAAATTTATGATGATTACTAGAACATCGTCAACTTTTTTTTAAACTTTAAAATCTCCATCAAGATATTTCTTAATAAGTATCTAATTTGAGCAAATAACAAGATCATCCCCATCAGGTCAGAATGATAACGAAATATACCAACCTAACCAGTATTCTCCTGTGGCCATACCGAATCCGTATTTGTAGTCTTCCCATCCTCGATTGAAATTGAGTGTGCCAACAAAACGTCTTTGGAAGATCTAAAATCAAGTTAGATAAATATAATTGTAATTTTGTTAAAAAAAAATTCTGCGTATGCTGGAACGATGGTTCATCAAAATTCGTACACAAATCTAAATTGAACAAAATTCGGAGGCCTAATTTTTTAAAATAAGAAAAGAAAATATACATTTGTTGAGCCAATTATAAACAACGTATATTACAATACATCATAAAAAGTACCAAATACTTCAGGGCCCTGCGTGGCCGAGAACATCGCACTTAACACCATAGAAGTCTCTCGCCTCTTGTCCTACTCAAACCTAAGCTAATTATGTGAGAAAGCTTGTCAGTTTACTTGCAGAAGCCCGGTGTTCTCTTCTCGGATACATTGTAATCGGGTTTTCTCCTATATCTTTAAGATATGCCGCCAACATATAACTGAAAAATTGTTGAGCGTGGCGTAAAACAATAAAAAAAAAAAAAGACACGAATAACAATTGCTAATCCCAAACGGGATGGGACCGGCTATCTCCTATTGACATGCCGTATCCGTCGCAAATGTTCCAAGGAAAGTTTGGTGAAAAAGGTGAGGTCGATGTAAAGGTCATTAGTCCAGATCTGATTGGACCTGTAACGACAAAACACAAAACAAATTCTCACCGTCCATCCCCCACCATCCGTTTCCATATCACACTGAACATATATCAGTGTACCATTTTGAAACAAATCTAGTTCATAACGTCCCGATGATGTGCTCCCGAGTTCCAATGCCTCTTTACAAGTTCTAGGATATTTAATGGGATCGGGGTTAGTGCCTGTGTTACAAGATGAGTGTAATAGTAAGAACATTTTTGAATTTTTACATTTTTTATAAAATTATTGACAACTACTTCTAACTTATTCTTAATTTAACATTTTTATAAGAAAGAGACTATTTAGTAAAATTTTTGGTCTGTCGTATTTTCCCTAATTTTGACCTTCTTTCTAACTAAAGAAAATTGTTGTCTTGAAACATAATGCTCTGAATGTTTTGACATTAAAACAACGTCTTTACAACATTATAAGCAGTTTATAGTACTTAATAATTTGATAATCATTCAACATTTAAAACTAATTATCATTTTAGGTAGAAAAAAATCTGACTTAATCACTGACTAAGCGTTATTGGATATTCTTGTAAATTCTTTCGAAGGTTAAACGATCGGCCTTTTGCAAACAGGGCTTGGAAAATTAGAGAACATTTTTACTAAAGATACAGCTTTAAAGAGGTTACTCGCTTGAAATCTAGAAGTTTATACGCTTTAGGAACCACTATATATTGGTTTTACTAATTGATTTTTCTTACCAAAACATCCGAAAATGTGGAAATTGGAGGGATCCATCTGCCACTGAAATGTGATCTCATAAAAGAGGTTTTATCTAAAGGTTTATTCAGCCATGTGGTTTTCAATATGTGGTCTCAATAGACAGGTGATATTTTATGAGAGTGGTCTCTCATGACAAGTTCCACTGAACTAGTAGACAATTGTGAAGAAATCCAAGATATACTCACAATTATTATTGCAGAGGTCATTATCACAGCAGATATGGCATCCATCAGCGCGTTTCTTTCCGAAGGGATTTTCTATGTGGCAGTTCTAATGCAACAATGAGATTAACTGATAATGCCATTCGACTATAATTAAACACATTTAACATATCACTAAAAACCTACAAATAAATACAAAATCAGGCAAATACCGATAAAACATAGATGTAAAGTAAGGTATAGATCTACCAAGGTTCAGTCAAAAACCGAAACAAAACGGCATACTTTCCCAAATTAGGTTGTTCAAGTAAAACATACTGTCTTGCCCGGACTAAATTAATTACTGAATCTTTAATACTTTTGTGACCAGACAGGAGTTTTCCTAAGCCATTTTGGGTCCGGTTACTGGACCCATCCCCATGCAAAAATGGTTTGTATTTCCCCCAAAATGTACAAAATTTCCCAATTTGGAATTTCAAAATAAGGAACATAGTATTTTTAAACAAATGTTTCAAATTAGGCTTTTCCATTTCTGTTAAAATGATGTATATTTTCACAATTTTTCGGACCCGGAACCCAGAATTTAGGAGATTGGAAAATTCCTGCGACATGTAGCGTGTCACCCCTGTAAGGATTTGATTTAGGCTCGTTGTGTTTGTAAATATGCGCCAATTTTACCGAATATAAGATTTTTATACCTGTGTATAGCTCTTATTCGTTTTTGTACATCAAGTACAGGTTGTAAAAATTGAAGAAAAAAAAATCGTAAACACAGCAAATGCCCCTTTAACAGTATTCATATTTTGGACTTTTGTGCATTGTCAAGAGTGTACTCATTCGCACTAGCTGACTAAATTCGTTTGAAAAACGTAAATTTTAAACTTATTTAACTGTACATTTATACCCAATTTCATTTTATCAATTATATACTTTTAATCGAGTCTCGAAGACTACATTTTGCATTCTCGACTTTTCAAATATTTGCGTGATTTCAAAGTCGCACAAACTTTTATTTCGAGTATTTCAAATATCTTACATATTCATAGTGGTGTAACCAATCAATCTGCCACTAAAATGTAGTGGTCTCTCAAAACAGGTTGTAACTTAAATCCAGTTTATTTAAATGATTATAAACCACCAAAGTGGTATTCAGAATGTTGTCTCTCAATACAGGTGGTCTTCTTAAAGAGTGGTCTCTCAAGACAGGTGGTCTTTTTAAAGAGTGGTCTCTCAAGACAGGTGGTCTTTTTAAAGTGATGTCTCTGAAGACAGGTGGTCTTTTTAAAGAGTGGTCTCTCAAGACAGGTGGTCTTCTTAAAGAGTGGTCTCTCAAGACAGGCGGTCTTTTTAAAGAGTGGTCTCTCAAGACAGGTGGTCTTTTTAAAGAGTGGTCTCTCAAGACAGGTGGTCTTTTTAAAGAGTGGTCTCTCAAGACAGGTGGTCTTTTTAAAGAGTGGTCTCTCAAGACAGGCGGTCTTTTTAAAGTGTGGTCTCTCAAGACAGGTGGTCTTCTTAAAGAGTGGTCTCTCAAGACAGGCGGTCTTTTTAAAGAGTGGTCTCTCAAGACAGGTGGTCTTCTTAAAGAGTGGTCTCTCAAGACAGGTGGTCTTCTTAAAGAGTGGTGTCTCAAGACAGGTGGTCTTTTTAAAGTGTGGTCTCTCAAGACAGGTGGTCTTCTTAAAGAGTGGTCTCTCAAGACAGGTGGTCTTTTTAAAGAGTGGTCTCTCAATACAGGTGGTATTTTCAAAGTGTGGTCTCTCAAGACAGGCGGTCTTTTCAAAGTGTGGTCTCTCAAGACAGGTGGTATTTTTTAAGAGTGGTCTCTCAAGACAGGTGGTCTTTTTAAAGAGTGGTGTCTCAAGACAGGCGGTCTTTTTAAAGAGTGGTCTCTCAAGACAGGTGGTCTTTTTAAAGAGTGGTCTCTCAAGACAGGTGGTCTTTTTAAAGAGTGGTCTCTCAAGACAGGCGGTCTTTTTAAAGTGAGGTCTCTGAAGACAGGTGGTCTTTTTAAAGAGTGGTCTCTCAAGACAGGTGGTCTTTTTAAAGAGTGGTCTCTCAAGACAGGTGGTCTTTTTTAAGAGTGGTCTCTCAAGACAGGCGGTCTTTTTAAAGTGTGGTCTCTCAAGACAGGTGGTCTTCTTAAAGAGTGGTCTCTCAAGACAGGCGGTCTTTTTAAAGAGTGGTCTCTCAAGACAGGTGGTCTTCTTAAAGAGTGGTCTCTCAAGACAGGTGGTCTTCTTAAAGAGTGGTGTCTCAAGACAGGTGGTCTTTTTAAAGTGTGGTCTCTCAAGACAGGTGGTCTTCTTAAAGAGTGGTCTCTCAAGACAGGTGGTCTTTTTAAAGAGTGGTCTCTCAATACAGGTGGTATTTTCAAAGTGTGGTCTCTCAAGACACGCGGTCTTTTCAAAGTGTGGTCTCTCAAGACAGGTGGTATTTTTAAAGAGTGGTCTCTCAAGACAGGTGGTCTTTTTAAAGAGTGGTCTCTCAAGACAGGTGGTCTTTTTAAAGAGTGGTGTCTCAAGACAGGCGGTCTTTTTAAAGAGTGGTCTCTCAAGACAGGTGGTCTTTTTAAAGAGTGGTCTCTCAAGACAGGCGGTCTTTTTAAAGTGAGGTCTCTGAAGACAGGTGGTCTTTTTAAAGAGTGGTCTCTGAAGACAGGTGGTCTTTTTAAAGTGTGGTCTCTCAAGACAGGCGGTCTTTTTAAAGTGTGGTCTCTCAAGACAGGTGGTCTTTTTTAAAGACTGGTCTCTCAAGACAGGTGGTCTTTTTAAAGAGTGGTCTCTCAAGACAGGTGGTCTTTTTAAAGAGTGGTCTCTCAAGACAGGTGGTCTTTTTAAAGAATGGTCTCTCAATACAGGTGATCTTTTTAAAGAGTGGTCTCTCAAGACAGGTGGTCTTTTTAAAGAGTGATCTCTCAAGTCAGGTGGTCTTTTTAAAGTGAGGTCTCTCAAGACAGGTGGTCTTTTTAAAGTGTGGTCTCTCAAGACAGGTGGTCTTCTTAAAGAGTGGTCTCTCAAGACAGGTGGTCTTTTTAAAGTGTGGTCTCTCAAGACCGGTGGTCTTTTTAAAGAGTGGTGTCTCAAGACCGGTGGTCTTTTTAAAGAGTGGTCTCTCAAGACAGGTGGTCTTTTTTAAAGAGTGGTCTCTCAAGACAGGCGGTCTTTTTAAAGTGAGGTCTCTCAAGACAGGTGGTCTTTTTAAAGAGTGGTCTCTCAAGACAGGTGGTCTTTTTAAAGAGTGGTCTCTCAAGACAAGCGGTCTTTTTAAAGTGAGGTCTCTGAAGACAGGTGGTCTTTTTAAAGAGTGGTCTCTCAAGACAGGTGGTCTTTTTAAAGTGTGGTCTCTCAAGACAGGCGGTCTTTTTAAAGTGTGGTCTCTCAAGACAGGTGGTCTTTTTTAAAGACTGGTCTCTCAAGACAGGTGGTCTTTTTAAAGAGTGGTCTCTCAAGACAGGTGGTCTTTTTAAAGAGTGGTCTCTCAAGACAGGTGGTCTTTTTAAAGAATGGTCTCTCAATACAGGTGATCTTTTTAAAGAGTGGTCTCTCAAGACAGGTGGTCTTTTTAAAGAGTGATCTCTCAAGACAGGTGGTCTTTTTAAAATGTGGTCTCTCAATACAGGTGGTCTTTTTAAAGAGTGGTCTCTCAAGACAGGTGGTCTTTTTAAAGAGTGGTCTCTCAAGACAGGCGGTCTTTTTAAAGAGTGGTCTCTCAAGACAGGTGGTCTTCTTAAAGAGTGGTCTCTGAAGACAGGCTGTCTTTTTAAAGAGTGGTCTCTGAAGACAGGTGGTCTTTTTAAAGAGTGGACTCTCAAGACAGGTGGTCTTTTTAAAGTGTGGTCTCTCAAAACAGGTGGTCTTTTTAAAGAGTGGTCTCTCAAGACAGGTGGTCTTTTTAAAGTGTGGTCTCTCAAGACAGGTGGTCTTTTTTAAAGAGTGGTCTCTCAATACAGGTGGTCTTTTTAAAGAGTGGTCTCTCAAGACAGGTTCTACTGTATTGAATTACAAAATGCTGTTTGCAATGCTGTGAATGTTTAACGTTATATAAGAAACATCTCAATAGACATACGATAATGATATCATGAGAAAACGGTTTCATAGATACTAACTATAATGTAAACATTGCTAAATACTTAATAATATTTTCATTTGCGCCAAGTTTAATATCTCGTGAAATCAGCGTGATTTACTCAAATGAAGTAATACAAACAGTTTCTCATCGTAATGCATGCTTACAGTTTTAGGAACGCATCGTGTTGTAAAGATTTTGTCCCCAAATTCTACCAATCCCTGAATATAGCAGACCTGTGAAATGAAGTAACAAAAATAGTACTGTCCGTTTCCATTGTATTGCTATTTTAAAGTCTATTATTAGCAACTAATCATTGCTGCCATAATTTTTTTTCAAAGTACGTCTTTCTGTGAAACGAAAAATATCGCTTAACTCTCATGGCTATTTAAAATAGATATTTACTTTCTAAAGTGGTACCATACAAGTCCAAATAATAAATCTAAATGTATAGCCAAAATCCGTCCAAGAGTAACCACTGTAAAAAGAATACTATCTTAACTCTTGAAAAAAATAGAATTACAATAGTGTTATCAGTGCGAACTATTACTTAAGTATAAGGAAAATCACATGATTATATATATATTCAACCAATGAAATCATTAATTACCGCAATACAATGGACTTACAGTGTATTTACATAACATATAATCCCATGATTCCTCCAGTTAATTTTCATTTATTTCATTTCTCTATCGGATATGTTTTAGGACAAAAATTTTCAATTTTGTTCAAAAACGTCATGTTATGATGTCAATCGAGAAATAATTTTCCTACAAAGTAGACAGACTTGAACATCTTCGCAAACCAAAACGTACGAGAAAAATATGTATACGAGCAACTTAAATAGAAACTCCTAATAAGCTATTAATATTCTTTTACAAAATTATTTGATATCTCATTACCTACCTCGTCGACGCCACACACCTGGATGTTGTCGCAAGAGTTCTCGAGGAATGACTGACGACAAGAATAGCATATTGAACCACGAGGTAAGGGATAAGCTAAAATACATATGATAATCACCATCAGCATTTTGTTGGAATTTTTGGGATTTTTATATTTTCAAACTCGAAATGTGTTTTGATATTAAACTGCAAAGTGTTGTCTCTCCAAACTCAACATCAATTTTATAAAATATATTAGAGATATGCAATTGATAAACAATAGATCCTATCCTTTTTGTTCCATTCCGATCAGTTTTTCGGAATACTTTGTACTCAGATCATATGACGTCAACAGAAATGTTACCTATGGAACTTCCGGTTTCATAATATTTACATTGATGATTGTCAAGTATATCTTGTTTCAGTTAATTTTAATTTGAGAGGGGGAGGTTAAGCTAATTGTTTTTCCTTATAAATATGAGAAGTGTCATTACTTTTCTGCAGACAGCTTTCAAAGCTAGTTCTGTCTACTGTATACATGTAATTCATATTCCTGGTCATTTATACGATTAATACCATAACCGGAAATGATGCAGGTCAAATTATTCTGTGAGTCGACTTACAAATCTGCTTACCATTCACGACGGAAACACTTATACCAATACTAACCAGATTTTGTCAATGTTCCAAAAGTCGAACATAAACGTGACTGACAAGTTGCAAAATAGTTTCATCATATTAAATATAAGAGTCATACTGTATTCTAAAAATTCATTATTTTTTGTTTCTGATTAGATTCAGAGCCATCATTTGAAAACAGTGTTTCTTTCGAAAATCAAAGTCGTAAATTCAGTTTTTGGCAGTATCTGTAATACTGTTGAATAATGGGAAGGAACTCAACTCAGACCAGGTGCCATTGTGCCCGCTGTTGGACACCTTACCATTCTTGAACTAACTGGTATTCGCCTGTCTGTTCCAGTATGGCCCCTTACATGGCAAACCGTGACGTAACGGGACAAATAAAAAAAAATCTAATCCGGTTGAGTATGAAGAGTGAAAACTCGTCAGTATAATATACGAATGCATTTGCATATACGAGCAGTGCAGAGGGGATAAAGATGGGTCTCTTGAAAATAAAGTAATTTAAGATGTAATGGTTGTGATAGGTTAATTTTCATCGCGTCACAGCCGAGAATTTGACAGTCGTATGGCGACAATAAGATGCGAGGGGCACGTACCGGATGCTTTCTGAGCAGATCAGCTTTGAAAGGTTTCATTTCAGATGTTTAATTTCACCCTTTCAGTTCATTTTTTCCTATTCTGTGGGAAGTGAATTTTGTTTCAACTTATTACATCCATGTGTAATCATATACATTTGTATTTACAATACAGAGTTCAATACGCCCCTGCAATATGTAACGTTTTATTGCACTGTAGTAAGATATAGCAATTCCACCGGAAGCAGTTTTCTAAATGAGATCTATTCATCCAAAATATTTGAATTTGAATTCTAAATTTGTGTACACAATTAAATAACTAAGTGGCTAGTAATGAATACAAAACCACAAAAATATTTAATCTGTGTCATAAGACTGCACTTGATCGTTGTAGCGGAAGGATTCAACGAAAACGTAGCAACGATCTCGTGCAGTCTGGTGATACGGATAGAAACGTGTGTAGTTTTGTGTTTATATATATATATATATATATATATATATATATATATATATATATATATATATATATATATATATATATAAACACTTTTAACCTGGAGCTTTACATCCTCTTAAATTGCATAAATCATATTGGCAGCATTCAGAACACTGGTATAAAGTCTCCCGGAGATTTTTCTTCCTGTGCTGATTCTGGCAGGTCTTAAATAAAGAAAATCCGTTACATGAGAAGATTCAGAGTATGGCAATTAATTTTTTACCGTAATTGAGAATTTAATATTTTACTAATTGTTCTGTCTGTTTTTGTTTCTTTTATCTAAGTAAGTTTGTCTTTTGATTCGAATGACATTTTATAAAAAATCATTATATAAATATATATTCGAATACGTATCAATGTTAAAATCGAAATGAGGAATTAAGACATCTCATCCAAATTTGTACACTGTAAAGAAGTCGTCAATTCCAGATCAAATATTACTTAGGTATGCACCTGTCAGCTGCCAAGTGGTCTTATTTTTTGTTGTTGTTGTTGTTTTTAGAATGTTAAAATATTCAGACGCAACACACGTCCTACGACGATGACCGGAAGTGTATCACAAAAAGTCATGTGACGCACTCTTCTACAGCCTGTTGTGTTCAAGGTCAAATTTTCATTTTCACCTTTAGTTAATATATTTTGGTGACAACTGGAAGAACTGAACAGAATTAAGCCAACTTGAAAACAATATAAATATCTAAAAATCCAAAAATTTGACGTTTTTTAGTATGTTTTAAATTATTGATTTAGATAGTGAAAAGCGTCCTAGACTGTATATATTTTTTATGGCAGCTGATCTCACATCTGGAATTCTAGAGGATCGTGTTTATCTTCTCCAGATTTGTACATTGTCTCCTGAACCTGCTTACAATTTAAAATACTTTGGTAAAATTGTATTTTTATATTTTCAAATTTTCAAACCAATGCAATGGATGGTATTTTCCAGTTTAAAAAACAGAAATATTTTTCTTATAGAGAAAAATGATAAACACAACGTTACGAATGTCGGTGAAAGAACGCCTTCATGATAACGAAATGTGCTAGAGACCAATAAAACGCTATGATGTAATGCTGCTGTATTTCAATGTAACTTACCTCGCTAGAGCGACATCCAACGTTGTAATATGTTTTGCCATTGGCGTTCCTGAGCTTTTCTGTCACACAAATCTGCGCGATATAAATTATACAACTGTAGGGGTACTTTCATGAGATACTGATGCTTTCATGATATAACTTTGGGATTATGTGTATAATATTTATACTATTTCTATTAATGGTTCAAATGTTACTGTATATTGGATTAATTTCACGGGGATAAAATTTCCCGCTCAGTTTTCCTGATTGGGCTTGTCCGTTTCATAGAATGGTTAAGTCCATTGTCAGAATTCAGGGGTGTATGATTTCGAATCAAAATTTTATAACAATTTTACAGGCAAAATGATCTTGTTTAGTCCTGAATTATAATAGTAGACTCAGTTACTATTTATTGATCTGGGTGAGTCTAAATATGTCCACAGGGGTTGGTGAGTTAAGAATGGTACACTATCTTACAATCAAGGAACAGAATTGGTTAGGAAAAATTGTTTGACAAAATGGGACAAAAATAAATGCTCAAGACGATCGTTTCTGCCAATATGACTTCATCAGTTGAGCGCGAATTTAGAAGATGTATTGTTCCAAAATAAAATGTGGTATGAGTTAATGTCATATTCTAAAGCTGTATATAATTATTAAGATAAAAAGATGACAATTTTAGTTTGGGAAGTTTATAATTCAAAATACATGTATCTAATACATGCGTAATGAATGAGACAAGCTGTCTGTACAAAAAAACATGAGTAGGCCTACCTCATGTTGATCACAGTTCCTTACACTATGGCAATGGCGTGGTGAAACAACTCCATTACATGAGAGGCATCTTAATGCTAGAGATCCTGTAATGAAATGTATTATTAGAAGTCATTTAAAAGATTAATTCATACAATGGCGGACTGTAGCCAATATGCACAGTTTGTAAAATATGTAAAATTTTAAACATTTAAACATTTAACTTAAACCAATATCGATTCAAATCGCAAAATCGAATGATAAAAACTCTTTAATAAATATATATTTTGCAAAAATTTCTCGAGAAACCCAAGTTTGAGACTTTTTCACTTGCAGTTGATTATCTTAACCTTACTATTTGTATATGAATACCACACTGAAGTTGATCTTATTTTCACAAAATAATTAGGAATATAAGATTTGGTATGCTTTTGTATAGCCCTTATTTGTTATTGTACATCAATTACAAGTAGTAATTGATGTACAATAACAAATAAGGGCTATACAAAAGCATTTATTTTTGGTAAATACAGCTAATGTTCCTTTAAGTACATAAGCATACTTTAGCGGTATGTCAACAGATATTGAAACAAATTTATCTTTCGTTTTCATCTACTCTGACTATCTATCACTCGTCTGTTTGTTTTTTCTTGAAACTGAATTTGGAAGCTGCTTCAATTTTGCCGCTAAAACGGATGTGGTTGTCCTGGGGCAATAAAGGGTCAAAAAGAGTTTTTAAAATATTTCCCCAAGAATTGTCAATTCAATACCTCCTACTAGTATATCTTATTTAGTGCACTTGAGTCACTATCTACAATGGTTGCGAATTAAAGTCAAATCAGCTTTAAGTGTGTCACTAGGGTGCGCTTTGTTAACATGTCAAACATGTACATATATGCTTAGATCATTGCATATCATAATATATCCGAAATTGTTAACAGTGACACATGGGACTTAAAATATGACATTCGAGGTCATGGGTTCAAATGTAAAGGTCACAGGAGCAATGAAATATATAGGAATATGAAAACATTGGCGTAGCTTCCATTGAGGCACCGTTTCGGTAAAAACAAAATCGTGTGCATATGTCATCAGCTTCTGGGGGCTGCGCCCCTCAGACCCCTGCCTTGGTTGTATTGAAACCCAAGCTACGCCCATGGAAAAGTATCAACTTCCTTTAAGACGTCAACGTTTTGTTAAGACATATGAATTTGGGAGATGTAGGATAAAACATGTCTTTAATAATAATTTGTCAAAATGTCAAGGACATTTTGCAAAAGTTAGTGGCCATATTCATTTTGGCTGGCTGAAATAAAAACGATCAAATTATTTTACAAGACATTTTAAACATTATACACAAGCTACGAGTACATTACAAAAGTCTTTTAGTAAAGTCTTGAAATGAGAAATATGATTTATCAATGAGATCATAGTCATTTTTCAAAGTGTGAAAAACAACAATTCATGCAAAATCAATGTAGATTGTGTTATTTTCACTCGACCAATCAAAATACTTTTCAAAATTTTGGACTACATGTTCTTGTTTTATGAGAAATAAATATGTAAAATATAGAATATTTGCCAATTTTCGACAAATATCCTCTAGACTTTTTATTTTTCATGTGTACGTTAAGACCACATAAGCATCTGGTTTGTAATATTTACTACGTTCACATAAGTCTGGGTTGATATTAATTCCTTGACAAGTGTTACCTTCATTTTCATGTAGAGCTCGTCTTTTGTTTTCATATTTGTTTTACACATTTCCCCTTATATGTAATAGTAAATGCTCACCATCAGTCGAGAATACAACGATCAAAAGAAATCCAAAAATTGAGCTTAGTAGAATATTCATGTCCGTTTCGAAATTACAAAATTCTGCCGTGTTGCACCTGTTGAACCCTGTGCACCTAGATAAAGCAGATTTCACAAACTACCAAGGAAAATAGGCTAAACTTGATCAACTATTTCATTCTAGACATCGTGGTACTTACGCAATGTATGTGAAATATCTCAACACAGAAATGCGATGAAGTGTGCCAATATGTGCAAGTAGTTTTCCTCTTTATTGAAAGTGGGGTTTGGTAGTTTTTGGCAAAAACTACATAATTTCTATATTTTAAATGGTAACCATTGTTATTTTAAAGGTTATACAGAACTAAAAATGAATATTAATTGCATCAAACAATTCAAGGGGAAAACTTTCCCATTACTAATAATGTAAGATTTCTTTCAAATTTTAAGATGTAAATCCAATACATTGAACAGCCATACGTGAATGTAAATCCAATACATTGAACAGCCATACGTGAATGTAAATACAATACATTGAAAAACCATAATACTGTAAATATAAAGATTTACAACCACATTGTTACTAAAATATTCAAGGTGCCTCACTTGTAATTGATTAACCCAACCTTACTATTTGTATATGAATACCACATTGGACCTGAAATGACAAAATATATAAGAATATAAGATTTTTATGCCTGTGTATAGCTCTTATTTATTTTGTTATTGTACAAAAATCATTCAACTAATTAAGAATAATTTAACTATAATGAAATTCCATGTCAGTCTACTGTCAGATATCCAAGAGTTTCTAATTTGCAAACGACCTACTTATACATAAATCAGAAAGAATTCTGAGTGCTATTTTATCAATTGTGCATTTGCCCACACAAACTTCTACATAATTTTGTATTACAGTAAATGGGAAAAATTTTGGTGTGCGAACCAAACATTTGCATATTCACAACTCAGTTATATATGGTTCTATAAGAAACATTGCCGTAAAATTCAAATATAATGATTAAGTTTATTTTAAGAAATTGAACAGAACCCCACTTTCAGAGGAGAGCAAACGAACTTTACATGATGTAATTCATTTTTTCTTCATAGTTATAACTTAACATATCAAGATGCCAAAGTATTAACCGTCAGTTGATCCAAGAGATAGAATACAAATCTGGTGAACATTGGACAAACACGGACCTCCGGAAGCTCCAGAAGTGGGATCAGGTGCCATGGAGAAGTAAGTATCCCCTCTTGGAATATGTCCTCATCAATCGTTAAAGACTATTCAACAACTACTGTCGTTCAACTATGTATACGATTGTTTGAAGTTACCCAATACAAAAAATATGCAAGGATATACCCATCTTTCCAAGTCAAAGTTCTTTGATCCACTTCGTTCGTCATACACCTTGACAGATTACATTTCATATTTGGCAAGCACTGGTGGCGACATCTAGCGTCGATCTAAACTTTCACTTATTTGATCCGACACTGACCCCTGATTTTTGGCCAATGAAAAGACTCATTGCATAACCTGAATGCTGCCATTATTCCGTGTTTATGTACTTTCTCCCCTATCATGTGGTCGATGCGTGATCGATTGTTAGACGTGTTCTGATTGGCTTCATTACATGGTACCTGCAGCCAAAGGAAATCGACATAGCAATATCACAATATACAGGCCAAATCTGTCAAGGTGTCTGAGGAAGGAAGTGGATCAGAAAACCTTGACATGGAGAGATGGGATATGTCCAACTCCACACATATAAAGTGGCAGGACAAAAGCGAGTTCCCAAATTATATTTGCCTATATAACATAAAAAACGGCAACTTTTCAAATATTTCTGATGTTCGACTTTCAAAAATATTTTAAATTGTTTTAATAGTTTCAATTTGTTTTTCATTTTTAAATTCACTAAATTATTGCATGTCTTTAAGTTTCATGTCAATTAAGATTTCAAATCTTCAATATTTTAATTGTTTTTACAGTTTCAATTTGTTTTTCACCTACTAAATTATTACATTTGCATTTAACTTTCATGTCAATTAAAATTTTAAATATTCAATATCTTAAATTGTTTTAAGAGTTTCAATTTGTTTTTCATATACTAAATTATTACATTTGTCTTTAAGTTCCATGTCAATTTAGATTTCAAGACTGAATTTCCCAATAGCAAATGGTATGAAATGTGAAATTTGAGAATCAAATTCAAATTTCCCAAACAGTCTGTGTGTGTATGCGTGCATGCAAGCGCACTGTTTCACTAACACTGAACCATTATGAAAGATAAGTAAGATGGCGAAATATAACAAAACGTCAAGTTTGTCATTAAATAATTTATTTTCATTTGTTCATGTTTTACGACTTCATTTTCCCATTCATTCTCAAAAGTAAAAAGTTGTGAAAATGTGGATTTCATCAAGCTCGGTCAAATTCTAGAGTAATCATAAAAATATATAGACACTGATATTGCCTTATAATACTTAAATTGTATTAAACATACAAGCATCATCCAACAAACTGTTGTGATAAATCTATCACTGTAAGAATAACTATCTATTTGTTCAGAAATAAGAATAAACTGTCCTATAAATCTATAAGCACCATATCTCCCAAAGTAAAACACATTTAACTCATTCAACCCTAAAAACACATTTGGACTGGCTTAAATCATTGATTTACAAACGAGTCCTTGTTTTTTTCAGGGGTTGATGGGCTAGATAAATCATTGATTCTTTACTACAATTCAATTTACCCCAGCTCATCTACTATATATGTATTATCTTAAATACTGAAAAATTGTTAATTTCAAATTGAACACCAACCTGTCTAAGAAATAAAAAAAATATGATTTAAATCTATTTTGCTTCAAAACTGACAGAAATAAGTTGTAAATATAAATACTATAAAGTGCAAAAAACATGAATATCCATTCTAGGAAAGACACTTTCAATTTTAACTGACAACAAAGTTGTAAACAATTTTGACCTTTACCGTTTTGGCATTGTCTTTTGTTTTGAACCTTGCAGGGAGTCTTACCTACGAGGGTATATATATATGTAACTGCGATAATTTATGGTAATTGGTTGGAAAAAAGTTGTAAACAATTTATACTGTATATGGAAAATAAACGTTTGAATGATTTCACTTGCTGAAAAAAAAGTGTAAACAAATTCTACATAAAATAAACAATAACTCTTTGAGATATTGTCAAATCTACGATAAGAGCATTCCAGGTTTTTTCTATGTAAAGCGTGCATCCTGATTTCAAAAACCTAACCATCTTTATGAAAAAAAAACACACAACCTTGAGAAAAACATAAAAACGCTTCATATTTGAAAAAATAAATGGTATCAGATTATTATGGAGTGAAGACTGGCCTAAAATCAAACTTATGAACACATAAATTCACAAATTAAAGACATTCCTATACACACATCAATATTTTGAAATTATGAATAATAACATGTGTTGCATGTTATTTGGATAGGTAAATAAGAAACTGGCAAGCTCAAATACGAAACAAAGGGCCAGAACTCCGGATAAATGAATACTAAAAAGAAGTCTTTAAAAACTTGAAATGGCACGAAGACAAAACAAAAACTGTTGTTAACAATATTAAAGTTCTTTACAATGAAACTGTACAGTCAAATTTGTCTTTAAAGGTGACAAAAGGGAACAAGCAAAAGAAGTCATTATAGGCAGGTGGCCTTTATACAGAGGCTCAATCATTTTAAAAAGTATATAAAGGTTATGTTTGAACGACCTTTATAGGCAGGTGCACTTTTTACAAAAGTGGCCTTTATTGCAAGTTTGACTGTAGATAGAGAAGTTTCTTCTAGTTTGCAATATTTAATGAGGACTTCTACAACAGAGGGGGGCTAATCATTGAAAAATCTGTGTGGAGTAATTTATCTAAAAATTAATAATTGGGAGTATTACATTGTAGTGCACCAATGGCAAAAAATGAACAACATACAAATGAACAACAAAACCTAATTTTATAAAATAATTTTAAAAACTGATTTACCTTGTAACTAAATTTTTCAAAAGAAAGACATGAAAAAGACCTTCCACATGATAAATATTATTTAAAGAAGATTAATTTCATAAAAACTACACATAAAAACATATAACACCCAAGCAAAAACTTCATAGATGAGCAATTATACAATTGAAAACTGTCTTTGCAAAAGTAAATAACACCCACATAATTAACCTTGAACCACAAATTTTCATTACTCCAAAATATTAAAGCATAGCAATTAACATTAATTATTATTTTACAATTATAATGTGACACTAATCTTTAAAATGTTTTTAGAAATGCCATTCCATGTAGTACATTTAATACAAAAAGTATAGAAGTGAAATAAAAATAATGAAACATTCTGAGATTATGAATCTCTCAAACTGATTACTTACAAATACTAGACTTTCAATTACACCAAAAGCATTAAATATAGTCTATCGACGTCTCTATCCTCGAAAAAAAAATCCTCTTTAAAAAAAACCTCCTCTTGCTCACTATATCCTGTAAATTCACCTCAAAACTGGATCTAATATTTTGCTTGTAAACCTTATAAATCACCATAATCATTTATAACAACTCTCTTACACATTGATACACTCGATATATCCTGGCGTTATGAGATCTGACATTCATCTGTTTTCGATGTTCATTCTATTTCTGGGTCACAAGGCCCATGTGTCACTGTTGTTTACTTGGTGTTTGTTTCTTGTTTGCATGTTAAAATATTCAAATTGAGATGCTTAATAATATATTATCGTTTGAGTATTGTTAAGAAAATAACAGATTATCGTCCACTCACAGCATTTTTGTCCTTACATCGTTGAAAAACTACGATGCCAGGTTCTTATAGACTGATGTAAAGCTGTATTACGTTGCACCATATACGAGTTTTGGCAGGAATAAACAAAAAAGTCATAAACGTACTCAAATCTCCGATATCACAGGAATACTGTATACCTGGTTATTTTCGCCCTTTTAGGACAGAAAACACATTCACCCCGTCTTACATTTGCCCTAAATCACCAGTTTCATGGATGACATGCATTTCCCTGCTTCAATTATTTGGCTTGAAAACTTTGCTTTCATTTTCAATTTATCCTCTAATATAAGGGCGAAAATTAAACAAGAGCGGAAATTTCAAGGCGTACAGTACTATATTACATGTTTCAGATGGATATCAAAATTGTCTCAAAGGCACTTGCTTTCAACTAAAAATGTTTCAGAATCTTTACTGTTTATATATTTGTCTAGCAACTACAAAGCCAATAACGAATATGTCGTATAGAGACAGAAGTTGTGGAAGAGGGCCACTTAGGGTTCCCTCCTATCTAGATAGTCACACCACATCCCCTACTACCCCTCTTTGTTGTATTGTCCCTTTTAGCACTTCCCATGCAGTTACAGAAGCAATCATTATTACAAATATCTAGATTGAAGAGCTTGACCAAAAAGCACTTCTCTAAATCTCAACTATATCATATATTATGCCTAATACTGCATTGCACCAAATTCTGGGACATTGAAGTAACAACAATCCAGTAGAACATTTATATGACATTAGTAATGTACTACAACAATAAAACTGTTTCCCTTCTTCTACAATCCATATACAAATATATCACAGGTATCTAGGTCTATATGATGTAATATTGTTTTGTTCTCGATATGATATGGACCAACCATCGAGTAATTTAGTATATACACTGTATCAGCATCACAGATTTAATTTATCACACACGTATTTGACTATTTGAGAGAATGGATATCTGAGTAAAAATCCAAAAATGTCTTCTTTTTTTTCTTTAAAAAAATGCATTTTTTTGTCATTAAAGTTGACCTTGAAAGATAAATTCAACAAAACACAGAATAAAAATGTTTTTTATACTGTGATGCAGTATTTCAATCACTTATTTATTTTTTTCATTTATTCATTAGTGGTTAACGCCATGCTCAGCAATTCTTTAATTATATGGTGGCAGCCAGTTTTTAATGGTGGAGGAGAGAACCCGGTTACAATGTACCCGGGAAGATACCACCGGCCTTCTGCCAGTAAACTGGCAAACTTTCATAACAAATCAGCATAGGTTCCAGTGGGGCTTGATCCTGCACCGACAAGAAGTCAGAAACTTCATGGTTTAAAGTGTGATGCTCTAACCCACTTAGCCATGTCCCCTTTTCTCAGAGTGTGTATATATGGATATGCACATAATACCAACATTTCACAAATTGGTGTAACTAGGTAAATGATAATTGACCACTAGATGGTAAATTTTCCCAGTAACTGATATGTGACCTTTTTGAAACACAACTTTATTCTGTACTTCCAATGACGGTCATACCACCATTTTCCATACATTTATTATATTTCAAGCACTTAGAATAAAATTGTACATTAAACAACACACCCCTGAAACACAATGGACTCTACTGAAAATCAATGACAAGGGGCAAGTCCAAGTGTGTTAGTGGGGTTGAGCTAACTTAGATGTCCTTGTAATTTATCCTATAAAACAGAATATTGAGCTATTTGAAGACATCATGTACTGGCCTTAGCACAATCTAACGGTCTGAAATTGACCACATTAAGAAAGGAAGCATGAAACGTGTTTTTGAACACATTGTTACAGTGTTAAGGCATAGGCTCAACTTTAGGTCTTCACTTAAGCTCTCATTTACGTTTTATCTTAAATTTTCTTGTTAGAAATATGCCAACAATGTCATGAATAAGACAATGTCAATCACTTAAAATCGGCTTCTTCTGACTCAGTAAATTTATTATTGAATTAAAGGGGCATAAGCTGTGGTTTTTTTTCACATTTGTTTCCTTTTTTACTACTTAAATTGATATGCAATAACTGATAAAAAGAGATATAAACAGACACACAAATTCTTAAACATGTTAAATTACTACATATTTTGTGAAAACTGCTTGAAAAACTCAGGTTTGGCACTTTTTCAATTGCAACCTTACTATTTGTATATGAATACCACACTGGACCCGACCTCTTAACAAAATATAAAAGAATATAAGATTTTTTTATGTCTGCGCATAGTTCTTATTTGTTATTGTACATCAAGAACAAGTAGTAAAAGTATAGAAAAAAAAATCGAAATAATTTTTGGGGTAAACACGACGAATGCCCCTTTAAGATCAGGTGCAAGATTCCTGGGCCCAATGGGGCCTTACTATCCCTTTCCTCCCATTCCTCACTTCCTACATGATCACTTATTAGACAATTTGGCAATACATTTAGATTTATTATTTGGCCTTGTATGATACCACTTTTTCTTTCAGAAATATACATTTATATTCAATTTGAGCTAAAGTGATGAAGTCTTGAGCATTGTTTTGGCTCATTTTGTAATACTACAACATTGGTATTATCAATAATATTCAATACAACTATTACATCACTACGACTTTATCTTGCTCATCTGGCTAGCAATCCTCTGCGATATTTGAGTCACATCTTGCGTTAACAAGAATGTCATTTTTGTGTCTGTTCACATGATCACTTTAATGTGGACATAACATTATCACCAATAACAATACAGTAAAACCTCCTTATAATGCCCCTCATTTCAGTTGCCATCTCACTATACACTACAATTTTTGAAAGTGTTTTTCAATTTTCCCTATAATTTCATTTAAGTTTTCCCTCAACCTATCGCCAAACCCCTTTTATAATGCCATACTTGGGCTGAACAAATGGTGGCAGTTTAACAAGGTTTTACTGTAATTTGCATACACATAGTTTCAAAGCAACACAATATTCATGAAAAAAAAAAAACAGTGTCTTATGGATAATACCGACAATATTGCAAAATATACAGATATGTGATCAAATGTAAAATAAGAAAATATAAAACACATGAGTATTACAAATATATGATAACAACTTCGTCATCGCTCTGGTTCTTTACACCTGATTAAAAACAAAACTAAACACATGACAGACGCAATATATAGAAACACAAACTCACATACATACACACACATAGAAAATAAAATAAAAGACAATAATATGTATTCTGTTTAAAACAGCCATGGGAATGTTTAGAAGATATTTACGAGGAAAAAAAACACAAATATAAAATGTTCCATGTATAAGTCTTCTTCGCAATAAATCTGTTTGAATTAAATTGCAACACAAGACATTAAAATTTAAATTGTGTGAAGAAATATTGCTTTTCTGTAAGAAAATACAACATGTAAAAAGGGAAAAAAATTCAAAAATAGTCAAAATAATTTTTTCCAAGAAGAGAAGAAAATGTTATCCGTTGAAGAAACCTCAACTCATTCACCCCAAAAGACACATTTGGACTGGTCTAAGTCTTTGATTTATAGAAGAGTCCATTATTTTTCAGGGATTGATGAGTTATTGAAAATATTGTTTATTACTTTCACAAAAATTATGTTTAAATCTGTAAAAAAAAAAAACAAAAAAAAAACTTCTGGTCATTTATGAGTCATGAGTCTAACTTGTATGTCCCCAAGTCACTACGACAGAGAAACAAAATCAAAACCAGAGGTAGTAGTTGTCCTGATGATACAATAAAAACTATCTATTTTTTTTTAAATATTGTTTTATGCCACACCCAACAATGTTTTAGTCATATGCTGATGACTAGTTTTAAATGGTGGAGAAGAGAACAGGCCCGGGGGAAAAAAAACACTAACCTTCCACAAGTAAACTGGCCACTAAATCAGCTTTCTAGTGGCAAAACGAACCATGGCTGACTTGAGGTGAGAGACTTCATGGTTCATGGTAGTGCTCTAACCACTTGGTCACTAATGCCCAAAAAAGCAAACATCTAAATGGCAAAAAAAAAAATGCATGGTGTAAAATTTGTCCAATTTTAAATTCTCTGAATAATTTTGATTTTTATCAAAAACAGTTAACCTTGAAGACAATATAGCTCTGCGGATATTGTAACTATGATACTGATATTTTGACTAACAAGTAGACCAAATGATATTATCTAGGTCACAAGGTCAAAGGTCATGGTCCCATCTGAGAGGGCTAATCATAAGGATTGCACATGTGATATATTAAAGGTCTACAACTTGTATTTCAAAAGATATAATCTAGGTTAAAGTTTTTGTCCACAAATGACAACAAGGTATGACATCAGCATAACAGACATTTTGTCCTGGCGACCTAAAAATAAAGATTACTCCACAATGTATGATTCAAATTTTTACATGTCATGAAGAAGATGAAGGGAATTTATGTAATAAATGCAGAAATAAATGTAAAAATTGTTAGTTGAAGAATAACACGCAAATTTTTCATCACCAGTTAAATGTCACTTTTAACATGCCAATTGTACTGTTTCAGCATGGTTGTCTCAACCATATTAAACCACAAAAATTGAGACAGTATTTTTCAACAAAAACAAAAAACAGACAAATGCAAGAATAATTCAACACAAAAACATCCAGACACATAATTCAACAAAAAAACAGACTCAATTGTCGATAATTTGACATACAAACGGACAGATGCACATCTATTCTTCAACATCAGACATCTTCGACTTATAAACTCTCTTTCACAAGCAAAAGTACAATAAAAAACAAAATCAAGGCAACACAAAACAAGACAAAATCAGGTGTAAAGAACCAGAGCAGACACCGTCAAACATGCAGTAGTGTCCCTTGCTTGCTGGAATGAGTAGAAGATGACGACGCTGACGTTTCTGATGAGGATGAAGAGGAGGACTTTGAAGACTCATCAGATGTCCTTCTACCTCTCCTTCGCATCAATTTTCTGTGAGCAGCTTCAATCTAGGAAAAAAACATATTTTTTTTTAAAATATATTGTTAATCTGGAAATTTTTGCGATACACAAGTACTAAATTTATTCGCGAGATGATTTTATCAGGATTTTGATTGTCCATTTTATCATTCTATTATCATACTTCATTATGCGATAATTTTATTTTATTTTATTTCTGGTTAGCTCTCGTGAATTTACATGTAAAATTTTCGTGAATAAAACTGAATTTACTATAAGCGTTTGAGATACACAATGCCCTGATAACTAAGTCACTCAAGAAGATTTTAAAGTCCCATAACTCTGGCAAATATTATTACTATTGTCTCACTTCCATGGTTCCAACATCTTTCTGTGGACAGCCAGTCACAAATAAGTGTTTTATGTTGTTGAGGACCATGTTCTCATTTAGGAAATGTCTTCAAATGCCACTTTACACAGAAATGTGTTACTTCCTGCCTAAGCTGATATTGGATCATCCGCCATTGTCATCTTTTTTTTTTTGTGCTACTATATATCCAATAGAACCATGGAAGGTAGTCATGTGACTCATAATACTCATATGACAACACTGTAGTCCAAGGTAAAATAACCCTAATCAAATTCATCCTATGATAAATCCAGAAATTTTTGCAGGGCTTTATTTTTGCGATACAAAAGTTCTAAATTTATTCACGAGATGATATTTTTTGTGATTTTGAATGTCCATTTTGTCATACCATTATCATACTTCATTACACAACAATTTTATTTTCGCAAGCGAGAGCTCTTGCGAAATTACGCATAAATAAAATTCTCGTGAATAAAACTAGATTTATAGTATATCTTAACTGATGTAAAGCAAGATACCAAGTTTGATTGAAATTTGACAAAAAAAATGCGAGTTATTTGATGGGAAACCAAGTTGTTGTAAACAGACAAATAAACAAGTACATGAAGCAAAAATAATATTCGCCGAATCTTTCAGGTCCTGAGCTGTTTGGAGTGTAATCCTTCATAATTGCAATATACTACAAGTAACTGATATGAAACTGTAAAACGTGAGACCAAATACCGGAAAATACTGTAAAACAATTTAATTCGCAGCAGTAAATATACAGCATTTCTAGACAGCTGCTGGCAACATTTCAATGCCATTTAAATTTATCACTCTGAACATAAGTGACAAAAATTGCTCAAATATCACATTTCATTGTAATTACTAAAGTACTTACTTTATCTCCAAAAAAAGAAGCAATTGTAAAAACAACAAGCAGCAACAATGCCAGGTGTGTCCAGAACTTCAACCAATCCCTGTAAGCTTTCCACTCTCGTAATTCATCGGAGTGTAGGAAGCGATTGCGATATTCTCGTGGAAGTTCAAAGTTGGATTGGATTGGAAAGATACTCTCGTAAAAGTCATTAATGATCGCTTTCACCTGTAAGTATAATCGTAGTGATTTGATGAGAATGTTTATTTGTTTATCATATTGCTGTTTTACGTCCCACGATATTTTTTTTCACATACAGTAAAACCTGCTATAGTGGTCACCTCTATATAAGGATTACCTGTCTATAAAGGCCAGTTTTGAAAAGTCCCTTGACTGCATACTTCAACTAAATTGAACCTGTGTATAAGGGTCACCTGCACATATAGGTCAATATTCTCTGGTCCCCTGGGTGGCTCCTATATACAGGTTTTACTGTATATGGAGATGTCACATGATATAGAAGTGCAATAAATTTTGACCGGTTCCATGAAGCAAGGTGCCAATACAGTATAAGAGATAGCCCAGATTGGAAACTGGCGCCGGAGCCTCTTGTTTGTGATGAAAACACTTGCATCACTAAGTCACAACTAATACGTAACAATGCATAATGGAGATTACTTTATACATAAAATACAGACTTGTAATATATAGATTATGGGTCAACCATATTCAAATGCTTTACACACTTTAAAAAATGGTATTTATTGACAGAAAGGGTAAAAATTCAGTTCTATGCTCGGCTATACTTTTATCAATAATGCTCTTAAAAAAATAGTTCCTGATTTTCACTTGGATTTAAGAATTTCAATACTGATTTACTGCATCAAGTTGTGAAACAATATGTTTTATGTTTTGTACTTGGAACAATCATGTCAAGAAACTGAAAACTTTTGACATATTTTCAAATTTATGTAAACAGTAAAATTCAACAAGTGCCTAAAAGTCGGTCAAAAAATCCCATTAAATCGTAGGCCTAACATACTCAACTCAGTAAGTAGGAAATACACGAAAAACCTCATTCATCATCTCATACAAAAACAGCAGTAAAATGTGAATCCCCTGCCAGTTTTCAATTTTGTTGACCGATGAAATAATGTGAAACAAACAGAGTGCATTAGAATATATATGATTAACATTTACTTACAGTTTTCGCTTCATCCTTGCCATGTTCAATGTTGTCATTTAGGCAAATGAATTTTCTGAAAAATAATTGATGTGGAATTTGAATTTTGAACAGTGTTTTATGCCACACTCAACAAATTTTCAGTTATATGGTAGCGGCCAGTTTGAATGGTGGAGGAGAGAACCCGGTTACAATGTACCCGAAGAGAGACCATTGACCTTCTGCAAGTAAACTGGCAAACTTTCTCACAAAAATCAGCTTAGGTTCCAGAGGGGCACTAACTTGCACTGACCAACATGGTCTAACCACTTGGCCACGGAGGCCTTAATTAATGTGGAAATTTGGGTAAATATGCCGCACCAAAAATCAAAACAGAAATCACCACCCTTGATGCCCCTCAGAGTATCTAAAATATTGTTTTCTTTATCATCAACCTGACTGACCAATGGAGAATAACAAATTCTTATAAACCCATTCATCCCTGAAGACACATTTGGACTGACCTGTGTCATTGATTTTAAGTAGAGTTCATTGTTTCTCTGGGGTAGTAGAAGATTAAAGTACTTATACATTTTATGATGCTGTGACAATTTTATGATATGTAAGAAATAAACATATAGGTTGTGTATTTTGTTACTGCATATATATAACATTGTGAAAGTAGATGGTTTGTTTGTTTGTTTATTGTTATTTAACGTCCCACTCAAGAATATGTGGAGACATCACCAAATGCCAGTGAAGGGCTCCAAATTTTGGCCTATGCTCGGCACTTATGGCCATTGAGCAGTGAGGGTTCTTTAACGTGCCGACACCTACTGTGACACGGGACCTTGGTTTTTACTGTCTCATCCGAAAGAACAGGGGACCAACCTGCCACCAGCTGCACTTGAACTCACGACCTCACGGTCAAGAGTCTAGCACGCTACTGACTGAGCCAGACCAACTCTGAAAGTAGATGGTAGACAGCATCAGACCAAGAATAGGTTACTTGTCATTTGGGATTGACCCTGCCACTGATTTGCGGATTTTTAGACCTGCTGCATTTGTAAGTGTATAATGAATGGATGCCATATGACCATGAATTCAATAATAGAAAAATATTTAGAAATAAATAAAATGATATTTTCATATTCATTTTCAATAAATATGGATTATCTCAATACTAAAAGCATCACTTGTCTTATTGATGATAATATTTTCATGATCAAGTCTCAAAATTTGTTTTTTAACAATTTTAAATTACTCATAAAAGATTTTTCTTTTAAAAATTGTTTACGCTTACTTCGGATTTTTTCGTATATCATCCAGTTGACCTACAACACTGGAAACATTTGTTTTGATCATTTTAAATGCAATCTCGTGGTCCTCCTCTGTTGTATATCTGTGTGGTGAAAAGTGATTAGAATAGCATGAAATATATTACAAATGTCATATAACAGGGAGGTAAATGTAATGTACATGTAACTGATTACAGTAATCCATGTGAGGGAGGGAAATGTAATAGACTTGTAAGACAAATCATTATGTAAAGAGACATACTGGCATATATCTAAATTTCCTTTTATCTTTTGACAACTGACGCTGAAATTGACAGATGATAATTACGAGCGCTGACTTACATGTGTATTGTTCTTATCTACATGTTCGTGTACACACTTACTTGTACTTTTGAACAGGCTGGAAGTGAGACTCCACAAGATTTATAACAAGTTCACAGTTAATAAACAGTTTCCTTGTAACCTGAGGCTGAAAGATAAATACCAAGTCTTAATAATGTAAGCTAAATAAAAAAAACCAAAGATTTGTCTTCACACACACACATACACACACAAACACACTAAAACTTCTTTCAAGATCTATTTTCCCTTGCAGCATGTCTGTTTTTGGTATCTATCTATCTATATATCTATCTATATATTTATCTATCTAACTGTCCATCCATCCAGCCATCAATCTATCTATCTACCTATCTAACTGTCTGTCTGTCTATCCATCTGTTTATCCATCTGTCCATCCACCCATCCATCCATCAATTTCGGAAAAATGCCATTGGCAACATGATTGGGAATTTTAACATGAACTTGTGTAATATTGGGAAAAATTGTATTCACACATGGAATTCTAAATGTAATGCAATCTCTTTTTTAAATGCATTTCCTCTTACATTAATTTTTTTTCCATTATGGGCATGGCCTCAACACCAAACTAGGAATTCATCAAATTGGGACAAAATGCATGTATTTGGCATTGGGAATGAGTCCGAATTTCGACCCTGTGGAAACTTTGAAAAAGGCCTGATCTATTCATCCATCTATCTATCTATCTCGTCTGTCTTCTTATCTGTCCATCTATCGGCCCTCATCAGTCCATCTCTCTCTACACTCTCTATCTTTCTCATCACTTACCATTTCTTTATCATAATATTCCTCGACTTCCAGAGGCTGTTTTTCGTCCAGGACTTCAGGTGACGATGTCTTGGAACAGTTGTGAAATATATTTTCTAAGCCAGTTAATGTCTAAAAATATACAGATGATATAATAGTTCAAAAATACCCAGTATTACGTAAATTCTGTTGGGGAAAATATGGGTTTCTTTAACGCAGATTGCCCAAAGAAAGTTTCAATTCTGGCAAGTCAATACACAAATGTATACTTACTTCGTATTCAAATACAATAAAGCATTACATGTTTCTCAACATAAATGATAATGGGTATCCTAATCCTTCTTATTTCTGTTAAAAGATTCTGTTCATTCTGAGTCACTTTCCAGTCTTATTGAGATATACAAGAAGGACCTCTGAGGAAAATTACTAAAGCTGATTTTAATTAATTCTCATTGATTATGCAAATTATCAAACTGTTCCTTTTGGTTTGAAAGTTTTAACTCATCGACCCCTGAAAAAATGGACTCTTCTGTAAATCGATGACCTAGACCAGTCCAAATGTGTCTATAGGGGTGAATGAGTTAAAGAAGGTTAGTGGTGAGGACAACCAGAAAGCTGAAACTGACATACTACAACAATATACAGCAATCCGACCCAACTCTGATTTCAAATGCATAAAACATTACAAAACAAGAAATATTTGAGAAACACCATGCCTACAGTTTAGTCATCCATAAAGATTTTATTAAAGTCCCATAACTCTGGCAAATATTGCTGAAGGTTGGTCATAATCAAAGTCATTGTATGTTTAATTGGTATAAAGCATGTATACCAAATTTGGTAAAAAAACAGGGAAAAGAGCTGAAAATTATTTGAAGGAATGTAGCAAACAGATAAACTGACAAACAAACAAAATAGTCAGACCAAAAACAACATGCTCTGTACGTGTAATTCTTTTGCCAATCTTTTATCTCAGATATCTGTATATAGAACTATTTTTGCCCTTCTACATTTGCATATGATTTTGCCCCATTTTAAAAATCACCAAGAGGTGTTACAAATTTTATCCCAGTCGATTTTACAGATTAACTCAAGTATTAGATCTAAAATTGAGTAAGCAGTACAAAGATGAACTCAAAAAGAGGTTAAATATAATTGTAAACAATCAGGCAATATGATGTGTTAATCTACACTATCTGTAGGTCAACTTGTGTAACAATCGGCGATTTTCATTAGTAATTCAATGTAATTTAATTTCATTACAAAGTTTTATTTAACAATTAATACTTTTTGGATGTCCACTTTCTGCAGTATTACATTAAATAATCTTTAGACAATATTACGTGTTATTTAAATTAAAAATATATAATCAATACTCTCTGCAATTATTCACATGTATATTTGATATCGTTATCGTTTTGAATTCACCCTCTGACGATTAGGGCGAAAAGGAGAGAAAATAAAACGGGGATGAAAATTTCCCTGTATTCAGTATATTTTCAACCAAGATAGAACTTTGATGTATGTCACTGATCACAGAGCAATTACATGTATGGACAATTGCCATTTCTCAAAATTCTACAAAGATCCGAGTGCAGCGTTACAATCATTTTCCTTTTTCTTTTCAGCATTACATTTTTTTCTGACAAAATATTATGATTTGATTCAAAACAAATAGATATGATAAAGATGCTGAATTGATGCTTTTAACCTACCTGCAAGTCAAGAGGAAGTTCATACAGCCGTGTGGCTAGTGTTCTAATTTCTCGGTCAGACAAAACCCTGGAAATAACCATTACAATAATTTCACCAAAAATCTCGAATTCTTCAAGTTCTTGCTAAAAAATATTTCTAGTAAAATACAAAATATGAAAAAATCTGTACTGATGGAATTCCTCAAATGCACACAGTTTACATATTGGAACATTCAGTTAGGATTCTGTGTGCAAAATCTGAAGTATAACGTGTATAATATTTTCTATTTACCAAATAATACCCGTTTTGGTGGGTACTATGCTCTCACAGCACTGCTTTGTAATAATGAGGTCACTATGAAAGCATAACACCCATCTAAACAGGCATGAATTTGAGTGTTGTTTTGCACCATACTCAACAATTTTTCAGTTATATGGTGGCGGCCAGTTTTCAGTGATGGAGTAGAGAACCCAGGTACAATGTACCCGCAAAGAGAACCACGGGACTTTGGAAAGTAAACTGGCAAACTTTCACACAAAATCAGCTTACGTTCCAGTAGGCCCAAAGTCCGTGCTGACTATAGGTGAGCAACTTCGTTGTTTAATGTGTGACGCTCTAACTACTCGCCCAAGGCGGCACCAACAGGCATGAAGAGGTTTAGTGCATCACATGATGTGACCACAGGTACTATATTTGCTTGTCCTCTGCTGCTCTCTACAGTACAGTAAGTATTACTATTTATGGAAGATAACTCCTTCAAGCAGAAAGTGATAAGAGGAAGGACCCGGCAATTGTCACAACAGCGCCAGGCACCAGACATTTTATAACTTAAGTACATTGTAGCAGTGATGTTACCCAATGAAATTTCAATGATTTAACATGTGATGCTCAAAATAAAAAGATGTGTTTGTGAAACACAAATGCCCCTGGTCCCAACAAAATATTGCATTTTTTATGTAAGCGGGACGGAAGGGAGCGGGAATTATGGCGGGACGGAAGCGCGACAGATTTACAGACAGACAAACAGACAGACAGATGATCCATGTGCTAGATGCCCCAGGTGGACCTTTCAGGCCACGGGCATAGAAATACTGAAGATAAACATTTTGAATTCCAAGTCCAAGAATGATGATTCCGAGGCCAGAATTGTTTACCTTGAATGATCAGTATCAACGTCATCAAACACTTCCTCGACCGTTATGTTTCTCTTGACCCCCATCAGGTAATAGAAGTATGAGAAGGCAAACTGCATGTCGTTGCCACTGCGAATCTTGTTGGAAGATGTTACGGCCCACTCGTCTGCAAATCTGAAATGTAAAAGATAAAATGAAGCATCTGGTCATTCCCAATATGACCTTAACAGTCCAAAATAGCAAAAATACAGGACTTAATTATCCTGTATCTGAAGCATAGCATACACTAAGAATCATAAGATGTATTCACCATGCAAGTTGAGTCGATGACTGAGTGGTAGAAACAGGTAATCTGGCAACCTGACCTCTACTATTCAACTTTGTAGAGGTGAGCTGATAATTTTGATGTTTAGTAATAGGATATTTGAAACATGAAGAAAATCACATAATAATTTAAGGATCAATTTCTAAATGATAAAAATTGCTTTGAATAATATGTAAATATTGTTCCTATAATCTACATTTACTTAACCTATTCAACCCTAAAAAACAAATAGACTAGACTATAACTTTCATTTGAGGAAGAGTCAATTTTTAACAGAGATTTATAAATAGCCATTAAACATGTTTAATGTGATCTTTGTTAATAAATTGTTAATAAAATTCTAACAATTACCTTCTCTGTCATAAAATGTTTCTATTACTGAAAAAAATATTGCTTATTGTAATTCTTTTAAATTTACACTTTGAAGATCTACCAGGTTGAAAAAAGAGCTACAACATCATACATGCTATACACTTAATGTCCCGAAAAATCAACCTCCTAAAACATGTCCTACCAGGACACTGATTTTCCCGTAAAATTTGCTTCCAGAGTCCCAGAGTCCAATTGTTCTGGACTTTTGTCCACATGAAGTCTCAAACTCCTCATAATTACTAATTAGCAACCGATCATCAACCAGTTGACACTTGGCATATGGGCATATTAATCATTGAGGGTGTTAATGATTATATATCATATATATGTTATATACCTTCAGTTCAGGTGAGCTAAAAACATAAAAAATAACAGGAAAATATAACTTTGATTCCACACAACAATCTCTGTAAAAGCATCTTGAAGTATCATGTGATAACGTACCTTTCCTGCAACTCATTCATTACATTTCTGTCAATCATGTGTGGCATGTGACCGGGTACCTTACGAGGCGTGAAACCAAATGCTTTGTTGTAAAGTTTGTTGACATGTCTGAGCGAATCTCCAAAAGTATCCAGCAGTCGTCTCCCTTTCCGTGTATCAGAGTTGTAATTGTTGCGTGACAAAATTTTCTCTCTTCCCTTTGAATGATAATTATAAAGATATTTTAATACTACAACTGACTTTAAGTTTCTCTGCTGACATCCAATGTAACATCCACTTATATCTGACCCCTGACCCTGAATATTGCCCTTGATATTATACAATCACTGACTTTTAAACAGGGCATTATTAAGATTTATCAACACTGGAACACTTATATTCACCGAGTGGAAAGCCAAGGAGAATACAGTGGAACCTGTTTTAGCGACCACCTGTGTATAAAGACCACCTGGTCACAAAGACCCTTTTTTGCTGTCCCCAACTGTACCATTTGTGTACAAATCAACCTCTATATAAAGATCACCTACCTATAAAGACCGAGTTTCTTGTGTCCCAAAGGAGGTTGTTATATACAAGTTCCAGTGTATATATTTTCAAGGTTTCATACATACTGATTGCAACCTATTTATAGTAGTAAGTCTTTCATCTCTTAAACTGATTGACAATTACAAATTTTTTGTTGCTGCCACTGCAAGCACAAGATGATATAGTACCATGATATGGGATGGAACAACAGTACTTGGAAAAACCTCACATGTCTAAACTGGCACCCACAGTACAATCTCATATTTTCCTGTCCAGTCAGAAGACTGAATCCATTTCATATTGGTGAAGGGCCAATATGTATACCCAGACATCTTTTATAGCACAAAACACATTTAACTTATTAACCCCTACCTCACCCCCAGAAAAACAATGGACTCTTCTGTAAATAAAGGATTTAGGCCAGTCCAAATGTTTCTTCAGGGGTGAATGAGTTAATAGAAATCAGCAATCAGTAACTATGACAACTTACCTCCATGAACTTTGTGAAAATACCATGTTTCTCCCATGGCATTTGTGCCTCATAATGATGGCCACCACCTTGCATTATGATATCATCGAGGTTCTCTCCTGGTGAAATAGTGGTCTTTCGTGCTTTTTCTTTCTTCGTCAGTCTTTTATCAAATACATAGTTAACACCATTACCCCAAACTGGAATCTTGATCAAATTTAACAATTTCCTGCCAGCCTGATATTGATGACCTTGTGAACTTTCATTTCTAGGTTTTTCTTGAAGATAACGCTGGTATTTATCCCATAAAACTGCTTGTCTAAACTTAAAACCTTTTTCTGTGATTTCATCTAAAATAAAAAAAAATATAAAAATAAACCAATGGTTAAAAAATATCCTGGTCTAAAGAAAGATGGTTGCTAAAGACAGTTGGTATCTTTATAGACAGGTGGTACCTTTACCAGCAGGTGGTAACAGCTCTATAGGTGAGCCCCAAAGCTTGTAATCAGCTTTACAGGAGAGCACTAAAGCTTGTAAACAGCTCTACAGGTGAGCTCTAAAGCTTATAATCAGCTCTACAGGAGAGCACTAAAGCTTGTAACCAGTTGTACAGGTGAGCTCTAAAGCTTGTAACCAGTTATACAGGAGAGCACTAAAGCTTGTAACCAGTTGTACAGGTGAGCTCTAAAGCTTGTAACCAGTTGCACAGGTGAGAACTCAAGCTTGTAACCAGTCCTATAAGTGAGCACTAAAGCTTGTAACCAGTTCTACGGGTGAGCACTAAAGCTTGTAACCAGTTCTACAGGTGAACACTAAAGGTTGTAACCAGTTCTACAAGTGAGCACTAGAGCATGTAACCAGCTCTACAGGTGAGCACTAAAGCTTCAGCTCTACAGGTGAGCACTAAAGCTTGTAACAGTTCTACAGGTGAGCACTAAAGGTTGTAACCAGTTCTACAAGTGAGCACTAGAGCATGTAACCAGCTCTACAGGTGAACACTAAAGCTTGTAACCAGCTCTACTAGTGAACACTAAAGCTTGTAACAGTTCTACAGGTGAGCACTAAAGCATGTAACCAGTTGTACAGGTGAGCACTAAAGTTTGTAACCAGTTGTACAGGTGAGCTCTAAAGCTTGTAACCAGTTCTACAGGTGAGCACTAAAGTTTGTATCTGATTGCAGTTACAGGTAATAATGTATAGCATACCATCTTGTAATTGTTGTAAAATGTCATCTAATTCCACACCCAGGAAATCCGGAAGGAAATCTTTGGTTAAATTGACATTTTTGGGGACATCTGGTATATTGATGGCTATATTTTTTGCAAGAGGACCTCTGTAAGACAAAAGAAAATAAACATATATTTTGGGTTTCTTGTTTCCATTTGAGAAATCTCCAAAGCAAATACACATGTATTCCCCGTGCATTTCTCACATTATTCTATTATCATATTCAATCTGAATGCCAATAACGAGATAAATGTAAGGAGATATCACACATAAATTTATAAATCTATCCCAATGAGGGTTACAACAAAGTTGTTTTAGTGCTGCATTGAGACCTCTGTGTCCAAGATGTTAGAGCATTGCACTTTAAACCATGAAGTCTCTCACTTTTGATCAGCGCAGGCACTTTTGTGAGAAAGTTTGCCGGTTTACTGACCAAAAGCTGGTGATCGCTTCCTATATCATTATAACAGTGTTCTCTTCTCTCTGCCATTACAAAACTGGTCGCTACCATGACTGAAAAATTGTTGGGCGTGGTGTAAAACACCATTATGTCCTAGCCTTGTCCTTTATTGATCATGTGTCGCTTAGCTGTGAATCGTGTCAATTAAGGCATGTAAGGGTTTGATAGTTCACATCTACACTGTATACGTAAAAACACCAGTACATTTTCTTTCGTCATTTTTTATTTTTTTCTCTACTCATTCATTTTCACTCAACTACTCAATCTCTGTCTATACTCACTGATTAATTTTCTTCACTCACTCAATGTACTGGGCTCACTCACACAAAACATAAGAATAATCTTGAGTACAAAAAGTATTCTTAAATTGGCCTGATTAGCCAATCAGATTTCAGGATCAGCTGAATTTGAGTAAAACTCTCATACTCCTGTAACACTCCAGATGTAAGAAAGGGGAATCCCAGTAAGTACTTACTGTTTGTCTTCATCTATTGTATATACCACTTTTTCTTCCTCCTCCGTCACGTTTTTAGCACCTGTTGCATTCAACTTCTGTTCTGCTTGACCTTTATCTTCTCCCAAACTCTCGTTTGCCTTCTTGGTTTTCGTGTCAACCAACACACTGAAGTTAAGCTGATAGAAAAATGAAAAACATAGATGATGGTTTGTGTAACTGCGACAAAGACATATGGAAGCTTGTATAAGAAAAACACTAATAAAAATACAGTGGAACCTTGCTATTAAGACCACATAGCTGGCTAAAATTGGTGTGATTAGCTAGGTGTTACAATGGAACCTTGCTATGAAGACCACCTAACTGACTGACTAAAAGTGGTGCGATTAGCTAGGTGTTACACATCCAGGTCTAATGTACTAGACACGCCCACTTTAAGCTAATGTATATAGGCAAGGCATTGGTACTTAGTTGATTGCAGGTGTGTCATACTGAATATTTTATTTTACCTGCATTTTCAAACTCTCATTGCCCATGTGTCCAGTCAGACTGAATAACAGCGTTGATTCATTGTGGTCCGCATAAAGTATAACTGGCATGACCTTGAACTTGTTGGCAATGGATGCAGACCTGATCACTTTGGATTCATTGTAAGATGCAGACTCTATGCTTCCGCTGTCCGTAATCAGTGTCGTCAGATTAAAATAGAATATTGTCTCACCTGCATTTGAGAATAAAAAATAAAAATGTCAACCATGTAAATGCTGCAACAAGTTATATCATGTATGTCAGAACAATTAAATGTCAACTGTTACTTGGGGCGAGGGAGTATTTTTAACGGTGTTTTATGCCACACTCAACAATTATTCAGTTATATGGCGGTGGCCAGTTCATAATGGTTGGGGGCCAAATTCTGCTCACAAAGTAACCAGAACACCATGCAGAAAGTGACACCAGGCTTCCTTTGAAAGTAGGTTAACTATCTCGCAAAATCACCTGAGGTTTCCAGCTGGACGCAAGGTTCTTGCTGACCGGAGTCGAGAGATTTCATGGTTTATAGTGTGATGCTTGGCCACAGGGGTCACTATTCTAACTGATCTTAAAAGAATCGGCGCAAAGTCACATCCAAAAGAGCGGTGTTTTTCACTTCCTATGCCCAGCATTTAAAGACGGAACAATCACCAATTTTTCATTAAAGTCTTAGTTAAGATTCGGTATCAGGAATTGAACCTGGGAACTTCTGCTTGTGAGTCAAATGCTCCATCACTAGACTACTGCAAGTGGTTTGTGCATGGAAAGCGCACAGAAGGATTGGTCATTTAGAATAAATGTGCTGGCTGTAGAATGGAGTGGTCACTACTTATTTTCAACATTTAGATTTGACCTTGTGCTAAATAAATACCCAGGAAATATTTCATATTTTATGGTGTTTTGGTACAGGTCTATGCCATACATTGTGTTAAATGTGCATTTTTGTGTTAAATGTGTATTTTTGTGTTAAATGTGTATTTTTTGTTAAATGTGTATTTTTGTGTTAAATCTCTATGTTTAAGCTCTTGTTTTACTTACACATACCTGGAGGTATTCTGTATTTTGTTACATTTTGGTACAGATTTACACCATACATTGTGTTAAATGTGTATTTTTGTGTTAAATATGTAATTTTGTGTTAAATTTGTATTTTTGTATTAAATGTGTATTTTTTGTTAAATGTTTAATGTTTAGGTACAGATTTACACCATACATTGGGTTAAATGTGTATTTCTTATGTTAGCTTTTTACATAACTGGAGTTATTCTGTATTTCATTACATTTCAGTACAGATTTATGCCATACAATGTATTAAATGTGTATTTTTGTATTTCTACGTCAGCTCTTACAGACCTGGAGGTGTTCTGTATTTCGTCACATTTCGATACAGATTTATGCCATGTAATTTGTGGAATTTATCTGTCCCACAATCACCAACATCATATCCACATTCATATGTATTACACGCCTGAAAAATATCAAAAATTAATGTCCATATTAAGATTTTCTCTGATGGAGTCTGTATACATTTATATAAACCAATCAAATGAAGTCTATATGCACTATATTGCAGAGTCCAAAGCAGCGTGGATTATATATTTCATGAAGTCAAGGGGAGTTTACATAAGCCAATAGATTGAATAAAGTTTATCTGAATTTTGTATAATCTGATAAATATGGTACCATAGAACAATTCCATTGGAAACACATTCTTTGAATACAAACTACTGATAATAATTTTGATGGGATATATTTGTGTCATTGTATTGCAGGATTTTTCACCCAAAATGCAGGTTTGTTTGAAATAATAATGACAATGTCAGAAGCTGTAAATTCTGTTATATTGACAGTAAATAATGTAATGTAAGTTTGTTCTTGGCAAAATCCTTTCAATAAGTGAAATTGTCAGAATGACGACAATCATTTTAAGGCTATCTGACTGTATTGTACAAAATATATCTGCAAAGTAATTAAAGAGTGTGTCTGGGACACCAGTAATCTCAGAGAGTAAATTAATATCAATTCATACTCACAGTGTCACAATATCTATCCGCCAGCCAGGATGTGGCACAACCTTTGTTACAGTACTCTGGAAATAAAGACAATGCCACTGAGCCACACAATCTTTATTCACATTTGATTGGTAAATGATATCTGAACATAAATGCTATTGCTTAATTGTTGTATTGCATCCAGCCAAGAAAAGTGCACTTACATGGAGATGTCATCAGCTTTAGGTGACGTGACACAAGTTTTGACTTGTGCTATGGACTGATGCTAATGGAGTGAGATTTCTTTTACGTGTGACGCCTGCCATTACATTGGACCTCGGTTTTAAGTCTCATCTGAAAGACCTGTGACTTTCACTTCTTATGCTTGGCACGGAACAATCACCATGACTGTGAACTTGCGTACTAACTGACCTTTCCATTTCTGTGTGAACAATTTTTAAATTTGATGATGTCACAATACTAGACACCTTGGACAAATGTTGAAAATGCATTGTGACGTCAAGAAATTTGACTAACTTTCACGCAAATGCGATGTGTCAACTGAACCTAATATGCAGATAAATGCACCAACCTACAGAAAGACCATTGTAGTACTAATGCAATAAATCTTGTAGTACAGTGAAACCTCTATATAAAGACCCCCATCAGAATACAACAAAACCAGTCTTTATAAGGAGGTGGTTTTTATATAGAGGTTGATTTATACACAAATGGTATTATTGGGGACAGTGAATAACGGTCTTTGTGACCAGGTGGTCTTTATACACAGGTGGTCGCTAAAGCAGGTTTTACTGTATCTGGTATACAAACGAATGTACAAGCAAGTGCTGTACTAATCTAGCAAAACTTGTCATAACTGGCATACAAATCCTTGTTCAGACTAGTGTGGTACAAAACCTTGGACTAACTGGTGTATAAAACTTGAACTAACTTTTGTACCAAACCTTGAACTAACTGGTGTACTAACCTTAAACTAACTGGTATACAAACCTTAAACTAACTGGTGCACAAACCTTGAACTAACTGGTGTACAAACCTTAAACTAACTGGTGTACAAATCTTGAACAAACTGGTGTATAAACCTTAAACTAACTGGTGTACAAACCTTGAATTGAATGTATGAATTATTGTGCTACTCAAATTATTAGATCCACTCCTTATTATTTTGATCAGTAGTTCTGAGTTATTATTGTAACATGAAATGAAGACAAAAAAACACAAATAAAAACTTAAATATTGAGGAAATACATTTTTTTATCATTTTATGACTAGCGAATTAATACATATATTACCATGTACATATATTACCAACATAAAGAACACAAAAATAATGCAAGTGTCAATTTCATCTCCAGACCAAACAACTTACTGTATATAAAAAAAATTTTGCCCCTGGTTATCTTCGCTATTTTACAACAGAAGACATATTCAACCTATTTTCATTTCGTCCTAAATCATCATGTTGTCTGATGGATGGCATGTATGTCCGTGTTTCAATTATTTATCTTGAAAATTTCGCTTTCATTTTAAATTCGCCCTCTCCTCTAAGTGCAAAAATGGTGAAAATTAAACGGGGTCGAATATTTCCAGGTATACATTAGTTTTTAAGATTATTATAAAACATGATAATGTATTTACCTAATTCATTTTCACCTCTATATCCGTGACCCTGCCACATGCCCGCACCAGGCGATATTCTGTCACCTACAAGAGAATGATACAATATCAGGAGCATGACAAACAGACAGATAGATGAATAAAAAAAACAATGTGGACAGAGAGAAAAAGACAAAAGAGAATGTTTTAAAAGTGTCAGGGTTGTCCATTTTACAAACATTTCAAATACATACTTACTTAAAAGATTTCACTGAGGCTTAACAAATCATTTTCCAGATTTCATTCCAATGGAAATGGAAAATTTCTCACTGATACAATGCACATGACCTTTATGTACTGACCTGAGCAGTCACCTCCATCCCATTCGCACTCTGAATTGTTGCAGGCTTTGTCACAGTAGCCATCTTTGATCCAGGAAGACGGACAACCATCATTACAGTTAGGGACAGGCCAAGTTAGGTACACCTGAAAATTTTTAAAAAAAAAGTTAGACATCCATTATATAAACATATCACAGTTCATTTTGACCACAATATCATTTCTACTTTTTACGTCAAGAAATATACATGTATATTGTTTATGTTACACAGTCAGTATCAATCTCACTCACAGGACCAACATCTTTACCAAGGTTTAAAGTTTGTATTTAACAACAGATAATAAGTAAGTTATACAAATACTATGTAATTCTAGTGTCTTTCATGTTGACATTGATTTTATCATATGGGCTTAGTACTACTGATAGAATCTGGAAAACTAACTAGATGCATTTGAGGAATACTATGCCCCCACCCCCTGAGCTGGGTCAATGATAGAGATTTTACAGTCTCATAACTCTGGCAGATATTGCTGAACGCCAGTGGCGTCCTCTCTCCCTGGATTCATTGTAAACTGGCCGTTACAACATAACTGAAAAACTGTTGAGTGTGGCATAGATACCTTTCAAACAAATATTACTGAATTCTGTCCATAATCAACATTCCTGTTGTAAATTTCATTCTGAATTTGGTTAATATTCAAGCAAAGAAAATCACATTATTTGGCAGAAACCAAAATGGCACAAAGAAATGGACCAAGAACAATATGCCCCCACTTTCGTCTTCAATCTAATGGACATGAAAAATAAAGCTGTGTTTCCTAACTAGCACCAGCCACACCATCTAAGGTACTTCACGCTCAAGTACAAGGAGTATCAGACTGTGATACCATTGGTGAGAGGTGACTGTACTACAAAGGCAACCTTTCCAGGGCATTTCAAGGAAATCAGTCATGGGAAAATTTAATACAAAACTACCTTATTGCATTACCAGTTAACAACCCCCTGTAATAAATTACCTGTGTATAAATGTTAGAGTATACTGTATATGTGGAAATTTAACGTGTGGGTGTAATTTACACTAAATATTTGGAGTATTCCATGTAAATTACCACCCCACCCCTAACCCTCCCCCATGTACCAGTCCCACAGAGTTGTGCTAAGATGTATTGTCTATTACAGAGTTGTTCAATGTAAGGTGCTAACATCACATAAAAAACATTGACGCATATGGTTTATGTAAGAGAGTCGGGTAAATAACAACATGTGGAAATACCCACGTTTACAGTAGATATAATGTAAATGACGGCATATATACCTTCTGTCCCATAGTGTAGGTGAAAAAATCATCTGGCCAAACTTCCTTGCCAAACATGACATCATCGTTCATGTAGATAAACTTATCAGATAGACCGGGGATCCTGTGAAGATGAGCCTCGATGGCGGGGGAACTGAATGTCGGCAGGTGGCTACTGTTGGGAAATAACTCCTGAAAGTAAACAATTTAGATCTTTGTAAAAAAAAATTATAGATCAATCTCAGTTGTCACATAAAAAAAAAAATATTATTTGGTTCCAAAATTATAGAAAATGTTAAAGACTTGCAAAGAGCCAGAAAGGAAGACTGATAAAAAAAAAACAAGTTATGGCCCATCTTGGATTTCAGGAGTGTAATTTTCACAACACAGATTTATTACCCATTTGTTCTTTATACAAAAAAAAAAAGAATCTGGGTCTTGTACAAGGTTAAACTATTTACATATTTCTGGATTCAAAAAAGAGCTTAACACTATAAAACCCTGCAAATTTGTTCAACTACATTTTTTTCACATGGGTATGGTCTGGACTTCCAACACTACAACACATTTTAAAATGATCAAGGGGCCTCCATGGCCAAGTTTTTTAGATTAACATGCTTTAAAGCATGACGTTTCTCACTTCTAGTTGGTGCGGGTTCAAGCTGCTATCTAAGCTGATTTTGAGAAAATTTGCCAGTTTACTTGTAAAAGGCTGGTGGTCTCTTCCCTGATAAATTGTATCTGGGTTCTCGGAGTTAAAAGATGGCCACCATAATATCACTGGAAATTTGTTGAGCATGGTATAAAATTTGAAGTTTACACCAAAAACACCATCAAATTATCAATTAATTTGCTATTTTATTTAAAGAAGGTTATAGTCGCAATCAATTCTGTATTCAGATATGAAGGACACTCCTCAATACTTAAACCATTTAAGATTTTCTGACCTCGATTATCGGTAATGACAGCAGACATTGTTTTGTTGATTTTCATCGGAATTGTCTATTATTTTTATCAGAGTGTATACATCTCATCACTCGTAAGTCATCATAGACACTTGAGTGAAAATACTGATAAAACACCCCAGCAAGTGAATAAACTCTTCCCTTGACTTGCGCACAAGAACGTTATTTGTAAACACTCTGTTTCATTTCCAAGAAAGATCATGAATAGAATTTAAGATTTACTGTACAATAGGGGTAAGAGTTCCAAAAAGGTGTTTGTGTCCAACACAATAAAAACTCCGTAAGGTTGTATAAATTATATTAACGTTGAGCCTTCAGAGCAAATGACAGAAGACGGCTCCACTTGGAGCTGAAACATGTAAACAACAACCTCAAGGTTAATACAATTTATACAACCTTACGGAGTTTTTATTGTGTTGGCCACAAACACCTTTTTGGAATTCTTTGAATCTAATATTTTTGTGGACTCTGTATACCTTCGGTATCCATAGTGAAGACTCCTACCGGATTATTTATACTGTCTACCTTCAGGGACGTTGTTACCTCCACCCCACCCCCCCTCTAATAGGGGTAAGAGTTTATGACTCTGGTTATACATGTACATGTATTTAATGACTGTATGGATGAAGTTCACACACAACCACAATTTTTATGAAATATTTACAAAAATCATTTTCCAAAGTTGCAGAGACACACAGTAGATGGTCTTTAATCATACCTCATGTGTTACCAAGGTAACCCTGGAATATTCAAGATTTAGCCAATATGGAATTTGACCGTTTGTAATGATATACACGTGTCGAACCCAAGGAGCAAATCTTTCAATGGATCGGAGGGAGTACCTCAGTTCCTCGTTGTCCTCAAATCTACTGGAGGCTATATCCTCATCTCTTCTAAACTGAAAAAAACATGCCAAGCATACCAATCAGTAAATAAGGTATTATGTGTTTTACCTATAAATATAAATAAAGTTTTCTAAATATTTTTCAATAAAAATCTTAAATCTATAACATAAATCTCAGATACCAAAGTATAAATCTTCAGGATGTTCAGGAGACAAATATACAAAACTGGTGATACTGGACAAACAAAACAGATCTCTAGAATTTCAGAGATGGGATCAGATACCATGGAGGTGTAAGCATCCAATGCCAACAAGTCACACCCGCCGTGAGTCCACAGCCAAATTCAAATGAAATAGGTGAGGAAGAAATCCTGTCACAATTGGTACATGTGATCAAACTACTTGAAACTGTTATCTGTGAATTATGGCCACCTGTCAATACAGATCATGCTGGAAGGCACCACAGCAACTGAATTTACATTACATATGAAAATTTTATGGCTAATGAAAGTACAGTGGAACCTATCTTACAAGACACTCATGAAAGACCATCTGTCTTGAGAGACCACATTTCAGTGGCAGATGGGGCAGTCTCAAAAAGACAGGTTCCACTGAACTTTGAAAAAACAAAATCTAGATCTGTTTCACAGATGACATCTCAGTAAAGAGCACCTCCTCATTATGGCCAGTTTGAAAAGAAGACACATACATGTATTTATAGGTAACTAACTACAAAGGCTACTGATACCTCATGTAATGGTTGCCATGGCGTCAACATGACATCTGTCCATATAATATGTCTAAAGTGTCGGCACTTCCCTTCAAGGTGGTCACACCTCCACGGAAATGAATAAGAAACTGCTAAGGGTGGTATGGTTGGATTGCATTTCACTGCATTGTATCTCTCAGAGCTAAACCAAATGTGTTGGTGAAGATAGACAGATAGACAGATGGACAAACAGACAGACATAGTCATTCCATAGACCAACATTTACAGTGGAACTTCATAATTAAGACCACCTAACTGACAGACTCAAAGTGGTCTGAGTAGCGAGGTGTTACAGTGGAACCTCACTATTAAGACCACCTAACTGACAGACTCAAAGTGGTCTAAGTAGCGAGGTGTTACAGTGAAACCTCACTATTAAGACCACCTAACTGACTGGCTAAAAGTGGTCTGATTAGTGAGGTGTTACAGTGGAACCTCGCTACTAAGACCACCTAACTGACTGACTCAAAGTGGTCTGGTTAGCGAGGTGTTACAGTGGAACCTCACTATTAAGACCACCTAACTGACTGGCTCAAAGTGGTCTGATTAGTGAGGTGTTACAGTGGAACCTCACTATTAAGACCACCTAACTGACTGGCTCAAAGTGGTCTGATTAGTGAGGTGCTCTTTTAAGTGAGGTTCTGTATTATTGAATAGTTATCAAGAGACTGAAAACATGTGGTCTGAAATGTGAGGTGGTCTCTGTCATAGCAGCCACAATTAGACACATACAGCCTTCAGACAGAAGCTATATATAGAACAGGCTGAATGAGACTAAAGATTTTATATACAGAATTTACAGATAAAAACACTACTGAGTACAAGATTAGGACACTTACGTCTCTCAGATCCCATACAAGATTGGCCGCATTTAATGTTGGTTCTTTCCCATCAATTGAGATGTTGCTCAACTAGGAGATTAGAATGAAAAAAAAAAGATAGAAATATATGCAGAAAGATAGAAAGCCTAATTTTCTTCACAATGATTTTCATGTTAAATTTTCTTGAATTTAATTTCATATAATCTTAAAAGGACATTAACTGTGTTAACAAAAACACAATTTTTTTCTACTTTTACTACTTGTACTTGATGTACAATAACAAATAAGAGCTATGCGCCGGCATTAAAAATCTTATATTCCTATATATTTTGTGAAAATAAGGTCAGGATTGAGTTTTACTAAACTTCGTAAGTTTACGATTTGATTGTAAACGTTACTTAAGACATGAATTCGCCAATGTCTGTTTCACTAAACTTTGTAAACTTAAGTTACGTCAAACATTCGTTCGTAACATATTTCTGATTTCTGATGCTGCAATAAACTCATTAACTGAAGTTATGTAGGACACATTTTCCATTGAAAGTGCACAATATTATTACGAACCATGTCGGAACGGAATAATTCGGAAAAGGTCTATTGAAAAAGTGCCAAACCTGGGTTTCTCAAGCAACTTTCACAAAATATATAGAAATTTGAGAATTTGAATGCCTGTGTATATCTCATTTATATGATTGTATATTAATCTAAGATTGGAATGAAAATATTTTGAAAAATTATCATACCTTTACTGAAATTTTCTTTATTATGAATAATATGAGATCAGGACAGACACCGATAGAATCTATCAGATTAATTTTATCTGGTGATAAATATATGTAAATATAAAATGTGTTCCTTTAAAAATATAGTATTAAAAAGAAAAAAAGTACATGTGTAGATTCGAACACCGGACCCTTGAGTTTACAATCTGACATGCTAACCATTACGCCACAATAACTTATGTGCAAGATTGGTGTAAAATGTTAAACAGTCTGATTTAAAACCCAACAAGCGAATGCAGTCGCTAGTTGTATATCCTTACATTTTGTACTCGTAGGGCTTACTTTGGAAAACTAAATGTTCTATAGATTTACCTTATAGATCTATACTCCTATTTTTTAAACAGTAATATTATTTACTTTAAAAATTCTACGTATACACTTGATAAAAGTGTCGGTGATGCCTGAGTTCAGAGGTAACATTCTAAAAATAGATTCTGTGCGGTAGGCCTGTATTCGGCGCTCGGGTAAAGAAATGCATAAGGGCCAAGCAACCAGATCAGGCTAACTGTAAACTGACCTACATGTAGTAGTCATTTCATCATATTGTAGATCTACGATGGATAAAAAACACTGATCCAAGGGTCTACGGTAGTATACGGCCTTACGGGTTACCAGTTGGCAATGTGTAACCCAAACAAAGTTAGGCCTATTCGATCTCTCAGGGAAGCAAGTTTACCGTAGATTCTACTTATCTTTAGTGAAAAGTTGTCGAGCAGATCTATTGACGAGAATTCGAAGAATAAAAGAAAAACAAAGCATTGTAGCCTAGCACTTAGCTTACAGTACTCAGTATTTTCCAGTTGGTATTAAGAAGTAATTGCCGTAATAATATGGAGCCAGCGATAAAAAGAGAAGAAACTACCCACTGTAGCTATTTATAGCCTATGCAACAGCAGTGGGGTTTCCTGGTTTGTCAAGCAGTTTGTTTCTGTTATGTATGGTCCTCGACGAAAATAAATGAACGCCGTCTGTAGACCGTCAAAACAACCGGAAGTAGAATCTCCTTAACAACGACGTAATCCATGGACGTGTTGTTCATATGAAAAGTTGTTTGTTTATATTGAACGCAGCTTTGGACAAAATTTTCCTTTGAACACAAAATAGTTAATGAGCATATACAACAGAATGTGGAATATCTTTCTTGTCCAAGGCTGTGCTCATACTTCATTTTACCCCCAAAGGCTAAAAAATAGTATAAAATACCGGTAGATAAAATATTGAAAATATGCATATTTTAATATCGATTTTAAGACACTTTCCAGACAAGGAAACTTTTGTTTTCAGTGTGTATGTAAAGTGCTAATCTTAAACTTCATAATGTGTACAACCATGTACTTTACAAGAAATACTTAATTTTCATTTCATTGGTGGGTATATAGGCATCTCTGTCATATATAGTCCTTTGCAAAACTTGACACATGAGTACAAATGTCTACACTTACACGTGAAAACTGAAATCAACTTTACTTACAGTAACAAGTGTATCAAAAGCACTTTTAATGGGAACTTTAAGTAGGGCTAAACCAAGGTCACTGTATATGTCTATCTGTAAATACAAAATGATATGATACTTGACACAAAATACGAAATCTTCAATTAAAACAAAAAACATCTTCCAAAAGTAGACAAGTTTCCAAATACATTGTACTTCCTTTTTTATTTGGTAATATCTTTTAAAAAAAATTGTGGAAAAGTTATTTCATAATGTGTTTTGAAGATAGGAAAAATGAAATTTCAAATGACCAATATTTTTTCCCACTGTCTGTGGTAAATTGATATCATAACGCAGATTACAATTATTTTTATTTGTTTTACTAAAAAAATGAATACAAACTTTGTGTATGCCATCTCTGGTATTCTCTGGCAGTTTTTCTTTCAACTCTTCTGCAGAATACTTTGGCGGAAATCCGGCCATGATGATGGTATCTGATAGAAGTATGCTGTTGTGAACTGTCCAATCACTGGTCTGCAATAATAATAAAAAAAGGACAAGGTAGAAAAAAAAAATTAAAATTCCATAAAATCATCAGGTCAAACCTTGAGTCAATGTAACGTAATGAAAGTATTGTTTGGAGTAGGTCACTATCAGATTGTACAGCCTTCAAAAATGTATATTCACCTCGCCATAGTACATTTACTACCATGAATATGACATTTTCTAAGGTTGATAAATTCCGATAGCAACCTATTTCAAAGTCTGTAATTGTAAATCATAATCTTTCATTATTTTATCACAGGACAAATGGTAGCAAAGATGACACCAACAAATATGGCCTCAATATTGATTCCATGCCTCACATGATAAATCGTTAGATTTCACTGGATTACGTTATTGTAACTATGATTCGATAGTGACCCGTGCCGGGCACTATTGTGACAATTGCAAGGTACATCCACTTTTTGCTTGACAGATAAATCTTCCTTAAACAGAATTACAGTGCAGTAAAAGGCAGGCACTATGCCTGTTTGGTCAGTAGAATATTGCCAGTGGTCTAACTAATCCTACATCTAATCAATATGAAGCAATACACACAGCAAACATTGAAAACAAAAATGTTGGAAACAGACAAACAGACACAGAGAGACCAGGAAAAGCTTTATCTACAATCTTGACAGCAAAAAAAGAGAAGGTATTGAAAGTAGAATTAAGAAGGCTTTTTCTCATTGTGTACAAAAAACTTACAAAAAATCCTCTCTGCATTGTTACATTGTTGCCATTAATCAGGAGCTCCTGTTTCAGTACCTCTTTCACTGAAATATAGATGAACATGTTGAAAACTAAAGAAAAACCAATCTCTTATGATTGGACATCAATATCATATCTGGACCAAATGTTCACTTCAAATTTATCTCATACACAGACCCTTTTCTGCCAATTCTGGGAAAATGCCTTAGGTGACACAATTGGGAATTTTAATGTTAAGTTGTGTCAAACTGGGATAAATAGTTTACACATATGTAAATTTGGATGTAATGGAATCTCTTTTTTCAAATGCATTTGTCTAATTTTCATTACGGTCATGTTCTATTGACCAAAATAGGATTTTTTTTTTGTCAGTTTTGGAAAAAAATACATGTAATTTGCATTGGGAGTGGGAACATATATATCGACCCAAAGATGGCCCCAATGAAACTATAGAAAAAGGTCTAACATGCTAAAAATGAGAAAAATACAAAAAAGCTTACCCTGACTTTCTTCTTCAAACTCGATCACAGTGTAATTCATTTTTTCATCAGTTGGTGTTTCCACTGTAAACAGTCTTACAGCACTCATAAAAGCTGGATTTAACTGACCTAGTTTCTCCAAGGTCATGTCCGGCGGCAACTCAGGGTCAAGGACAACCATTTTGGTAGCAAGGCAGTTTGTAAATATACATCTGTCTTCACTAAAAAGTGAGAAAAATTGACATGTCAATTGTAAAGAGCTCATTATCAGAATTTAGCAAAAGTTACAAGTCTTCCAACTGAATCATAAACAAAGGTTTCTGCATCTGTTGCACATAAAAGAATGATCCTCACTGCATTGGTGTCAGGCCACAACACAAGTCAAAATTTGTGATACTCAACTTACATGTCCAACAATTCTTGAATGACAAAAGAATAAACAAACATTGACCAATGTTACTGACACAGAAAAATCTATCAAAGAAAGGGAAGTAATTTTCAGTTTTTTCTCCCTCTTGAAATGATTTGCATATTCTAAATAAAAAAAATCAAGAATAGGGAATAGCTAAAATTAACGTCCGGTTTTACAAAGACAGCCCATAATATCGTGTTTCTTAAATTCACACTTTTACCTAGTGTATCAATGCTGTGAATATACTAGTCATGGTTATTTTCCAATTGTACAGAAATGGACATTTTTAGTTGAATCTATATCAATCCTTATCATGTTGACGTATAAACGTTACCCTCAACACCTGTTGCATGATGTGGGTCTCGTTTGCATATAGCAGTGATTTTCAGATTTTTTTCAGTCTTCAGTCACCTGGTATCGCTTGGTGAAAAATCAACAAAAATGTTGAACTAAGAGCAATGAAGACAGAAAAACTTCATTTTGATGTAAATTCAAACACTTAAATATGTCACCTTTCACTCGGTAAATTGTATTTATCAAATTGAATTTATGGTGTAAACCTAACCCTTCCCCCCTAAGAATCTAAATGGTATGCTCTTTTCTATTGTCTGAGACTAGTCTATTATGGTCTGTAGTGTTAAAAGGCTTGAGATAGAAATATAACAGTACAGCAAAACCTCGTTATACTGCCACCATTTGTTCAACCCAAATTTAGAATTAAAAAGTTGTTTGGCAATAGGTTAAGGGAAGCCTTAACTGAAATCATAGGGAAAAGTGGACTTTCAAAAACTGTGGCATAAAGTGAGATGTCAAGTAAAATGTGGGGCATCATAAAGAGGTTTTATTGTATTTAATTTCAATATTTTTAAGACGAATATATAAGATAGCTGACTGATTCGGAATTTGAAGCTGATATTTGGAGCTGGTCAGCAGACTTTAGCAAGGACATGCACCCAACAATGGCAGTAATACTTCAGTGTGACAATCACTATAATATTTCTACGTGACAGAGACAAACACTCTCTTGCATGGAATCAAACCTAGGACCCCTGGTTTATGAGTCTGGTGCTCTATCGGTCAAACCAATGGGGAAACCCCACTTGGTCAAGCTAGTAGGAATACCATATATACATGGTTAGTAACAGTACCACATGTAAATGTTCCCAAAATTAAATATGAAACAAATGTATATGTCCATACCAAAACATTGACTTTTTACTAGACTTTGCGAGACACATACAAAACTAAGATTAGCAAGCAACCACCATGACCATGGCAACACACATATCTACAATATAGGTCATAACAAGAATCTAATTTTAGTATCTTACAATACATATAACTGTCTTACCCATGCAATGTTACACATTTCAAAACCATTTCCAGTAAAAATAACATGATCAAGATGTGTTCATTGATCACAAATGCCCCTGAGCAGAATCAAAAATCTACTTTAATGACTATAATGATTGATTACTGAAATTCTATTATATATTTGCAAAAGCTGGGAACAAAATAATAAAAATGACATTGATGCAGGGACCAAACAGAGCTCTTAAACATATAATCAAGCAGTCTACCAAATTAAACAATACATGTATATATGTAATCAGGGCAATGGAAATGCTTGTAAGCTTATCATCATGCTGTTTACTTCCATAATACAGTTCTGGCAATTCTGCTATCATCCACAACCATGGTTAAATCTGATGTAGAAACATTCTGATTGGCCATTTTTTATAAGGTTGGGAACAAACATCATTTTTATAAGGTTAGGAATGAACTTAATAAAAGAAATTTATTTTCAACTTGCAAAAAATATATTAATGTTATTCATTTTACAACACATTTGCAAAAATAAGAAAACAAGTTTTTACAACTTTCAATGAATTCAACTTTTGCGTGATGCGTGCTTACTGGCATGATGGGTGCTAAATATGGGAGGAATCCTGAGCACCCTGGGGAAAACCCATGTGAACTCTTTTATCAAGTCCACCTGACTGACTGACTCAAAGTGATCTGATTAGCAATGTGGTCTCTTAAAGGGGCATCAGCGGTGTTTACCAAAATTATTATTTTGATTTTTTCTACTTTAATTACTTGTACTTGATGTACAATAACAAATCAAAACTATACACAGGCATAAAAAAAAATATATATTTTGTGAAAAGAAGGTCAGATCCAGAGTAGTATTCATATACAAATAGTAAGGTTGAGTTAATCAACTGTAATTGAAAAGGTGCCAAACCTGCATTTCCCCAAACAATTTTCACAAATCATATAGGAAATTAAGAATTCTTATGCATGTGTTTATCTCTTTTTTGTTATTGTATATCAATCTAGGTAGTTAAAAAAGTGAGAACAAAATGAAAAAAAACAAAAAAACAACTAATGCCCCTTTAAGTGAGGGTCCCTAATTATTTGCTATTTACTAAGAAATTTTTCAACAGGCTTAAACATGAGGTGGTCTTTAAGCAAGGATTCGCTTTGGTTTAAAAATAAATACTACCAGTAATACAGATGACACGGATGGTTCTTATCGATGTGTAAATTTGGGAAATTTTTCAAAATATGAAAATAAAATCAACAGCGATATAGGGAGGTAAATTAAAAGTAACCAATCAGGACACCTCTAGTCACAAGATTTAATTAAATTATGCTTACCCTTTCTCGTCTTTGTTAATTGACCTATTAAAGTTCACAGTGATTTACAATGTCACAGAACGATAGTGTGCCGCACAGGGGTCAGCAATCATAAAAATTTCCGCTTGTCCCGCTGGACAGGTAGTATTGAAATGGACTTGTCCGAATGCAAAAATGACTTGTCCGAAAATCAAGTATTACATTTGTTTTGCGTTTAAGACAAATAATTTTTAACAATTAACTGAATTCATTTTTGTCTTCAACAACTTCACTCGTCCTGTAGGAAAAGCCACAAGTAGCATTTACGGTACTTGTCTGACCGCAAAATGGACTAGCAGACAAATGTGATTGTTGAGCCCTGCCATATCCTAATAAAGTGACACACGTCAGACGTGGAACTTATCTCCTACACAATATTCTTTACAAGTACATTACAAAAAGTACAGTACCCTAAAAATCGACAATATCTCATCATTTTCAAAATACAGAGATCAAAGGTTAACTAACATTTTGTCTGATACCTGTTCTTTTACTTCAAATTTTAAGAGAATTTTTAACAGAAATAAAAAATGATAACAAATGTTACAAATGTCGGCACAATGAAAGACAAGATTGCATTTTGGTCATCTGAGTAACTTCGAAATAAAAAACACTTTGTGCAGTGATTTGTCTCAACCCTGCCTTTTTAGCTGGCAAATTTCTAATACATTATGATATACTCTAAAATCATACATTTTCGTGGATTTAAATTTTCATGGTTTTTCCATCAAAAACAAATTCGTTGACAATAATTTTCTTTGATTTTGAGATATCCTATTGTCCCTCATTCAAGTAAAAGTGTTCGTTTGTTGTTTTTAAATACCCATTTAAATAATGAAAATAAATTAAAAACTAAAAGTTTTACATTATTAGGTATTTTTATTATCCAGAGTTACCACCCCTTGTAGCAGGCATCAATTGTGATGTCATTTGTTTGTGTGTAAAATGATAAAAGTTATCAATTATGACATCATATGTTTGTGTGAAAACGACATTGCTTTCTCACGTAAAGACACGGCATCACAGTTGATACCGTCTGACTTGGGAGATAACTCTGAATAACTAAAAGACATAATTTCAGAAAAAATTTGAGTTATTTCCTGCAGGAAACAGCCTACAGCTATAAATTCTACATTAAAATAACAATGACATAAAATATTTATTTAATTTTTTTTTCTGTTTAAAGAATTATTTATTACTTTATGGGGCATTCCCAAATAAAAGATAGGTTTTGATTATTACACATAAAGTTCACTAACAAAATGCCAATCTCTATTAAAATGCAATATTGGACCTACATGTAGCTCTCCAATCTTTTCAGTTACATTCTAATTCCCATTTAATGTACATATAACTCAAAACGACAAAATTTAAAACAGAAAAAAATTACCTGGAGACATTCAGTTCTACCTCCATGTTCATTTTCACCTCTTTCAACTGGTTGACTAAGTTAGGGTCTGAACCGTTCACCCAGGTGTATACCACGTCGATAGGGACAGGCTGGCATAATCTACAAAGAACAAAGTCAAATTATGTGTACATTAGAAAGGGCTCAGATGTTCACAAGGTGTGTCCCTTGATTGCCAATTGGACTTAAACAACATAATCAACAAAGAACAAGGTCAAATTATGTGAACATTAGAAAGGGCTCAGATGTTCACAAAACACCAGACATAATTTAAAAGTTTCTTCTAAGAGTCATACTTGATACAAATACATTTAAATTTAAAAAAAAATGAAAAGGAACAAAAGAAAATTCACCTTTCTCTAAAAGACTTCTCTGCTACATTGTCACTGAAGGAGTTGAACACTGCTGCATACTTTTCATGACTCCATTCTAATAATGTCTAAAAAATAAACAAATATCATAGGCGTCGAAAGCAAATTGAAAGTGGGGGGGCTAAACCAACTTAAAACACACACACGCCAGAAGTGGGGGGGCTAAACCAACTTAAAACACACACACGCCAGAAACGTCTTGGGGGGCTAAGCCCCAATTTTTCAACACCTATGCCTATCTTTGCAAAAAAGTGTGGGGGGGGCTAGCCCCCCCCCCCCCCCCCCCCCCCCCCCCCCCCCCCCCCCCCGGCTCCGACGCCTATGAATATATATGACATATAGCTTTAACTTTGTATGGTAAATACATGTATTTTACAGTATAAATAATTCCCTTATACATTTTACAAATATGTACTCAGTTTTTTCTATACAATTCATTGATATTTTTAGAAGATTAACCAAAGAATATTTGTACAATGAATGATCAGAATATGGCTATATTGGCCAAATCCCAAAACCCTGCTGCAAGGGTCATAAATTTCACAATTTTGCTAGAAGACTGATGACATTTTCGCTCTTTCCAAAACTATCATCAGCTACACTTACAAGTTAATTACAATTCATAGATGTAAAGAAGAAAGATGATTTTCTAAGACTTAATTTATCACCTTTATATGGTTACATTTTTCACATCTGAGATCCTGATCCCCTGCTTACAGGGTCATAATTTTGGTAGAGGGTTTTATGTAATTTTTTTTAAATGTATTCACTTTTCATTGCAGTGCATACTATAAGAAGAAGAGAGGAAGTTTTTTTTTAAGACAAACTACATTATCACCATAAGGCCAAATTGGGACCACCCAAGGGATTTAAACCATGCCTCTGGCCCCAGAGTAATGAATTTCACACTAACCCTAACAAACACTGTAATCAGTTTTTCTCAAAAGATGTACAGGGGTAAAAGAGAAGATTTTTTAAATATTCATTGGGCTATTTTTGGTCCACATCCAAAGGGCTCTGGGGTTACAAGGACAACGAAAATCGCAACTTGCCTTCACTTTACCTTAAAGAAACCTCTTTCAATATTTGAAAATGATCAGCAAAGTACATGTAGTTTTAAGAAAGAAATTAAAAAATTTTCAATTGTTTATGGACGATGCACGACAATGGATGACGACTAAGCGAATACATGTAAGGTCATCTGAGTAACAAATTTAAAAATTCAATAACTTCTGTATTTCTTATCTGATTATAAGTAAAACCCTTATGTAAAATGTTTTGAAGATTTTATATTAGAGAGTGCAGCTCCAATGGGCCAATTCCTGAAAGAAACTTCTGGACAACTTGTGTACACCATATAGAAAAATTGTCAGAACTATTGTATGTCAGAAACTGCTCATTGTTAACTCAACAACCCCTGAAAAACAATGGACTCTTCTGTAAATCAATGACTTAGAGTTAGACCAATCCAAATATGTCTTTAGGGGCCAATGAGTTTAAAATGTTGAGTCATAAAAATTATGTACACTGGGCCTCTTCAACTTGATGCTTGAACCAATCATACTTTACATACATATCACCGAGTCAATTAACTGTCTACGCATGGGATTGAACCCAGGACTCCTGGTTTTCAAATCTGGTGCTCTACCAAATGAGCTAAAGGGGTAACCCCACTTGTCTAAGCTAGTACATGTAGGATCACCATATAACCACTGCTACATCACCCCTTTTTCTTTTAGAGTCATCCCTACTCTGCCTTCAGAGGTTACTATCACCTATTGTGAAATGGGAGTGAATAATCATATTTATTCCAGGACAAACCCAGGTCCCTACGCAGGACGCTAAATGTCGCAGAGGCAAATAATTGTGTCTACATGGAATAAAAATCAGGACCACTGGTTTTCAAATGTGGTGCTCCACCAATTGAGCTGAAGTGGTAATCCCACTAGACCAAGCTAGTACTAGTAGTTGAAACACCATATATAACAACTGTTACATGTACATATTGAAATTAAATGTTTTGGGGACTTTATTCAATAGTGTGCATGCATGCTGTTAAGAATATTTGATGACACAAACAAATAATAATGTGACATCATTTTCCAGCAAAGGTTTTGCCCTTAGCTTGTGACATCAGACACTCAATTAATGATTTTCTGTGTAACTTCCAGCATCTGTGCTCCCTTACAACATATTGCCTCAGCTCATGCGTATCATGAATTTGGGTTTCATAAAAAAGAACTAAACAGCTTTTTGGATAAGTTGCCATGATGTCAAAAAATAATCGGTTATTGTCACAACATTTGTTTTTGCAGGAAACTATTATTTGACAATCCAAGGTTGCAGGACCAAAATTATCATGAAAAGGTATATTATATTAAAATTCAATATCCCCCGACAGATTTCACTAATTAAAAACTGAAATAAATAAATGCATCTACAATGTAGAACTTTCAAATACAACTTTTACTCGTCTTTCAACGAATTTACAATACACTGGCAATGCACAACTGCCAACAACCCCCAACACCCTTTACACACTCGGGGACCATGACATTGTGACAATTTGTGTCACATGAACAGAAACAAACCTCCCCAAAATGAAAAGCTGACACAGTCAGGATAACAACAGCAATGATAACGGTGATGAGTCCATATCTGTGAGATATAATGTCATATGCTTGTTTTTGCAACACTTTTTTAATATTCCGCCCCTGCATGTCGATCGATGTTTCGCCGCTAACATCCTCTCTTCCGCACGTGAGCTACCATCTTGGATGTCATCAATGACACGTGGTGTTGTTTACTTTTTATTCTTCTATATTTAAATAATTATTTAATTTAATTGGAGTATACGAAGAACAATATATAAGTAATGAATATATTGCAAACTTCTGAGCAGGTATCAACTTTTGACAATTGTTAAATGCCCAGATTTGTATGGCCGTTTTATTTATCCGAAACTACGGCTATTTCAATCTGCCATTCGGAACATTTCGATTAAGGGAATATAGATTTGGAAGACCGAGCTAGAAACCTTCACCATGAAAATTCCGACACTGAAAATAAAGAAAATAAATACCGTAATAGATTTTTCAAAATAATCCGATAAACTGATAACATTTAGAAATTCCCGTTGTTATATTTTACATAATACCCATGCTGTTTATTTAGGGCGTTGATTTAGTGAGCAGTGAAATAGATTCGTTGATAGACGAGTGGATACCTTATTTTCTTTCTAGGTGCTGATATAACCACTAAAAGATGCGTGTTAATTAATTAATTAATTTAAATAGTATAAATTTATGTTAACCCCTTGAAATCGTCTAGATCTGCCACTAAGTTATACTACAATCTTGATCACAAAGGCAAAGAAACTGAAAAAAATGAATAAACTGTCCCTAAAAAGATTAAAAATAAATATTCTGTCTTGTCTTGTGACGTAATGAAAATAAATAATCTGACTTGACAAAATTTGCAAGACTCTCCCGTCAGAATCAAGAAGTCTTCCCCTAAGGTTATATAACGTTTTGAACAACATAAAATTTTAAAAAAAAGTTATATCGAATAGAAACTTAAAATGCGTCCATTTAATAACCTACGGTGTTAAATAATTTATTACGTGCCAAATGTTTAATTTTATTTGTATTAATGATGTATTTCTGACAATATGAGTCACTACCATAGCCTCTCCGGTCCTTTCGGTGTAGATGTGTAATTATTTTCATTTTCAACTCCGTCATTTTAGCGAAGAATCGACCGATTGCTAATCAGTAATTGTACCGTTTCATGATATTTTACACGGTTTCCTAAAATTAAATAATTTAAAGTTATAGATATTCAAATTTATTCAATACACACTGTCTGAATGCTTGGTGCTACATGTAGGCCATATTTATATTAATCTTGACACAAAAATAAAAAGTTGGAAAAGTCAACTTTTAAGTTGGAAATTCCAAGAATAAAGTTGGAAAAGCCAAATTAAAAATAATTGGTAAAGCCAACTTTAAAGTTGGAAAAACCAAGATTAAAGTTTGAAATTCCAAGAATAGAGTTGGAAAAGTCAACTTCGGTAGAAAATTACAAGAATAAAATTGGAAAATCCAACTTTTAAATTGGAAATTTCAAGGATAAAGTTGGAAATTCCCAGCAAAAAGTTGGAAATTCCAAAATATACAGTTGGAAAAGCAAAGAAAAAAATTGAAAAACCAACTTTAAAGTTGGAAATTCCAAGAAAAAGGGTTAAAAAGCCAACTTTAAAGTTGAAATCCCAAGAAAAAAGTCGGAAAAACGAGAAATAAATAAACTCGTCAAGTGGCCCTAATACGTTTCCGTATCTCGGATTGTCCGTTATTATTCTAGATTTTTCATTTTTAACATTTTCGGTCCGGCCGGAAGCATTTTGAGGCAGGAAGCATTATACGGTGACATCGATCATAAAAATTGGGGAAATTGACATTAAACGTGATCCCTAATACCCTTGTGACAACAGGGCCCGAAGTCACCAAATTTACTCAGTACTCAAGCTCAACTAACTTTTCACGATTTTAAGGTAAAAAACATGCAAACTTCATTCTGTAACTGGACATGTTTGTATATTGATGGCATACAATTGTAAATAATGATAAAAATTATTGCTTATTTGAAGAAATATTAAAAAAAATGTTTGAGTACGTACTCAAGTCTTGAGTACCGTACTCAACATATTTATTCGTTTTTTACAGAAAAATCATAAGTGTGTTGCAAAAATTTATATGTAAATGATTAAAAATCATAATATGTTTCCAAATCACTAAAATCCAAAAGTTTTATCAACAGTTTTATAGTCAAAATAATGAAATAAAAGTTGAGCTTGAGTACTGAGTAAATTTGGTGACTTCGGGCCCTGAACAACTTATCACTAAATAGTTTATCTCTGTATATGGATGAAACGTTCATATCAGATCATCTAACGAAAAAGGGAGTTATTAGTAAAATGTGGAAAGTTGACATTTTTTTCACAAAAAGGATTGTTACACCCGTATTCGGGATTTCATTTTTACGTCGATGCAATGGATGCTATTTTTCAGTAAATGTAATCATTTCATAATAGAAAAAAAAATGAAATTCTGTGGGGAAAAAAACCATAAAATAATGTCTCCGCGCATGTTCGTCGGGAATTAAGACTTTCACTGGACCAACAATCCCACCTCGAGTACCCCCTTCCGTAGACAACGTGAAGAATTTTGGATTAAACAGTTTGGCACTGCATACCCCTATGGATGTAACGATATTATTCAAAGTGTAGGAAATCTATCAAGCCCACTATGTAGTGGTGTTAATGTGATGGAACTTTTTAATTCTAACGTAAGACGTAAGCGAAGTCACGGACATCATTCATACAACAGACCCAACATACATGATGTCACTTTTTCATCTCTTTTACCTTACGTTAACAAAAAATGGGTCTTCATCACATTCGCAGCAAACTTTATTCTGTTCCTTTTACACTACTTAATGAACTTTTTCAGGAAGTAAGAATGAACCTCTACACGGATTCTTCAACCCCAGAATACACACTGAACTCCATTATAATGGACATTGCTTATCACAGACTGTTCAAGCCTACACGCGTTACAAACGATGACTGTTCTGAACAGAAACGTTTTTTCCTAAAGCTTAAATTTACAAATAAAGGTATAGACGCTTTAAACATTGGCAATGTTCTAAATCACAAAAAGTTCAGTCATGTGTTCCGCCATATTTTAAAATTACAAACGGGTTTTGCAGTACCTAGACATCGCCATCTTCTACACAACACCGTCACATATGTTCATGTGCATCATCTCCCTTCAAATATAATCCTATCGGGCATTTCATCACCGGCGACGTTTCTATTGTTGAAAATGAAAACCTCAAAAATATTATTTATAGGTCCTAAATACCGCAAAGCCCGTTCCTTTAATTGGCGTCAGAATTTCAGTATAGTTATGAATTCTGTCGAAAATTATGCCAGACGATGGGCCAAACATGAAGACGTGGAACCAGACACTTTGTCTGAATGGCTAAAAGCTGTACGATGGTTGATAAAATATCGTTTTCGAATATTTAAAGGAACTATGAAAACACGTCAGTTACCCCTCTGTATTTAGTGATCCAGAAGTAGTGAACTGGATAGATTACAAGACCAATATGTACTGGTCCCAACAGACAAAGCCTCAAATAATATAGTTTTTATTTGCAATATAAACATTACTATAATTGTAACTTTCAAAGGACGAGATCCTTCAAAATCACGTGCCCGTATTACGCTCTTTTGATGTACCTACAGCCGATACTGATTTTGAGCTACCATATTTATATTGGACACCTAAACTTCATAAAACCCCATATAAGCAGAGGTACATTGCAGGATCCAGCAAATGTTCTACCAAACCTTTATCTTTACTCCTTACCAAGATATTGACAGTCGTTAAGGAGAAACTTCAGCAATATTGTACAGTTGCTTATTCCAGAAGCGGTGTAAATCAGATGTGGATACTTAAAAATTCTAAACAACTTTTACAAAAATTTAAAGGCACATAATTTTTCTCAAATTCACAGTATCAAACATACGACTTCTCTACTCTTTACACAACTATTCCACATAAAAAATTAAAAGAAAAACTTTTTACCATCATAGACAACTGTTTTTTTCACTAAAGGTGGTACCCGAAAATTTAAATATCTAGTGATTGGTTATCATGATAATTATTTTGTCAAACACCACTCTGATTCTACACATAAATACACTGAAGTTGATATAAAAAACATGCTGGAATTTCTAATAGACAATATATTTGTAATGTTCGGAGATGTTGTCTTTCAACAAACTGTCGGCATTCCTATGGGAACCAATTGTGCCTCTTTATTGGCCGACCTGTTCCTTTATTCATAAGAAGCAGACTTCATTCAGAAACTGCTGAATCAAAAGAAGAAAAAGCTAGCGGTGTTCTTTAATTTCACATTTAGATATATCGACGACGTTTTGTCAATTAATAATGACAATTTTCATACATATGTCAATGTGATATATCCCAGCGAACTAGAAATTAAAGACACACAACAGAATCAAGCACACACGCTTCATACTTAGACATTTCACTTACTATAGACACAGACGGGAAATTGGCAACTAAGCTATACGACAAACGCGACGATTTCGGCTTTCCCATCTTAAATTTTCCACATTTAAGTACTAACATCCCACAGTCATCCGCATATGGAGTTTATATTTCACAAATGATCCGATATGTCAGGGCGTGTTCAACATATGAACATTTAATATACAGATGTAAACTATACTCACTGACAAATTATTGACACAGGGATATCGAAAACCGGGTTTGATGTCAACGTTCCGCAAATTTTACGGTTGGTATAATAGTCTTGTTTGCGATTACTCTGTTTCACTGAGTGAAATGTTGAGCTGCCTTTTCGTTGGTGGTTGTTGAGACGTCTGTACCAAACTGTGACGAGGATTCGTTCCTCACGTATTTCATTTGGACTTGACTGTGGACTCACGGCGGGTGTGACCGGTCGACAGGGGATGCATACTCCTCCATGGCACCTGATCCCACCTCTTGGTTTCCAGAGATCCGTGTTTGTCCATTTTTGCCGAATTTGTATCTGTGTCCTGGACATCCTAAAGATTTATACTTTGGTATCTGAGATGTTTTATATTTGAATTTAAAAGAAACTTGATCGGTCAATTTCAGAGGGTTTTTTTATATCTTTTTAATTTTAGATCCTTAAATTCGTGTGTGTGTGTGTGTGTGTGTGTGTGTGTGTGTGTGTGTGTGTGTGTGTGTGTGTGTGTGTGTGTGTGTGTGTGTGTGTGTGTGTGTGTGTGTGTGTGTGTGTGTGTGTGTGTGTGTGTGTGTGTGTGTGTGTGTGTGTGTGTGTGTGTGTGTGTGTGTGTTCAATGCCCTTCATAATTCACGGAATGTGGTTGGGGTGGGGAAACCTTTATGCATCGGGCTCGAGATGCCAATTAATCAGTTCTTAATCGGAATGCGTCTAGATTGAACCATATCCATGATACAAACCACAAAAATCGGCATGGCTTTGAATTTGATAGATGAAATTACACGGCTTACAACGCCAGCGCCAGTTTTTCAAGACCCAGAAGATGATTTAGAAGATGGTAGTATAATGCAATTTCTTTTAGAAAATATATTTAGTATATTTTTGTTGATTTTATTCATGATGATCGACAGATTAAATTTGGGAAGCACGACTGATTCTGTAAATAATTTCTATTGAAACGTCGAGGTCATAGAAATTATGTTGTAAATAACTAAATTCTGTTAGTTGAACCACACTGGAACCTGTCATGAAAAGAAAAACCATCTGTCTTCTGAGGCCACATTAGTCAAATGTACTGCCCATAAAACCTCTATTTAGAGACCATCTGTTTTGAGTGACCACATTTCTGTGACAAGACGGGTTCCACTGTACCTCAACTGAAATGAATGAACTCATCAACCACTGTAAAACAATGGACTCATCTGTAAATCAATGATTTAGGCCAGCCCAAATGGCATATTATGAGGAAATAATGATGTGACCTTAAATAAGCTTAACAGCAGTAGCATTTGTTTGTAGAAGAACGAGTGATCAGTGAGATGAAAAACCAGTAGTTAAGTTCTTTCAGCACTCTTGACTTGTTTTGGTCCCACATGAGTAAGAAAAAGAATAAATGTGATTTATTTTGCAACCGATATCATGTTTCTTGTTGGATCTGACACCAGCATATGTTTATGTCCACAGGGAGATAGGACTAGGAGAGGGCATATATTGTTTTTGGTTCATTTATTTTCTACGTTTGGTTTTTCATCTTAAACTTTAGTTTTTTTCCACAGTGTTCAACCAATTTTTTTGGTGCCTTTCAGAAGACTGGTGGTGTCTTTCCAAGTACATTGTAAATGCGTATAGGTTCTCTCCTCCACAATTAAAAACTTGCTGCCAACATATATCTGATAAATTGTTGAGTGTGGGGGAAAAAGATTATTCAAACAAAGGAGAAAAAAAAATTTATATGATGCAAAAACTTGCTTTATATTGATAATGAAGTCTAGATTCAGAGACTAATACACTGTATTATGACCAACATTTGGTTTTATATGTTGGAGTTGTGGGACTCTGCGTTTATGGATGACTCAAAATATAATACCCTAAACAAATACAGTGAAAACTTGCTTAAAGACCACCTCGCTTAGGAAACCACCTCACAGTTAAGACCATGAATTTCCAGTCTCTTTATTAATATTGAATCAGTAAAGAACCTCATTTAAGAAACCACCTCACAAATCAAACCACTTTGAGTCAGTCATTTTGGTGGTCTTAATAGCGAGGTTCCTTTGTATGTTTAGGGCATAGTGTTTCGGGCCAAAACTAGTGTTTTTTTTTCTACAGATACAATTGCAAGGCTCACAGAAAAAGGAGAAAATGATGAGTTTACTCCCCTTACATCTACCAAACTTCGCCAAAGAGCAGCAGCTTCAATGGATGATACCGACAGACGTTACTATGGCAAGAGGACATCGAGGAAAAAGATTGAAACTGCTGATTTTGATGGTAAGAATATAAAATTTAATGGTCACTTTGGGGGTGTGTGAAAAGAATCATACTAAAATCTTCTGTTTGGTTTTGAAAATAGTAAACAGGACATTTTTCACAGGTGCAGGATCGTGGCATTGCTGTGAAATCAGTTATCTTTTAACCTGAATGTCTCTCAATTATAGTTAAGAGAGAGTTCAAGTCATGCCTGACCAAAACTGATTACATGTGAAGTTTGACAACCCTGACTTGTGGAATAACAAATTGAGTATGTTAAACCCTGTTTTCCACCATATACTTTATAGCTGGGGGAAAAAATGTTTGCATTAGAAAAAACTCATGTTTTTCAACAATAAATGATTTTTAAAAGGATAAAACCCCAAAACAGAGATTGAGTTCCTGCTATTCCACATATTTTTGTTTTGTTTTTGCACTCTTAAAGTCTCTCCTAAATTCACATGTAAGGCTCGCTAGGTTTTTGGTAAATTTTACGCAAATTAAATTTTTACAACTTATATACAGTAAAACCTGTATATAGGGGCCACGCAAGGGACTAGAGAATATTGACCTCTATGTGCAGGTGACCCTTATACACAGGTTCAATTTAGTTGAAGTATGCAGTCAAGGGACTTTTCAAAACTGGCCTTTATAGACAGGTGATCCTTATATAGAGGTGGCCGCTATAGCAGGTTTTACTGTATATATAAGTATTTGCATTTATGTCAGGAATTTTTGTCATACTTTTGTTATACTTTTTGTTATACTTTTGTTATACTTTTGTTATACTTTTGCCATCCAGATTTTGGAAGTCACATTTTCATTGCTCGAACATTACACACCCACTATTTAACATATCAGAAAATGAGTGGTGAGAGATGAGTAGATAGAGAGAGATATTTAGATTGAGCGAAACCTTACCTCTTGCAGATTTGAGCAGACAGAAATATTTTTACTTTTTATTTTAATGCTCCCGACCACAAAGGTCTGCTGGGGGTATCTAGTGTTTGGATCGTCTGTCTGTCTGTCTGTCTGTCTGTTTGTGCATCTGTTTGCCTGTCTGTCTGTAATTCTTTCCCGTTTACATATAAAGTGCAATATTTCAAGTTTGGATTGTGATACAGTAATCAAACGTAGACTGTAAGTTCATCTATGGGTTGCTCACACTTCACTAACATCACATGCCCCTTGGGGGTGGGGTGGGGTCAAAATGTAGGACATTGCAATATTTAAAGTATATATATTATTTGCCAGCATAGAAATTTGTTGGGACCGGGGGCATTTGTGTCACACAAACACATCTTGTTTTTCATATCAATGCAGGAGCTGAGGACATGGATTCAGATAGTGAATCAATTTCCAAAAGTGATGATGAGGAAGATGATGAGTCAGGAGATGAAAGTGATGTCATCAGTGCTGAGGAAGAAGATGAAAATGATGATGATGATGAAAGTTATGAAGAGGACAAAGAGGAAGAAGATGATATCCAGAAGTTTAAATCTAAATTAAGCCTTGCAACCCAGGGGTCATCTCAAAAGGAATTCAGGTTTGTAATTTACACATTTTTTACATTAGATCAACTTCATCAGCCCATTGATGCCAGAAAGGATAACATCAGATGTGTACAAAGTGTGCTTTGTAATGATCTCTACAACCTTTGTGTTTTCTTTGCATTTTTGTTAACAAGAAATGAGATACAGGTCATATAAGTTTTCAAGTGTCTTCAGCACTTTGTAATATCCTGTATCCCTGTTCCTTTAGTTTTGTAGATGATGGGGACTACAGCAAGTATGCTGATGAAGACAACGATGATGATGAAGATGATGATGAGGAGGAGAGTGATGATGATGATGAGGAGGAGAGTGATGGTGAAGAGGAGGAAGAAGATGATGATGATGAGGAGGAGAGTGATGGTGAAGAGGAGGAAGAAGATGATGATGATGAAAGTTTGTGAATTTTTGTATAAGAAAATTTCAGTGGTCACTGAAGTGGGTTTTTTTGTATTAGAACATTTCAGCAGTCACTTTGGTACATTTTGTGGTCGGAAGTTTTTTGAAGTGCTATAAAGCCAGGAACTGGTGCTAAAATGTTTCAAAATAAAGTGAATGTATTCGTCAGAAAACTGCCTTTCAAGAGGATACATACAGTGAAACTTGTATATAAAGACCCCCTTATGGACACAACAAAACCGGTCTTTGTAGGGAGGTGGTCTTCATTTAGAGGTTGATTTGTACACAAATGGTACTATTAGGGACATTGAAAGAAAAACGGTCTTTATAACCAGTTGGTCTTTATACACAGGTGGTCACTAAAGTAGGGGCCCGTTTTACGAAAGGTCCTAAATCCTAAGTCTTAGTCTTAATTGTCATGGGACTGACCAATCAGCGAGGCGCTGTCATTGTAGTTAGGACTAAAAGGTAAGATTTAGGACTTAGGACCTTTCATAAAACGGGCCCCAGGTTCTACTATATTTGGCTTGTGAGACAGGATAAATGTTTTTAAGAGGTTATTTTATAGATGTACATAGATCACATTGACCGACTGCACTAAAATAATAAAATACTTATCAGGACTAAGCAATAAAGGATGTTAATCGGAATGAATTCTGAGTTCAAATTTTTTCATTCCATAGATATTTCTTAGAGCAAAGGTATATTCAATTTTTCAGACCAGGATGGTGTTTCGAAATTTTCCAAAAGCACTGGGGATGAAGAAATGCAGAAAGGCCATGCAGCTAAACAACAACTAGGTTGGTATCTGTCAATCCATTTTGTTCAGTCAAATATAAAATGGTTATAATTATTGTATTCTTATGTCAAACTGCAACAAAACTGTGTTTAACAAGGCACGTTAGTGACGTTACACTCGCTACGTGAAGGGAGAAATCAGTTTCTCAAAATTCAATGTTTCTTATTTGCCCTGCTTTTTGATGCAATTTGGTACAGGGTTTCAAAAAGTAATCATCTCTGACATCTATTACAGAATTTTCAGGAAATTTTGTCCTTTTTCCTCACACAACAAAAGATACGTTGGAAAGGGGTGGGGTGGGTATGTTGGAAATTGGTGGGGGTCATGGCGGGTGTTACGTTGCTTTTGTTACTCTATAGCATTTATTTATCACCAACAAAGAATTTTTAGCAATTTGATTTTCTTTTCAGGATTATGGGATAGCTTGTTAGAAGGAAGAATAAAATTTCAAAAGGCAATTGCACTTATAAATCAGCTGCCCCAGCCTGACACCTGGCAATCTTTTGCAAAGTCAGGGGGAGATAACTTCACCAAGAATGCTTCATCAGGTTTGGTATTTTAATACTGTTCCAGTGATGTACATTGATATAATATATTTTATCATCTCTCTAAGATGTAGAAAATGCATTTTTTTTTGTCAAATGATATATAACTACAGTTTCATAAATTTTTTTTTTAATCAGAATGAGACAAATGAATACATATGCAGTCAAACTTGTATTAAAGGCCACCTCTATGTAATTGGCACCTGTCTATACAGACCATTTAAAAAACAAAACCTTTGTTAACTTTTTTCGTAATGAAAAATAACTCTTTATAAAGGCCACCTATCTATAATGGCTACTTTTGGCTATTCTCTCGAAATGGCCTTTGCAGACAGGTTTGACTGTGTACTGGTTTATATTATTCTATAAATAGACATTAACTTAATCCTCAAAAAAAAGTCAGTCCTTACAGTTACTTGTTTAGTATATATATGTATTCGTTAAGAAATATTTTAAAGAAAAATATAATGATAATGTAGACATTTGTATTTTGTATGAGTCTGGTTTCAGAATCTGTAAATTATTTTGTGATCATGACCTATTTCAGTGCAGTCCATGCTGAAAGATTTGGTCGACAAGTTAGCACAGCTTCAGACACTATTACTGCTACAGAACTCGGAAACCAGATGTATTATCACGGGAGAGAGTCCGTAAGTCAACTGGTCTGTCTTGTCTAGTTTGTGGACCTCCATCTGCCCTTGTCTGCATGTTTCCATTATACATATTTAATATTTGAAAGTTTAAATGTTGTTTGACACAACAGTTTTTTTCAGTTGTATGGTGGTGGCCAGATCAGGGCTTTTTCTATAGTATCCACGGGGCCCAAATTCGGCCCCAATGCAAAATGCATGTATTTTTTCACAATTTGATGGCAAATTTTCCAATTTGATGTTGAGCTCATGACTGTAATGAAACAATATAATAATGTACGGGGAAATACATTTAAAAAATGCAATTTAGATTTCCATGTGCGCACACAATTTTTCCCAATATGACACAGATTCACACTTAAAATTCTCAATTGTGTTGCCAATGGCATTTTCCCAAAATTGACAGAAAAAGGTCTGTAGATTATTATGTTGCAGGAGAAAACCTGTTTATTATGTATCAGAGTAGAAACAACTGACAAACTTTCTCACAAAATCATCGTATGTCCCAGCGTGACTTGATCCCTCGCCGACTAGAGTTGACAGACTTCATGGATTAAGGCATGATGCTCTAACCACTTGGCCACAGAGCCCCCCTCCTCCATATTTAATGTCTGCTGTATCATTTTGTTTGATTTTTTATTTTTTTGTTTTTGTCATCTTATTTTGTTCAAAATGAAATATTGAAGAACAAAATTCTTGGAAACACAAAAGCAGCTTTGACATCTTAAATAAAAGTATAAAAGAATAAAACTAACAAATTTAAAGTTATTTATAGTTTAGTGCAAGCCCATAATTCTGTTGCTTTATTTCCACTCACTTCTAAAGGTGTAGTTGGATTGGCCTAATATGTCATTGGAATGAAGAAGAGTCTATTGGTTTTCAGAGGTTTGCAGGTTGTTTGGAAAAAGTTGTAAAATAGAGCATTATTAGTGTTGTCGTGATTTTCCGGCATGAATGATATTTTTAATTTTCACATGTATTTGTACAGACCAAAGGCGAAAAATGATGACGATGATGAAGAAATCACAAGTGAATCCGAGACAGAAGAAACAGACACAAAAACAAAAGAAAAAGTGAACATCAAAGCTGGCATGAAGAGGAAGTTGAATTTTGAGGAATACCCAGAATTCCTTGCAAAAAGACACTTAGATTTTCAGGAATATAGGTAATATATGATATTAAAAAATTCACAGATTTTTACCATCAACCAGAATTGAAAATTTAAGACATTTTTATGACCTGAAACTGGAGAAATGATATTTTCCCACACATTCCAGTTAAAATAAATGATTACCTGTGAAAAGATTGTTCTAGTCTTTCCCTTGGGAAAGACAGCTCTCACACACTCTGATGTAGTGACATTGTGACGAAGAATTTCTGTGGCTTCTAGAATACAGTGCTTAGTTATGTCAGACTTTATCTGCGTAGATCTGTGTAGACATTTGTTTAAAAAAAATCCTGGGGAAAAAATAATCAAACACGGGTGTGTTGAGTAGAAACACAAATCTCCAAGCTCGTAAGAATCTAAAAAGTATCATCTAATCCACAAACATACCGTAATCGGCCGTGTATAGTCCGCATTTACGTATTATCCGCACCCCCCATTTCAGCATCAGATCTCGGAGAAAAAAGGACTTCGTGCGTATAATCCGCGTTGACTTTTTTCCACGGCCGTATGGCCGAAAATCATCGGCGAGATTGATTATTATTGTGTATATGTGCAGTATGACGATCGGAAATATTTTCAAAATTCGCAGATCGGTATTTGGAAGAAATAGATAAATATTTATTATAGATATATATATTCGAGATATTAGATAAGGGATATGATAAGCAAATTAATGATTTGAAATAAATAACAAAAGAAATATCAAAACATCAGTCGAAGTCTTTGTAAAATTACATTCCGTTAATTACAGTGCAATCATTTGCTTTTGCTGGCGTGGTAGCCTATATATTTAATTAATAGTATGTATTAGAACAACATTTGAAATAGATATTATATTTGCGGAAATCGGCGACATAAAAGTTTTGTAACAATTTTAATTAGCGGAGAGCACTTGTACACAAGCGATCTATATATCCAGAATACACGTGGATAGCGTAATTATTGAAACAAAGGGATATATATACAGATCCAAGTATACTGTTGTCTGTTACACGCATCATTTGATTATGAATGGAGACATATACTAGCAAACATTAATTACCTTGGTGTGGCATTGTGTCATTTTACACCTTTTATCATATTTTCAATTTAAAATTAACTCATCGTACTTACCTGTATAATTGGCATGTTCCATAACTTAGTACTACACTGTAGATGTACGGTAGTAAGAGAGTTACTGGTATATACCTTTTGTACGAAATGTGTAAAATAACATTCCTCCACAGAACAAAACACCCAGAAAACATTGTTTTATTTATTAATGTATAGTCATCGTCTCAAAACAAACAACGCCAAAACTACATAATATGATATAAATACGAAACTACAAGATACTACATATTTGCTCTTCCATTTAGCCCCCTCATTTACAGTTACAACATGGCTGTTCGCTTCGTCGTTCACCAGCGTGAAATAATTATTAGAATTCTTGTTGAGATTGTTCTATTTTTCAATAATAACAAAACTTCATGATGAAGATAAGCAACAGGTACTGTACTATTCTGTTTCCTCGCCAAACATCGCAACTAGGCTAACCTTGCACAGGCACTTGCATTTATGCAATCCACCGATCACAACACCCTCAATCAAGGGATTGCATTACACAAGTGCCTGTGTAGTCTAGCCTATTTGTAAACTGAAACACACAAAAATAAAAGACAACAAGATTCATTTATTGATTTATTCACCGTCACTGTAGACATAAATGATGATATACATTGACTCGTACATCTTTATTACGAAAAAACTTTGTCAGGCTTACCACCCACATCGAATCTCATGCAGTAGTTCCTACGGAAAAAATGTCCTAAGATTCTGTAGTACTGTATTATCCGCACCCCCATGCCTGAGACAAATTTTAAAGTGAAAAGAGTGCGGATTATACACAGCCGAATACGGTATTATTACCACTCAGATGGAGATTTCCTTGATCCACTCAACACAGCCACGAAAAATTCTATTAATCCTATTGGCTGTGTTGATATTGTTTGACTACAGAAAGATGCGACAGATCCTCTCCTAAAGACCACGTTGCTTAGGCAACCACCTCACATTTCAGACCACAAGTTTTCAATATCTTGATAAATATGTAATAAGTACAGAACCTCACTTAAGAGACCACCTCACAAATTGGACCACTTTGAGTCTCTCAGTTGGGTGGTCCCAATAGCGAGGTTCCACTTTATTACTGTAAACAGGGATATTTCGGCGTGTTGTTAATTACATGAATTTCTTATGCAAACCATATGCATGGGTTTTATTTACGCAAGATCAGCAACTCACTTTGAGCTGTCCTGTATTAAAAGATAATTCTTAGCACAACTGTGGAACTGGTACACAGGGGGTCAAGGTTGAGGGAGGGTTAATTTACATGAGATACTCTTGATCGCATATCTAGTGTACGTTACTCCCACATGTAAATTGCGACATTTACAGTATTTAGTATTGATTTTAAAGTCATGTCTGTTAAGTTTGACTGAACATGGTTAGATGGTAAGCACACCTGAACTGTAGATAGCCAGGGACAAATTATGTGAATAACAGGTATGTCATTTGTGAAAATAAGTCAATTTGATCTTCCTTTTTTTTTCAGAAATAACACAATTCAGAAATGGTTCGATAAAACTCGACTCTCAGGAGGTCGGATGAGCAGCAAATCCTTCAGTGCATTTGAACAGTCAGCCCTAAAACAGATTGAACAGGTAATCCATCAGTACAGAATTTATATAACGCCTACCGATAATTCCGCCAACCCTGTAAATGTTGTATGTATGACTCATTGGAATATTATTCTGTCAAGAGCACCTGCAAGTATGCAATGTAAAAAGTATGTGCATCTCAAGTGGGAGAGATAGGGTCACACCTGAGGTCCAAGTCTGAGGTAGTTGACATACCTTCTCCAAAAAAAACAACACTTGCTTCTTTGACCAAAGTCAGTACCAAAGGTCAAACTTTTAGATAACTAGTAGAATTGTAAATCAGTCAGTTTATTTTGGGTACTTCATGTTTCAGACACATTCAAGAATACATGAATACATAAATTTAAAGATTTAACACTGGTATTTGTGTTTGTAATTGTTGTTGCTTAATTCATTGTACCACATGTTCATTCAATTTTTATTCAGATTCTGTGTGATAAAGAAAGACTTGTAAAAAGAACACAGCTGAAACGATCGTCCTACAAAGTTCTCGGGAAACATGAACTGGACGATGTCAGTAAAATAGACGATGATGCTTCTAACAATGTAAGTATGTGTACAACCAGAAGTCTCTCTGTAAAACCGTGATTAAATTCAGTTGATTTATTGGATAAATTAAACACTTTACTCAAGGTGATATTAAAATAGGAAGTCACTGTTCTGTATGTAAACAATTGCGCCCAAAAAAAAAAGACAAAACAAGTGAGAGCCACGAGTCATTCACTTTTATTTTCTTTAGGTCTAAGAATATCCTTAGAGTTTCAAGTCATAAAATATGACACATTATGTACACACACATTTAAATTTTCATCAGTCCATAGCACAAATCAAATTTTGTGACACCCATAGCTAGTCATGCTGGTCATGTGATATTGGCAGAACGTAAAACGAAAATAAAAACCAAAGATACAAAACATATTTACTCAGATATCAATACTCATTAGAACTGTACTTTTTCATTTCACAAATATGAGTCCATCACAAAGTGGCTAGAGCATCACACTATGAACCATGAAGTCTCTCACTTCTTGTCAGCACAAGTTCGAGTCCACTGGAACCTAATTTTTGTGAGATAGTTTGGCAGTTTACTTGTGGTAGGCCACTGGTCTCTTCCCTGGTTCATTGTAACTGGGCCCCTCTCCTCCACCATTAAAAACTGGCCGCCATCATATAACCGAAAAGTAGTTGAGTTTGGCATGAAATGAAAAATCAGATCAAGCCATTTCACAAACATGAGTCCTCCATCATTTCGCACATGTTTCTACCATGTCTACAGATATGTAATGCTTTAAATCCCCATGCTAGAGGTTCATTATTCTAAAATACAATATGAACAAGGCTTTCTTTAGAAAATATCGTATAAAATACAAAAATTTTATTTATAAAAAAAAAAAAATAATTGCAATACTTCTTGTTTTCAGATTGCCGATTCCAATACCAAAAGTTATGACGCTGAAATTTTTGACGACAGTGACTTTTATCATCAACAACTGCGAGAATTGATAGAGAGAAAAACATCCGATGTCGATGACCCTGTTGCACTTAGCAGGTAACTACAACAGGTTTAAGGTCTGCGGGTAGTGCACTAGATAATGCATTCACTTCTGACCAGTACAACCCCAGGTTCAGTCATCGGATTGGATAGGAAAATATTTGGATGGTATAGCAGTTGCCAGTTTGGACATGTGGGTTTTCACAGGTGCTCCGGTTTTCTCAAACATTGGAGTCAGTGAGATACATTTATATGAGTTGCATAAGTGTGTACAGTAAAACCTCTAAATATATGTGTGTACCCCCCCCCCCCTCTTTATAATGCCCCCCCCCCCCCACCTCTGTTTCATTTTCCACCTCATCAGTGGAGGTTGAATATGTGGTTCCATGATGCTTCCCATGGTCTTTCATAAAATTGCGGAAGATTGCATCGTGTTCCTCTTGCGTCTTCTTACACCAAGCATCAAAATGTGTACTTCTGTGATTGAAATGAGTGTCCAAAACATATTGGCCCCTCCCAGTCAAGGCATATCAGACTTCCCGATACCTTTCCAGAATGTGGTTTTGTATTTTCTTTACAAGATCAACTAATTTCAGTTTTGTCTCCATTCTGTTTTTATCTTTAATATAAAATTTGCATTTTCACAAATGGTATTTGTCCATGACCTTTCCTGATCTCTGATACTGGAGGGAAGATCACAGTTTTCCTTTAGAATTGGTATTAACCTTTTCTATGAGGGACCCCATTCTGTTGTCAATGACACCGGTGTCTGTCTCTGTGGTGATACCTTCCTGGCCGAAAATGTCATCAATTAAGCACCTTCTTGTTTTCGTATTTACGCCAACTTTGTTTGTTAGGTATAACCCAAATGTTTTACAAAAGATTATGTAGTCAAAATAATGGAATAATAGTTGAGCTTGAGTATTGAGTATATTTGGTGAGTTCGGGTCCAGTTTTGGTTTTAGATAACTATAGAACATATTTATTCACTTTTACACTTGGTTTAAACGGTACAGGAATAAAGTTTTACCTTATAAAATCATTGTTCAAAATTACTTCAATTAAAAAACTCAGATATTTTATAAAGACATGTATGGATAAGTCAGTTAAAGTTTTAATTCAAAATACACCAAATTACACGTTAAAATGTACGAAAAAAAACACCATAGAAAAAATCTAAATCATAGAAACCTAGAATGTACGCCCCATTCCCAATGCAAAATACATATGTTTTTTCCCAATAATTGATAAAAAAAATTCCCAATCTGGTGTACAGACAATGGATGTAATGAAAAGTAAATTAATGTAAGGGAAACTATGATGCATTTAACTCACTCACCCCTAAAGACACATTTTGACTGGTCTGAGTCATTGATTCACAGAAGAGTCCAATTTTTCACAGGGGTCGATGAGTTAAGAAAGAGACTCCAATACATTTAGATTTTCTTGTGTGCAAAGTCCTCTTTTTGTATTTTATACCTTCTTTGCGGTGATATCAGTCTTTTTTCAGTGACTTCACTCTTTTATTCCGCATATTTCGGTGATTTCAATTTTCTATTCGTTCCTTTTCGGTGATGTCAGTCTTCATTTTGGTCCTTTTTGGTGATTTCAGTCTTCTTTTTGGTCCTTTTTGGTGATTTCAATCTTCTTTTTGGTGGTGGCATTATAATGAGGTTTTACTGTATTTAGTACTATCTACCAATTTGATATTTTATCCAAATGCTCTTCACCATGTGAGCATCATTTGACATTCCGTTTCACAATCAAGTCTGGCAAGTGAGGAATGCTTACATTATTTAGTCATGTAATGAACATGAACATGCTGAGCCTCTGTGGCCAAGTGGTTAAAGCATGAAGTTATTCACCTCTCTATGGCACAGGTTCCAGCCCCATTGGAGCCTGATTTGGTTGCTGATTTTGTGAGAAAGTTTGCCAATTTACTTGCGGGAGGCCTGTGGTCTCTTCCCGGATTCTCTCCCCCACCATTAAAAACTGGCTGCCACCATGTAACTGAAAAGTTGTTAAGTGTGGCATAAAGCAACTTCTAAACAAATAAATATAAAGATGCAGGATATTTCTTTGTGATGAAGGACCCAGTGGAACTGTTTATTAGAGATGCTTTTTCCCTTTTATCTTCCTTCTCATTGATATCGGAGGTTTTAGGTTATTTTCCGTGCTCTTTATGTCTTTCATTCTTAATTTACAATTTCAGACAATGGTTGGAGATTCAGCGGCTTAGAAACAAAGTGAAAAAACAGGTAGACACCAAGGCATCGAAAGGTCGTAAACTCAGGTAATGTTAAAAAATAATTTTTAGTCTGCTACCAGAGAAACTGGTTTTGTATGCATCCTCCCTTCAGTCTAACCTGTTTGTCAGTCCATCTGTCCTTTAGTCTTTCTATCCATATTTCCTTCAGTCAATCTGTCCATCAGTCAATCTATCCATCTGTCCTTCAGTCAATCTGTCCTTCAGTCAGTCCTATCCATCTGTCCTTCAGTCAATCTGTCCATCAGTTAATCTATCCATCTGTCCTTCAGTCAATCTGTCCATTAGTCAGTCCTATCCATCTGTCCTTCAGTCAATCTGTTGATCTATCCATCTGTCCTTCAGTCAATCTGTCCATCAGTTAATCTATCCATCTGTCCTTCAGTCAATCTGTCCTTCAGTCAGTCCAATCCATTTGTCCTTCAGTCAATCTGTCCATCAGTTAATCTATCCATCTGTCCTTCAGTCAATCTGTCCTTCAGTCAGTCCTATCCATCTGTCCTTCAGTCAATCTGTCCATCAGTTAATCTATCCATCTGTCCTTCAGTCAATCTGTCCATCAGTTAATCTATCCATATTTCCTTCAGTCAATCTGTCCATCAGTTAATCTATCCATCTGTCCTTCAGTCAATCTGTCCATCAATTAATCTATCCATATTTCCTTCAGTCAATCTGTCCATCAGTTTATCTATCCATCTGTCTTTCAGTCAATCTATCCATCAGTTAATCTATCCATATTTCCTTCAGTCAATCTGTCCATTAGTCAGTCCTATCCATCTGACCTTCAGTCAATCTGTCCAATTAATCTATCCATATTTCCTTCAGTCAATCTGTCCATCAGTTAATCTAACCATCTGTTCTTCAGTCAATCTGTTCTTCAGTCAGTCCTATCCATCTGTCCTTCAGTCAGTCCTATCCATATTTCTGTCAAATCTATCCATCTGTCCTTCAGTCAATCTCCATCAATTAATCTGTCCATTCAGTCATTAGTTTATCTATCCATCTGTCCTTCAGTCAATCTATCCATCAGTTAATCTATCCATCTGTCCTTAATTCAATCTGTCCATTAGTCAGTCCATCTATCCATCTGTTCATCAGTCCATTTGTCCTTCAGTCAGTCCATCTGGTTAAGGGTTTGGTTAAAGTTTTGTAATTGCTCACCATTCCCTAACTAATGGTTTCACAGGTTGTGGACATATGTATTGATTTATTAATACTCTCAGAATGCTTGCTGAAAAGTGATCTTTGATTACTCTCTGTTTTAGGTATGATGTTCATGCCAAACTTGTCAACTTTATGGCACCAAAAGACAGCTTTACTTGGACTGATGAAGCAAGGTAGGTATTTAAACCTGATTAATTCTATTTCAGTACATGTCAAACATGTTACATATGAATTTTTTTCAAATAATTAATTTTCATACATTGTTCATTTTCTTTAAACTTATTAACACTATGGGAACTGACATACAAGTGTAGACTCTGCACCGTTAGAGCACTTGTCTGGAGGATATCTCCACTTACAAAATCACAAAACTTGGTAGAGATGTTACATGTATGTGGCATACACATAAAACACTAGCCGTGACACACACCCCCCCCCCCACCCCCCGAATCAGAGATTGTTCATCAGCACATCAATTATGTGTGAATGGTCGAGCTGATGGCAGATGAGAACTCATAGTATTCTTTTCAGCTCTACAACGTTGAGAGAAGGGGGAAGGAGCTTATGCTAAAGCACCTGCTACCACTGCTCATTTATCAACTAAACTTGTACATGTATACATTTATAGTACCCTGTTATGCTTCAGAAGGTGAATTAGTCCTATTTTAGTGCAAAAATGACCCGGTTTTTAGACGGTCTATTTTCAGTGATATGGTTAAGATTAATTTAAATCAAGTTATACAAAAAAATAGTAAAACACTCAATATTCACAAATTTTCGGTGGCCTTTATCAAGTGAAAGACGTATGACTATACTCCCCTTTGGAGGACATTGAATTTTATCGGATTAAATCAAGTTAATTTGGGGATGTAAAATATGTTGGCGTGATGTAATCTTTGTATTCTTTGATAACTCGTACTTTTCTTCTTTTTTTTCAGGGATGATTTGTTCAAGTCCTTGTTTGGGAAAAGATTCCAAACCAACTCTGGTCAGGCCTCCGGAAGCTGAAAATCTTAAGTATTTTACAAAATAAAGAATATAAATAAATTTGTTTTGTTTTTATCTTATTAAAAGGTGCTTCAATTGTATTGAAATATGGAATAACAAAAATATCGAGAAAATATAGAGAAAGAAAGAATATTCCTGCTATAATTTTCTGATACCATTTGGGTTTAAAGCAACCAAGACATTTATTAAGTGACTTCCTTACCCAAATGTAGAGCATTAAAGAACAACAGCAATACAGCAATGAATAATGAAGATCAGTGTATTTGTTCCGTTCATTTTGTAGAATAAGAAATTGTAAACAAAATAATCGAAATATGATCCAGGGTTAAGATATTAACACTTCTGTTCAAAAGCATACCTGAACAAGAATTCAAAACAGCCGCTAACCGCAAGTGAGGTCAAGTAGAGGGCCATTGTTTATTGATGGTAAAGAAAGCTGATACATGCATTGGAGAATGCTGACTGAAATATCATACAAAAGTTGCACTGATACTACTGAATAACAAAAATAATCATACAATGTTTGCTAAATAGGAACATGCATATTAATGTATTTTACACACAGAAAATATGTGTTATCTTTTTATTATATTTACTTAAAAATACATGTAATTGTCAACAATATATCTAAATAATTTACAACTCAGAAGTGCAATTAAACTAATTTTTCTGAGTTTAAAGACATGAAATCACAAATTTTTTTTAAAATTAAGTAGCAGATTTTAAACATTCAGTGTAATAACATGGAAGAATTATTTTAAATTTTATATATATATATATTTTAAATTTTATATATATATATAATATATATATATATATTGTATAATACAATCATATTTTATAATTTCAATGTTAACTGTTTTTCATGTCTCATTTTCAAGTCTTAATTTCAATGTTCAGGAGAAGAGAAAGGGGTTATCAATTTTTTTTTTTGTAAACATCACTATATTTCTTTTAACATGTAGATCTATAAATTTAAATCTGTATGAACATGAACACATGTATAATTTGTAGCCTTTGTGTAATATGACATATTTATTTAGTGTAGTCATAATGCATATTCATTTAAAAAAAAATAATAATTGAAATATGTCGTTGGACACTTGCATGTCATTCATTTGGCAGTTCTACCAGCTGAAAGGGGGATTATGTTTATTCATGTTTACAACAAATCTTCTTTTAAACTTCAGAATATCAACATGATATTTGAAAATCGGGGGGGAAAAAATCATTACCATTCTAAGGTTTATAGTACATGTATTGCAACAACATCAACACTGTATTTCCTTGATATCCAGTGTCCAAAAGTTTAGTGCATGTAACACGATCGCTGGTATAGCATCATGCCATAAGTTATGAACAAATGTCATTTTTTCCTATTAATTTCTATATAAAACAATCTTTTTGAAGTAGTGTTCAGTGATTTCATTTGGACGTTTATTTTCTTAATTTTTACTGATTTTATCTAAATTACATAAAGATTGACCTCATGATATTTTTATTTGAACCTGTTTATTAATTAGAAAGTAAAATTAATTTCTACTTGCTCTGTAAAATTAATTTCTACTTGCTCTGTAAATTTTGCAACATCATTAAAGTTCTCACAAATATTGTGTAGTAAAGAAAATATATTGTATCTCAGAATTTTAGTGTCACAGAATACCGTAATGAGTGATTATGAAAAAACTATACAGATAATACCATAAAAGAAATTATATATATATATATACATACATATATATATATACATACATATATATATATATACATACACAGTGAAATCTCTATATAGGGGCCACCCAAGGGACCAGAAAATATTGACCTTTATGTGCAGGTGACCCTTATACACAGGTTTAATTTAGTTGAAGTATACAATCAAGGGACTTGAATAAACTGGCCTTTATAAACAGGTAATCCTTATATAGAGGTGGCCACTGTAGCAGGTTTTACTGTATATATATATATATATACAAATAGATATATATATATATATATACAAATGGTCAAAAACATACCCAGCAGAATTACTCCAAAACAGATAATTTTACAAAGAAAGTTATGGGAAACTTAATATGTTTGTTCATAATATAATGGCACGTACTGTACTGTAGAATTCAAATTGAAATTATATATTTTTTTTAAGACTCTATTTATTACTTCTTTAAAACTCGTTAAAGATAATGTGAAATAACACATCTATATTTATTTCATTACTTTCTGATCACAAATCCTATCTGATTCCATGATATAGCTATGCTTTTCTCCATATGTAAATAAACATTTATGTGGCCGGCCCCACAAGTGACGTAAGGGCTTCCTGTGATGATTACTGACCTAGATTCATTTGCAGTGATTTACCAGGTGTTAATTTACAACTTCAACATGCACTGGACCGGCTTATAGACTACATATCAGGATGAGGTTTTTTGCATACTCATTTTTATGACAAGTAGTTTATTATCACGTTGAAAAAAAATTTTCATTGCTGTTACTCTTTAAAGCACCAAGTCACAGGTTTTGTTTTGTGGATTTTCACAGCGCATTGTTGTTAAAGAACCCTTAGTGAAGTGACAAGGTCCAAAGTATAGATACATGGAGGTGCCAGAGATTGAGGAAGTAAAATGTCACCCATATTACAATATACATTTGAGTATAATATTCCTGCTTAGCCTGTATAATTGACAATGTTTTCAGTGTGACAATTTCTAGTTCTACGCTCTGCCTCTGGGTATTCATAAAGACGGGGGGCCTGATTTAGTCACAAGCCCTAAATCCTAAGTGTGGTCTTAAGACTTGGGACCTTTTTTGTAAAATAGGCCGCAGGTAACAAATACATAATAAGTATAATTACATGTACGTAGCCTTTTTGTCCAGATTTCAAAAGCAAAGTCTATAATTTACTAATGAAAATGATTTATCCTTAATTTGCAAAAAACTCAACAGTTGTCGATCTGTTTACAAAATGATTATCTGACTCCATTGTGAAAAAAAGACCATTGATGATTTTTGAAACATCACCTGACAATAAACCTTCATGAGACTCCATTGTTTTTCACCATGACATTTTCAGTCTCAAGTGACCTTGACCTTTATACTTAAAATAACTTATATTGGACTCTGTTGCTGCCAGAGGCATAGTGTTTCACAAACATCTTTATTTTCAGTTTCTGTCGGTGCTTTGCAATCTGGCCATACTGCCTTCAGTGGTTTCTTGTCTCATTGTTTCTTTACCATTCATGAGCATCGTCTTCTTCATTCAGGAACTCCCAACATTTTGGTTGTCATTTGGAAAACCCCTAAATACACATCAGAACGATAATGCCATGCTGCCTTTGCATATTCTGTGAAAATATAACATTGTCACAATTTCAACATTTTGTGAAAATTTTTTACCCAAGTTTCAATGTCAAACCTGTCATACACAGAATAATGACTGGTCCCCAATATAAACAATAAAACAACTTGCTTACTTAGATAAATTTTAATAATCATTTCATTATAAACAACCATCTGATGAGACGTAAAAATGAACATGAATCTTTGTAAAATAATATACATATTACACAAGATGATGGAGACAAGTTTAATTTCTTTATCTACATGATGCCAGTACTTGTATTGACCCTTTCACAATAACTGCATTCTTACTCATCTCACCTGTACATTTAACACTTCCGAGTGGCATCAAGAAGTGTCGTACTCAAATGTATATTCAAATCGTACACAGGGAACAATTTTTCTTTCATTGGGTATGAAATGTCTTGATACCACTTGGAAGTGGTGAATGTGTCTATTGCAAAGTCCAAATATTGTCTACTACCATACCCTTTATTTCTTACAAATGTGTTTTGAGATCTTGCATAAATTAATTGGTAGGATATAGTAATCAGAACAACAGAATCTCCTAATCTTGAACCTGTCGCCCCTATTTTTACATTGAACTGAACATTTCCTTTGATTCTGACTGATCTAAGATCATTTATAGGTTTTGTACGATTGATGAACTTTAAACATGTATTCTTTGTTTAAGCTGAAAGTACATGTTTACATGTTGACCTACTTGAAAATAAGAAATCAAGAATTACATGTACATAATGGTAAGTACTGCCTGCAGAACCTGTCTTGCGAGACCACCCCATCTACAACTGAAATATGGTCTCTTATGAGAAGTTTTATTTAAAAGATTATTCAATGAAGTGGTTTTCATGATGTGGTCTCACAAGACAGGTGGTCTTTTATGAGAGTGGTCTCACAAGACAGGTGTTCTTTTATGAGAGTGGTCTTCTAGGACAGGTTCTGCTGTTTTTGGCCTGCATTTTCAAGTTATTGTAATTTAAGAACAAAATAACGTACATAAAAACAAGATATATCACAAGTGTACCCTCTGCAACCATTACTTAATTGAGTCGCATTTACAGTGAAATCAGTTTCCTGTCAGTTTCTAGATTCCAACACACAACAAAAATCAATAATGCACCTCAACGTATAGTTAGTGGCGGTAAAATGCTAGCATAATTTTCATTTCAACATGTGCTACCCCTTTGCTTTTGTCATATTACTCTTATATAGAATCTTGAAGATTATCAAAGGAACATCATCATAAACATTTATGGATTGGGCAGTCCATTTTGGCATGCCACATTACTGGCTGAATTATTACCGTTCTTTTTATACCTTGGAAAGTTCCATCAAGATTCTGAATTTTCACTTGTAAAACACAGCCTATCTCACCATTTTTAACTATATATTTTTTAATCTGCAGACTTGTTTAAGCAAGTTACAAGAAATACATTTTGTATGTACATTTTAAAAACTCTGGTCTGTTCTTTTAAAAGTCCTGTGACCACCCATTTATGCTTACTTCAGGTGTTGAATTTGTTTTAAGTAATAATGTATTATATACATCATGCTTACATAGAGATAAAATGTTCCCATAAAAAATAGCCCTCTGCATTGCTTCATTTGTAAGCGATACAAATTTAAATGTAATAAACAGCTTTCAGTGGGGACCCCATTGAAATTTTCACGCTCGTATTACTTTTGAACAAAGCACCAAATTGGTGTAATTCACTTCAAGGAAGTATTTTGTTTTCATGAGCATGCTGTACAATACATTTTCAGTTTTATAAGCAAAATTTACACCCTAACTAACTGAAAATGGGCTGTCGTGGGGCTTTAAGGAATTTAAAATTTTAAAAAAGCTAAAATGGCTGCTGTGTGTGCTTCCTGTCCACAGTTGTTGAACCAATTACTTTTAACTTAAATAAACAACAAACTCGGTTATAGATAAATGGATTTCTATCAAATTTTATCAAGACATTATAGCACTATTTGACTGATGAAAAACTAAAACTCTTGAGATTTTTTGTTGCAATATTTTATACTCCATAAAATCTATATATACACCCCCTGCATCAACAATATTACACAGTACTATAAATAAGAACCCCAAAATGAGGTGAACATCAAAATGCAGTTTATGATATGAAATATTTCATCATTTTGTGATGCCAGATGTTAACCCATTCACCCCTAAAAACACATTTGGACTAGTCTAACTCAATGATTTACAGAAGAGTCCATTGTTTTTTCAGGGGTTGATGAGGTTATCTCATGAAAATAAATGGAGACAGAATGTTATTTCAACAATATTTACAAGACTAGGTTTGGGCACCATAAAACTTGAGAAATTACTTGAGTCTGAAAATGGTAATCAACTTAGGCTAATACTGAAATCTGATTGGCTAAGCAAGCCAAGTGGAGAATATTTTCAGACTTGAGTAAATTCTTATGTTTTGTGGTGCCAGAACCTGGACTATATACACTCAACAGGATAACATTGCATACCTTGTGCGTAGACTAAATTATAGAAACATGAACAAAATTTTATGTACAGGAGAAACTGGTATAAAGAATTAACCATAAAATAAATAGGTTGGACAGATATAAAATTCATTTGATCAGAAATTTACTCCATATTTCATTCTAGATTTATTTTTAACAAATATTAAAATTTAAGCATTGACAAAAATATCACATTTTGAAAGGTTTAAGCCTAACATCTACACACCCCAAATGAAATATGGAATCTTTCCATTATAACTCTGTCCTAATATTTCATTACTTGGGAATGAATTCATTATAATCATTGCTTTTATGTTTTAGTGATTAAAAATATCAAACCTGTCTGTTAAAAAAAAAACAACAACAGACCAATGGTAAACAAATTCTCAGCTATTTTCACAGATGCACAGAATTTTGTATTCATTAAAATATAAAAGAGAATAGATTGAAATTACACATTATTTCTCAAAATATTAAGGCCATGAGTGCATGTACATGTGTGTGTGTGTTTGATATAAATTTGTAGATTTGCCAATTCCTTATCAACGAGACCGATGACCAATATTTCCCATCATCTTCAATGAATTTGTGTTTAATCTTTAAAACCACAAGTATAAAATGAACTGGATATATTTCTTACAAAAGATGAGCAACTCTCTGTAGAAATTAGACCATTTTCAAGAAGATAAAAACAAAATGTTTAGTTCTTAGAAATACTGAACAGTTTTTTTTTGGGTACAAGGTATGCAATATTGAACAGTTGCTGAGAACTCAAAACTTCTTTCTATACATTTACTGCAGTACAGCACTTCAAAATCGGATGGTTTCTATATGTACAAAACTTATCTACAGTTTTGGATTTGCCATAGTATTTTGTTATTCATAGGTTTTCAAAATAATGCATTTCTGTACAAAATCATACATTCCTACATAAAAACCTTCTTTAAAACAACAAAACTTTAGAGATACAGTAAGGGTTTTGAGGTACATTTATACAAACATGAAAATCATCGACATAAAAATATGAATGCAGCATGTACTAAAATGCCCATTGTAAAGTTTGCACATTTTTAAGTATGTATATCTCTCTGTACAGTTAAACGATTCTAATGAAAGTTGAAGTGAGATTATCAATACAAAAATGCAATTTTGCTGCCATAAAATCTGGTAGTAATAAAAGTCATGGCAAATGATGATGTTGACGTGATAAATATCCCTAATTTTGGTCTCTCCTGTATATGTACAAGTATGTAAAGTCTGAAATGCTTGCATTCAGAAAAATGTGGCAGGTTGGAAATAATCGACTACATCTGCATAAAAAATGACTTAGAATTCAACATGAACCTGTTTTCATACAAAAATTATACAGTATACTATATGATCTGAGGGAATGCACTCGTATCAGTGACGGGGGGGGTTTTAGCCCCAAAATATATTGAAAGTATATCATATACCAGTACATATTAATTTTCTATACAGACTAAAGCTATGGCTTTTGTATCTTTTTACATCTCATATCTGAACTGAAAGTTGAAACCTCTGTAAATGCTGACAAAATTACAGATATTATAGATAAACTAGTGTTTAACTCTGTATTTGACCTCAATCAGGTAAATTTTCCCACTTGAACATTTTTAATTAACACTCAAAATGAAATAAGACAATTTTGGAGCATAGGGAACATTTCTGCAGAAACTGAGTTATGTCCCCTTTAACCAAAAACAATAATACATTTACATAACTCAAGAACCTGCCCCAAAAAAGTAAAGCCATCTAATCATATTTAACAGGTACCATGGAAACAAAGATGCAAATACAATTCGAAATATTCACCCAAATGTACTTACTAAAGGACTTGCCAAAGAAAGCTTAAGCTATCTATGCAAATTTTACAAGTGATCTGACAACAGGTACCATGATAAATTCTAAACCATTCTCGTTACAACAAATAAAAACATGACATTCATATGGACTTTTTTCTGTCAACAAACTCATATAAAATACAGTCTTGACAATACATTTTGTTGTACAAGGTTTTATAATGCTTGGTGAAAGACAGAATTTTACATCTTCTACAAACAGAACTTCCAAGACTTAGCATTCATCTACTTTCATGATAAGTGTTAGGAATCATATGCTACAGGGATGGAAATTAACATTTGCCCTGTTGCCTTTGACGACCAAAACTGTTTTTTGATTTTATACCAAGAACAAAACCATGTTTTCTGTAAATTTTTTAGGGTTCGATCTAAAGGTGAGCAATTGCCATGTTAAAAGAGTACAAAACCATGACAAATAGACAGTGTGATTGTGTTTAAAGGTATATAAGTAATTAAAGTGTAAGTGTAAGCAATTGTAATTGAGGGTTCGAGCAATTGAGGGCCTGAAGTCACCTTAAAGTGTAAGTAATTGAGGGCCCGAAATTGAGTGGCCCCGAAGTCACCTTAGAGTGTAACCGAAGTCATAAAGTGTAAGCAATTGGGCCGAAGGTCACTTTAATTGAAAGTTAAAGTGTAAGTAATTGAGGGCCTGAAGTCACCTTAAAGTGTAAGCAATTGAGGGTCCGAGTTCACCTTAAAGTGTAAGCAATTGGGGTCCCGAAGTCACCAAATTTACTCAATACCTAAGCTCAACTTTTTATTTCACCATTTTGATGATTTCATGGGTTTGAAAAAACTTCTGGATGTGACTGACTAGGGAACAAATCATCTTTTTTAATTCACTCATATCAACAGCACTGGTTCAAATTTATGATCTTTTCATTTAAAATATTGAAAAATATGTCTTAAACAATTTTTCAATAATTCTGAAGTTTTCTTCTACTGAGCAACAATTTTTACCATTATTTACAACTGTTTGTTATAAACACACATTAATGTCCAGTTGCAGTTGTGTTTTTATAATAAAATGCTAAAAATATTAGTTGAGCTTCAGTATTGAGTACATTTGGTGACTTTGGGCCCTGAGCTTGTGAATCCTCAAACAATCAGAATTGTTGAGTAGTTATTACAATTTTTAACAAATATATTCTGGATATCTAAGTTCCTGTACTGACTCTATCAAATTTATGTTAATTTCCATCCCTACCTTACACGAGCATCTAAGAAATCTTCAAGATTCTTTCACAGAGCCCTTTGATTTTGTCAGATATGATAAAATGCCAAGTCTCTTAAGTTATAAGCAAATTTAGCACTAATCCATGCTGAGCTTCCATACCCTCATCTTTTGATTTCAAATGTATTCATTTATGTTTAAATCACCGACCTGATTGCTGTAACTGTGTACCCACCCACCTTACATAATATCATTAAAAAACGCACAATATATAACAAACTAGGAAATGGACGAAAAGCTTGGAAACATGGAATGTAAACAATACAACAGATAAATGGTATTCTGAACGTGGAGTAAATGTGTTCATAAATTGGTTATGTGTGATCCGATATCACTAATAAAACAAAACGAAGCCATCATCAAATACTTATCATGACAACATTGTAACTTAAATATGTAACCTCCGTAACAATAAGACTTTTGAAAGGTTTATCCATTTAACCTTATATATCTATAAAGGCCTAGTAAGTTATGAGAACTTGTGCCCGATCCATTTGAATATTTTTCAATACTATATGTTTAAACCATCTATCAATTCTGTGAGTTGATATTAGATTATGGTATTGCTAACTTTGTAACCTCCGTAACAACAGGACTTTGAAACATGCATCGACCTTATAGTGGTATTTCTAACTTAGCTATGTAACAACAGGCCTTTGAAATGTTTATCAACTTGACCACAGAAACTATCAATTCTGTAATTCTATATTAGATTGGTATTTATAACTTTGTAACCTCCTTAACAACAGGACTTTGAAAGATTTATCCTTATACAACTATCAATTCTGTGATTTGATATTAGACTATCGTGTATCTAACTTAACTGTGTAACCTCTGTAACAACAGGACTGTAAAAAGGTTCATCAACTAAACCTTATATATCTATAAATTATGTGATCTAACAGTAGACTGTGGTATTTCTATTCGGTCATCTCTATCTGATATTATACCGGTACATCGCAGCTGTAAGAGAACTTGTAGTCATACAAAAACAGTCATTTCATTTTCAATATTTCAGAGAATCAAGTAAATACATCCCCCTCAAAAAATCTTAACAACTTTCAACAAAATACCACTAAAGGTGGTATGGCCAAAATGGGAGGCAAATTTTCATTTCTAGCTCAAAGGTGAAGGTCAAGGTTCAAAATGATGGTCATAGTCAACCAATGTCATCATTTTCTATCAACATGTCAACTTAAAACTCGATATGGTTTTCTCCCATAAGAGCTAAACGCAACACTTAGACCAAAACTGTAAATGTAGACAGAAAGACATGGTGATTTCATAGCCCAGTATCTCCTTCACAATCCGACCAAAAAATATTTCCTCCTAAATAATTTTACAGGTTTCAATTTAATGTTACCATGGTGATTATGTATGTTACATGGACCAAGTAAATGCTTCCTACAAAATCTTAGTTCATATCATTTGTGACAAAGCAAACCTTTTTTATTTTTCCACACTGATCAATAGCATATCATCAAAACGTCAGACACTATATATCAATGTCACTTATATGTACAGAGAAAAACTGAATGAATCCAGATCTATCAAACATAGTGGTGTCACAAGTTCCAGTATTAGCTTATTCACCACCCCTCAGGAAATCAAGTTTGATATGAATCAGGTAAGGTCCACTGCTTATATGGATATATGATGCTAAATTACCCATGTCAATTTGTTGCTAGGAAACAAATCTGTTGTCTGAATAATTCATACATTACTCTATATATCAGATGCAAACTTGAATGGAATAAAATAACTTCAAATTTTACATTTTAGACAGTAACATTTACAGATTTTAATAAAATTGTTAAAACTGAAGAAGTGGTAACTGAACATGACATTTTTTAAAACATCAGTTTTGACTTTCAAAGTTTGTTTTTACCTGTATTTTACACCATATCTAAAAAAATTTCAAGCGTATCTTTTTACCTTGAAAAGTTAAGAATATGACAACAGGGATGCTGTTAATAGACCTTCTCACAATAACTATGTTCCTACAAATTTCACCTGTGCACAAAAAGTTCCAGACAGCATCAGGGAGTTTCATAGTCAAAATGTTTCATACCCAAGATAAATCGTTCCAATGAAAGACAAATCATACCACGTGTATGATTTGTCTTTCATTGGGGTACAATTTATTTCAGGTATGAAACGCCTTAATGCCATCCGAAAGTTTTTGTGTGCAGGTTAAAATTAGTAGGAATGCAGTTATCATGAAAAGGTCTATATTTCACTTCAAAATACCAAAAAAAAAAAAAAATTATCATCTACACTTAGCCGTCTTCAATTTTTTTTTTTTAAGATTGAATGAGGTTTTAAAAAAATATAAGTTTAAGTTTGTAGTGTCCTGTTGTTATAACAACAAATGGAGGTTAAGCCAAGGTATTGGATCACACTAGTAAATATGTACACAATTACAGCGCAACTTTTACAAAAAATTAAGTTTGTAATGAGATCATTCATACGAAAACTTCAAGATCAGCATAAAATGAGTCATTTACACTCTTGCCTTTGTTGATTAAAACCATATGCACTTTCGCAGCCACACACCTTTCACACACCTCACACACAAGCATGCACGCACACAAACACATACACCTCTAGATCCTCCGACAAGGAGAAGATAAGTTGCCCCAATATATCACAATTATTCCATCACAATTATTCTCCAGGCATACATCAAAACCAGAAGCACTGGTTATACAGAAAATTTGTTGTTCTCAGTCCGCACCCGACTTGATTTTCTGGCAGTAAACTTGGAGTCTCTACACAACTGACACACATAAACTTCCGGAATATTGTTTTTGCGGATTTTGGCACAAGAAAGGTGAATCCAAGTTTCACATTCTGAACACTCAATCATTGGTCTTCCAGCGTAAGGTTTCATACAGAAACATGTGATCAGATCATACGATTCATCCTCTGCAAAAAAAAAAAAAAAATAAGTTAAGTCTCAAGATCTGGAGAAAGATGTTTGTTACAGGATTACATTTACTCAAATACAGTAAGTACACATTTACGATGTACAGAGGTACCCCACCTAAAGACCACCTCACATTTCAGACCATAAATTTCCAGTCTCGTTGATAAATAATTGAATAAGAACATAACTTCACTTGAGAGACCACCTCACAAATCAGACCACTTTGAGTTAGTCCGTAAGGTGGTCTTAGTACCGTGGTTCCACAGCATATTCTTCACCTTACGGGACAAAAGAGCCAGACAATTTAAACAGCCTATCTATTGATATATTTGTCTTTCAAATACAGTGGAACCTGTCATTGATAGACTCGATATCGATATACAAATTGATTCGATACGATAATCGATACTTTTTAAGTATCGATACATTTCATTATGCATTTTCTTGTATGTATTTTCTTTTACAATTTCCAAAATTTTCCATTTGTTTTACTTCATTTTATTGAACTATGGTATATTTTTTCTAATTGTTCAATTTGTTCGAGTAAACAGTGTTTTCCTTGCAATGATTGCCTTTTTTTCATCTTTAGATAGTCAAATATACAATAAAACACCTAAATATTACAATGAATCTATTAATTTTGAATGCATTCAAAGAAGTACCAAATTATTCGATTTATCGATATATCGATACTTTTTACTTATCAATATATCGATATAGAATTTCTCCTCAATGACAGCACTAGTAAAACCTGCCTTGAAAGACCACTCCCATAGAATACCACCCGTTGTCTGCGACTACATCCTAAAATCCACTTGGTTAAATAATCCTTCAACTAAGACCTATTTTCAGAGACAACCTGCCTTTCGAGACCACATTTCAGTGGCAGATCTCTTAAGGGTGGTCTCTTAAGAAAGAAATTGTTAATTTTTCAGGGAATAACACCTCAATTATTTCCAATTTCTTTTCTACTTAAGAATGAAAGTTTAGATACTATCAAGAATTTCCAACCACAAGCTTTAAGGAAATTTTAACCTTCCAAAAGAAAAACTGAGATATATTTGGGTGGATATTTGCATTTCCCCAATCACAAACACTATGGATGTTAAATAATTTTGCTAATCACACTTTTTTCTACGGTATTGACAGGGCTGATATTCGGCCCCCATTCCCAATGCAAAATGCATGTATTTTTTTTCACACTTTGATGAAAAAATTCCCAATTAGTTGTACAGGCTGCACTGGTAATGAAAAATAAATGAATGCAAGAGGAAATGCATTTAAAATTGAGATTCAATTACATTTAGATTTACAAGTCTGCAAACTATTTTTCCCAATCAGACACAAATTTACATTAAAATTACCAATTGCGTTGCTTATGGCATTTTCCCAAAACTGGCAGAAAAAGGCTTGCTAACGGAGTCTCAAGAGATCCTAAATTAGATCATATAAATATCAAAATCCATCATAGAAGTAGCAATACCTGAATCATTCAAGTCTGCTGCACTAGAATTGTGGCTTGGACTTCCTGCAGACAGCGTCGTGTCCGAGGTGTAGCTTTCAGCAGTACTTCCACTGCTATCCAAGGGACTAAAATTGTGCTGTGTCCGCAACTCCTGAAAATTATGACAGATTAAATTATTTACATACAACATAACATCCTAACAGGTACAAAGAATATTATTAATCTTTTAAACTTTTTTTAACTGATTTTTTTCAATGTTCCATGAAATATTAAATGTCTTGTACCTATTATGAAATGATAGTTAAAAATTCAAATGAAATCTTTCATTGGTTGGTTTGTTTACTTGGTGTTTTTGCAACACTTGACAATTTTTCAGTTAATATATGGTGGCAGCCAGTTTTTTATATGATGTAGGAGATAACCGATCACAATGTAATAGGGAAGATAATCACCACTTCCCTTTCGCAAGTAAACTGGCAAACTTCCTCACAAAATCAGCTCAGGCTACAGCGATACCAATGAAATCTAAATACCAATACGCAGCTTTGTTATTTAAAGATGCTCTTTCCCCGAGGAACATATTTAGTGCTCAATGTTTTATTTTCATGTAAACATATGTTTTGGGTAATTACTTCATACATACATCTACATTTACTTTACTCATCACCCCTTTAGAAACAATGGGCATTTCCGTAAATCAAGGACTTAGGTCAGTCCAAATGTGTCTTTAGGGGTGAATGGGTTAAAAAACAATAATAGCCTAATATCCTGTAATATTAAACTTTTCCAGGTGTTATACTTTCTCAAATGATCTTGCAAAGCATCTTAAACTGTACAGCTCTTTTTCAGTCCCATGTATCTGAATTAGGGATAGAGCCGGCCTGGCTCAGTTGGTAGCGCGCTTGTTTCTTGATCGTAAGGTCGAGTCCAGCCGGCGGCAGGTTTGTTTCCTGTCCTTCGGATGAGACAGTAAAAACTGAGGTCCTGTGTCACAGCCGTAAGTGACAAGCATAGGCCAAAATTTGAAGCCCTTCACCGACACTTGTTGACGTCTCCATATGAGTGAAAGATTCTTGACTGGGACGTTAAACAACAATAAACAAACTGAATTATGAGTAAGATTTTTAAAGCAATGCAAAGAATGACATTATTCATTAGATGGAAACACCATCTTTAAGGGCATGTGTATTTTCAAGTACTCCATGGAGAAACTATTATCTATATATTGCATACATCAAACCACTTCCTGCAACTCAATTTAGCATACAGTCACTGATGAGAAGAGAAGTCATGACTTTCAATTATCACTATATGGTATATAACAGACCTAAGGCTTGTGGCAGTAAATGATATTAAATTCAGAAGACTACACCAAATGTGATAAACACCCAAGTACCTTGTGACACAGTTATTCACTGCTTTGACCTAGTAACTTAGTAGTTTAGGTAATCTGACTTTGATTTGAATAAACACAGGTACATGTACATGTAGTAAGTCATAATAGTGTCAGGTCTGACGGTGAATAGATAACCCTCCTCCACACATGGAGCTAAATACAGGTAAAAAAAACCTTCTGAACAATTCCTTGTTTCACATACAAATTACATGTACACATTGAACATTGTAATATGTAGTTACCACATATCCTTATCATCAACTAATTATGTTGTTTATCTATGCCTTTGCTAACTTACTAGCTACTAGCTAGATAGATAGATAGATAGATAGATAGATAGATAGATGTCTCATGTCTCCGTGATGCATGCGAGCAATCAGAGAAAGGGATATACAATCAACATGTTTTATATATAAGGTACATGTGGTTATCCAATACTTTGTATTGATATCTAAGCGGTGTATAAAGTCAACAACACCTGAGCCAAATTACATATATAATCCTAGCAAAGAAATAAACAATAACTTAGGGTTTAAAATAACAATTAAAAAAAAAAAAACATTTCGGCAGCTCATTCACTATGGGAAATATCTAAAAATAGAAAAGAAATCTGATTTGTTGCTCCACAGGAAGCACACCTCCTTTCAACTTTAAATTCACTTTTTGTCAAAGGCTTTTTGGCGTATTGCCAACTTTTTCCCCACTGTTTGTTTATCATATCAGTTTACTAAGTACAGAGAGAAACTTGCTGCTTTACAGTCTGTGCTGTACTTGTATTGGTATATCTTGGTGTGGCTGTTGGATAAAACTTACTAGTGCTTTTTTTTTTTAAATTTTGGACTTTTCAATTTCATTCATCACATATGATAGTGACTGAGGAATTTAACAACTATATAATTAAGTTTTAGGAATTCATTAGAACAAAAAGAGTGCAATGAACATATTTATGGAGTACGACTAAAGAGTATGCAGTTTAGTAAATGATTAGAATTCACAGAATTTGGATTGAATCAGTACCAAGAACCTACATGTACTTAATAATATGACCATATGTTAACATGTATGGTTTGTTTACACACACACAAAAAAAATCTTAGTACATGAAATTCTCAAATAAAATGCAGTTCACATTTTATTGATTCTGTATTGATTGGATATATCTACTTTTCAAACTGTATCATTTCAGATCTAATTGATGAGTATATTTTTTGTTGATTTTTATATGTTGCAATGACTTTTGTATTCATTTTTACAGATATTCACAAGGACAGAAATTCTGCAATGTAATGATAGAAAAAAATTCTATATTTTCGAATTTACGACTAAGATTAACTTTCATCAGGAAGCAGAATATTATGTTCGCCTGACTATGCCTCATATATACATGTATATTTCCATTTTGAAGTTATATATATATTTTTTCAAGACTTTCATATAATGGAGACAGATCCGACGTTGTCAAGCAATTATAAACTGCTTCCTTTACAAGGGCTATTCAGCAGAAAATTTGAAATCCAGAGATTTTTTATACGAGTTACATTCATACATTGCATAAAGATTTATAATTTGATATCTCCTTATGAATTAAAATTTCAAATTTAATCTCTATCTACAATGATTTTTTATTATAACCACATGTATTTCCTTTTATTCTGTACCTCATCAACCCATGAAAAACAATGTACTCTTCTATAGATCAAGGACATAGACCAGTCCAAATGTGTCTTTAGGGGTGAATGAGTTACACCAGTAATTTTATGATTCATTATTTACTTATGAATTTTCAAATTTAATTAACATCTATGATTTTTTTTTATAAATTGTTCACTTCTAATACTACAACCCTTTTTAAATCATAAATTTTACAAATTTTATAAAAAAGAACAATGAATAGAATATACATGTACACAACAATGACTTCAAAAGATGAAAACCCCAACTTATCATTTGAATTACATAAATTCTAACACCACAAACAATACCGGCCAATGCTGGAGGGCAATCTGACTGAAAACACAAGTTATCTGTTGAGAACAATTATAAATGACAAATTGTCAATCAGATTTTGCACCCTTTACATTTGTAAACAATCAATTTCATGTTGCCTTTTCAACTTGTTATCACACCTCTCTTCCTTCGAGGTGAATGACATCAACACCAGAGGGCAAACTATGTCTCCTTCCTGTTCACGAACCTGTCCTTGATCATGTGATCTATGTGTGTATCTTTACATAGTTTCTGGACTCATACAGTCTATGTCATGAATGATATCAGTTTTATTTTAAGTATTTTTTCACCGGAGTACACACAATTTTATTAACCATATCCCCTTTTCTTTCATAAAGTATGTTTCTATTAACTGAGAAAATATCATTCAATGCATTATCTTATTAAGTTGCGTTCCAGATTCAGACATGTTGGGTTCACGTAAGGTTTTCAAGCTAAGAGGTTTTGAGAGTTCTTTGCATAAATTTCATGTACATTACATGTATATAAATGTTATACAGTGAAATGTCAAATATTAATATAACGTTATATTATATTGTTTTAAGTTGGTGAAATAATGTTCAACTCATTACATAATAACCCAGAACATAAGTTAAAGTGAAAATAAAATTTTGAACACCCCCTCCCCACACTTGCCAATCTTTGAAAGAACACCTTTAATCTACAGGTACTTTTAACATTAGAGGCAACTTGCGTACATGTATATGGTAGAATAATTCTTTTTTTTTGATAATTTAGATAAATTTCCAAAACATTGAATACTACATGTATATAACGTACATTTATCAAATATATAAAAACATAACAATATTAAAAGCCCTAAAAAATAATTATGTGTATACTTCCTGAAAGATCAATTGCAATTAAATACATAAATGTATATATAAGTTCTATTAATTTTCATGCCTTTTCACATATGGATACATATTACCTTTTTAGTTGAGTTATACATTTACTTTAAGAATAAAAGTCTTAGCCAAGAATGTAGAGACATTTACATGTCCTAAGTCCAAACTAGTCTTATCATCTTAAAGCGATATGAGCTGTCGTAGATGAAAAATTTTACATGCCCATTTTATGTAATATTTTACCTCATATATATTCCAAAGAGACCATTTGGTGGTTAGAATAACAAATGCATGTGTATAATTGCAACAATCTTGCCAAACATAACCAGTAATATCAGTTATTTTTTGTCTGCCATTACTCAGAGCATTGCAAATTAACTTTTGGTAATTTTCACGAAGATTACAGAGTGTCCAATAAGCATGTGCCATTTGCAGTTAATATATATTCTATTCTTATTACCCTTTGCGTTTATTTTCGCACATCATCATAATGTCATTTCATACCTCAATCAGGCAAAATTGGTCTTTTCCATTATTTCAAAACATTTGTTTCTGAAATTGTCCACGTGCCGGGTATATTGGGTGATCTCCACCCATTTTTAACTTGTCCCATTGCATTCTCAGCTTTATCATTCTTGACACATATAAATTGCCCAACTCCACTGGACATGGCGGCACGATTGTAAAACATGAGGTACGCATAGTTTTCAGTTATATTGTTTTGATTTTTGTAATGTCAGCAATAATTTCAGGGTAACATTAATGATTGGAAAAATTTCTTTTAGCGACTATATTTGTATTCATTTATTCATCCGATTTGCTTCAGGTATTTAAAATAGCATTTAAAGCACATACTTTACACAATGCATGTACTTCCCAATAAAAATAACATCCTGTATTTAAAAGCTAATATAAAAAACATAAAAATCAGCTAACTTTAACATACGCCGATTATGTAAAGGGCTGAGATTGCTGATAGACCGAGTGCGTAAAGGACCGAAAACCCTCCACACATTTGATATGTTTTATAGAGTTTATCTGAGAAGTCATTGCATACAAAAATACAGCCGGGTTTTGGTACTGGAAAACTTAAATTCTGATAAAACAAATAACTTCAAATAGAAGATCTTTCATAACGTTAACTTGTTTGATAATATATTTGAACACACATTTTATCACATCCTCGTCTATATGTTGTGGGACAATAATCATCTTTGTGACAGCTTATATTTCGCTTTAAATTCATGTACTAATATTGGGAAAACATGAACCAACAAACAATAAACAATATGAACACATGTACATTCATGTTCATATTGAAAAAAGACCAACAAAACAAAATAAATGCAAACAAACAAAAATGTAAACAATATATCTAGGTAATTATAATTATGATCAAAATTCAAAATTTTTCAAATTAATTTACCTCTTGTCTCTGTGATTCGTATTGTGTATACTCTAGAATCATGGTACAAAATGTGTAGAAATCCTCCTTCGTCTTTTTTCTTTTTGGCGAAATATTTCCATGCTGCTACAAAGCCCAAACAAATAGGAAATTAATGATTACATCAAAGTGAAACTAACAAACTTATCGAGCCAGGCATACACGTATCATTCAATATAAGTATTGTAATTAAGATATATTCCATAAATAACAAGTTCATGGATTTTAGTTAATTATTTATTAACAATTAATACATATCTAGAAAAAAAATCTGTAAATTTCCTTTCTGCTTTGCATATAAATCAAAACATTGATTCAGTATGTGAATTTTTTACTGCTCACAAAAGAATATAAAATCAATAGGCAAAAAATTGATCTGAACATAAAAATTTATCACCTGGATACAGTCAGTAACTCGTATACATGTATCTCTAAACGTAAATGTACCTCTTTCAATACTCTTGTGTTTTTAATATCAAACACTACTGAAATGACAATCATAAACAATGTCCCCGAGCTTTTTAATTTATACACTATCAGAGAAACTTAAATACATGCATGTAATATTTATACACACATGTACTATTTGACCCACTGCACTACAATAATAGCTCTAGCCTGCATGTATAATGTTTATCGCTGGTGAAGAGGTCAAAGTTCACCCTGTGCAGGAATGATATCACAACTGATTAATATTCATGAGTGTAGAGGGAATTTGTAAGGCAGCCATGTTTTTGTTTACCAGCTAGGTAACAGTAAGTGTGGATGTATGATGAAATTCAAGCACTAAGACCTGTTGTTAGTTTTGTATTAAATTCCAGTGTTGGATTTACAGGATAAGCAACCATATGGAAAATGGTAATGCCTCACTCTTGATGAATTTTCCTTGAAAATCTGATGAAATCAACTCCATTCATCATGTAAGGGGTGTTCTCAAAACTGTACTAAAGTGTACAAACCTGCAAAATCAAATTTCAACCCAAGCTTTGCAAAATACATGGTGTTGAGAAACTTTTGAGATCTCCCCCTATTTCAAATGTTCATTTAATTATAATCTGTAGCATAATTTGATATTCTAAAATGTCAACTCTAATGGCAAAATTTAAAACTTTCTACACATATAGTGTACACCAATAAGATGTATAGGAAATTGAAATAAATGAGATGACACACTTCCCTGACTCTCGATCAAAATCTCATCAAAGTTATTATAGATGTTGTACGGAAGGACATCTACTTCATTGCTCATGTACAGATACATTGTGGCTCAATTGTTTTATTTACTTATTATAACAATTCATTCATTTTGACCAATGGATTTTTCCTTCAATTACAGCACTACATGTAGGCAACCACTAATGACTGAATATAAACTTGTACATGGACCAGTCTATAATGATCTGTTATGTTGAAGTTTTTAAAGACACAAATTAGTCACATACATGTAGATGCAAATTATTTTTCCAATTTAACACAAATTCATATTAGGCATGTTAGGGGTCAACAATAATGAACATATCCAATTGTCCTGCAGGACAAGTTAGTATTGAAATCCATTTGTCTGAGTGCAAAAATGACTTGTCCAAAAAAACAAGTGTAACATTTAAAGATATTTTTTTTGTGTTTAAACTAGTATTATCTATAATTTATTGAATTAATTTTTGTCTCCAACAATTTCACTTGTCCTTTCTGACAAGTTAGCAGTAACATCTACTTATTCAACTGCAAAATGGACTTGTCCCGGACAACTGGACAAACCTGATTGTTGTGCCCTGCATATTAAAATCCCCAATTGTTGCCAACAGCATTTTCCCAAAACTGACAGAAAAAGGTCCGATTTAAATCCATTAAGATGAGACAAAAAATAATATAAAATGACTTAAAAAGGGAATATCTAAATTAAAAATATGAATAAAATATTTGACAGTGCATGCATATATATATTTAAATAATTTATGTAAATTACATCATACATGTACATTATATGCATTAAATAAATAGCCTTGGTATTTCATTGCTAATTATGCACCTTTAATCATGACGATGGCCCCCCGCATGTACATGTACAATACATTCTAACTGCATGCTACATGTCATTTTTGTTTATTTTCCATTTAATTATCACAAATTATTTCCAAATCACTTTCTGTCACGTTCTGTCATCTTTTTGCAATGTGGCCTGCCTCATGAGACATGGCACAAATTCAAACATTTACAATGTACATTAATTATCTTTTCATTTTAACATACTCACGCTGTTCTAAAACAGGACTGTTATGTTTACTATAAATGGCCTTTTACACCACACTTGACTTGATATGATGTGGTGATTTAACATGCAGCTTGACTACTCAAATCCCTTGCCACACTCAACAACTTTTCTGTTATAATATGGTGGTGGCCATTTTTTTTTTAATTTAATGATGGAGGAGAGAATCTGGTCACATTGTATCTTGGAACAGACCACCATCCATCCACAAGTAAACTGGCAAACTTTTTCACAAAAGTGTGTGTGTGTGGTGTGGTGGTGGTGTTGGGGGGGGGGGGGGGGGGGGGTGGGGTGGTTTGGCAAACCTTTAAATCGATAATACATAAAACATCCATTACACAAATGCTGTGTTGTGCATTAAATCTGCTCAGTGAGATGACCGGGTCTCTTTCCGTGTACAGTAAACCCTATTTCTATCCTCCACCATTCAAATTGGGTGTGGCAAAAATCACCAATAAAAAAAAAGTATTAAATTACGTTTCAAGTATGATATTTAAATAATGCAACCATTAAATTCTGTTACGTAACAATACATGTTTGAGTATCCCTTTTAAAATCAACTCTACCACTTAATGCAATATACATGTAAAATAAGTTACATGTAACTACTGTATCAAATACATTGTAATACATCTGTAGGCAAGTTTATCACAAATGTCAATGTGACTGAAGTTGCACAATGACATATAATTAGATGTACATGCATTTTGGTTTAAACAGTGTGAAATAGACATATGAAAAAGTAGATGTATTTAATACATTGGTCGTGTGGAAGTACATGTACAAGTACATCAAGGGTGATATTTGTACAGTAGTACGTCAGTACACTGCAATTACCTACATCTATGTACTCAAATTGTACTTGTTTATTACATGTAAGTACATGTATGATGTATGTTTATATACATTTTACATACATTGTACATGTACAAATACTTGTAAAATACATGTGTGCATTTGTACAACAGCCTAGGTGGCTTTTTACATACGTGATAAGAGTAATTAATAGTACCTGTACATGTATCTGCTATCTACAGGGCAAGTAGGACAAGTTACAAAGCACCTGTTTCATGAAAAGTATAATGATTCAGAAAATGTTGGAGTACAGTGAGGTTAGAAATCTGCATTTTAGATATTTTACTTACATTAGTACATATTTTACTGATGTAATTTATAAACATGCAATTGCAACATCACCATCCATACATGATGAGCATTTATTTTAGTGAAATCAACATTGACACTTCCTAAAGTATCATATTACTTATTACTTCCTATCTCTACAACAGCAGAGAGGTATTGTCCGATTCACATAAGATGGCAGGGCAAAGTAACATTATGATTATCATACAGATGATTCTACTCACTTTTCTGTTATGACAAGCTGCACAAGTAACAAGTTTTATTCCTCACTTACATGTATAACCTCTTATGTATGGTGACAAGTAGGAACGATTACTCTAGTCAGTGTAATTTTAATGTTATGCATTATTACCCAAAATATAAACTCGTCCATTTCAAGGAAGGGTTCACAAGACTACACACCCGCCAGGTTATATGGATTTTACAAAAATGTGAAGAAGATATATTTATAACAAAGCCACTTGGCACTAACCTAAACACAATGTACTCATAAAGTAAAGCGGTAGCACAGTCGGGCCACTGACCAATATACCCTCTGGTCAACTATGGAGTACTAATATACCTTAACATCTTCAGGTTAACTAAAGCAGACAATGATACCATTAGCCTTATTACTCTTAAGCTTTTAGCACATGGTACATGCATAATCAGCATCATCCAAGATGAACTGGGATTCACAACATAGACAATAATAAATGTGGCTACCGACCTTAACTCATCAACCCCTAAAAAACAATGGACTCTTCTGTAAATCAATGACTTAAGTCAGCCTAAATGTGTCTTTAAGGGTGAATGAGTTAATGCTATACAATGTAAGTCAACTAGACATACACAAAAGCCTCGGCCTATAAATTATAATCTGTTTTTTAAGCAATTTAAGCAATACAATTGCAACTGACCACAATACCCTCAGTAAACAGCAGCATGCATACAAATTACTACCACTTTCCCTAATACCCAGACATGTCACTGCCTCTAATACCCCCATATAATACTGTTATTGCCCATAGTATTGTCACCGCCCCTGATATCCTCAAACAATGGTCACTACCCCTGATATCCTCAAACAATGGTCACTGCCCCTGATATCCTCAAACAATTGTCACTGCCCCTGATAGCCTTAAAAAATACAATCACTGTCACTAATACCCACATACAAATTACAATACTATCACACTCATGCAATACTGTCATGGCCCCTAATACCCTCATACAATACTGTCACTGCCCCTAATACAATACTGTCACTGCCCCTAATACCCTCATACAATACTGTCACTGCCCCTAATACCCTATACAGTACCCTCATACAATACTGTCACTGCCCCTAATACCACTGCCCCTAATACATACAGTACTGTCACAGCCCACTAATACCCTCATACAATACCACTGCCCCTAATACCCTCATACAATACTGTCACTGCCACTAATACCCTCATACAATACTGTCACTGCCCCTAATACCCTCATACAATACTGTCACTGCCCCTAATACCCTCATACAATACTGTCACTGCCCCTAATACCCTCATACAATGCCCCTACTGTCACTGCCCCTAATACCCTCATACAATACTGTCACTACTGTCACCCCTGCCCCTAATACCACTCCCCTAATACAATACAATACTGTCACTCAATAAGCCCTCATACAATACTGCACTGCCTAATATACCTGTCTCATACAATATTGTACTGTCACAGCCCCTAATACCCTCATACAATACTGTCACTGCCCCTAATACCCTCATACAATATTGTCACTGCCCCTAATACCCTCATACAATGCTGTCACTGACATTAACACATTCGTGCAATACTGTCACTTGCAGTATTACATGTATACATATACCGTCATACATGAACAATACTGTCACGACCCATAATACCTCATATAATATTGTCACTACCAGGGTTTCCATTTGACTCGAGGTCCCAGGTTTAGACCCCCAAGATTTCACTACAACCCAATTTTGACGCTTGACAAATTCACCACAGGGGGTCATTTTGACTCAGTATTTTTACCAAAGAGTCAATCTAAAGTTTGAAGAGTCAATCTAAAGTTTCCAATGAAGATGTGTAAACCGATCGACCAATGAAATTGTGTAATTTGATAGCACATGCCTACTGACACTCAGTTTGTTTCAACTGGGCGGTATAATTTAATCTCACCTAAATAAACAAATATTTTAACAAGATTAACTAATTATTACTGCTGATTGTTAATGACTGTGTAGTGCCAATGAAGCCTGTCGGCAGTTCATGTTTGTTCTCATGGTAAGATGCACGAAAGTGGTCGGCATAGGGGAATGAGTTTATTTATTCTGTTTAAAACAAACTGTAACAGCAAACTAATTCCAATTTATCTTATAGTGAGCTTAGATTGTTAATATAAAAAATTCATCATCAATACCGACACACTTTTGTACTTTATTCTTTGATCTTTGGCAGAGTAAAATTTGAGCGACTTCATCATGAAGTGCATCTGCAAACATCAAAGATTTTTTTCTTACTGAGAATTTGATTGTAGATCTCATCATTTTTCAAATAATGTTTAGTGATTTAAAAGAGTATTTTAGACCACAGCTTTATACTGGTTAAAAAATATCTGGGTGATTAGAATGAAGACCAAATTGGACAGTTTATAATCTAGCTAACCACCCCATCCCCCATCGACCGAAATCAGCGATGTATAAACCACAGGTTGATTCTACTGGAATTTGTATTTTTTTTTTAATTTTGTTAATTTATCATTTAAAATTTGCATTATTACTAAACACTATTGGTGTAATTTTATTCATTTCGAGGTTTTTTCCCTGTTTAGATTATGCCCTGTTTCTGATGATAAACTGTAAATATTGGAGTATATGTACATGTATATAATCAGAAACAGGGCATAATCTAAACTGGGAAAAGCCTCAAAATTAAATAAAATTACATCAATAGCATTGAGAAATATTGCAAATAATAACATATTAACAAAATGAAAATGTCCTCCAGTACCTGTGGTGTAAACTATCAAGCCTAATGCTTTACTATCATTATTCTTATTATATACATGTGCATTTATATTGCTGCAGAAATTATGCCCAGATTTTAAACTTTACTGTTTTGGTAAATCCCATTTTTAAAGAAAAAATAACATAAAATCAGGACAGAATTTCTGCATACCAACCCCCCCCCAAAAAAAATGGTGGAGGCAAGCCCGATGGAACTCAGAAATGTCCCATGACTAATATGAAGTATGGACAAATAGGGACAAAAATCAAGTCAACATAAAAGATTTACTCATTTTAAAGGCAATCAACATGGTAACACATTGTAACCCTAACTGGCTGAGCATTTACAGGTTGTGTAGGCATTGCATCTACATTTACTTGTAAGTTTGACTCTTGACTCATTATGACTTCAATTTTTAGCTTTGACCCCCAGAATTTTCAGCTCCTAGTGGAAACCCTGACTACCCATAATACCCTCATACAACATTGTCACTACTCATAATACCCACATACAATACTGTCACTGCCACTAATACCCTCATACAATACTGTCACTGCCACTTACACCCTTATACAATATTGTCACTGCCACTAATACCCTCATACAACAGTCACTGCCACTTACACCCTCATACAATACTGTCACTGCCACTAATACCCTCATACAATACTGTCACTGCCACTTACACCCTCATACAATATGGTCACTGCCACTAATACCCTCATACAATACTGTCACTGCCACTTACACCCTCATACAATACTGTCATTGCCACTAATACCCTAATACTCAAGTCGCTAATTAATGTACACTGCCACTTACACCCTCATACAATACTGTCATTGCCACTAATACCCTTAGGTAAACATCTGTCACTGGTACTGGTAGATGGAATGCAACACACTATACTCTACAGTCGCTAATTAATGTACACATAGGTAAAATGTAACACACAAAACAGTGCACACTTCAGGTTAATTTTGAAATGTAGGTCAAACTCAAAGTCATTAGATCAAAAGACAAGGTACCAAAAGAATGGTCTGGTCATAAGAAATCTATTTGGTCCCTTATGATTTTAAAGATTTAGCTGAGGTTAAAGTTTCTGAAATGTAGGTCAAAATACAAAGTCAAGGTCACTAGGCCAAAAGACAAGGAACAAAATAAAAGGTCTGGTCATAAGAAATCTATATGTGTAATATCAAAGCCTTTTCCCTCATGATTTGAAAGAAATACAGTAAAACCTGCTTCTGCCACCACAGCCCTACTATAAAGATGTTTTCTTGTGTCCTTATGGAGGTCAGTACATGTATATATACAGGTTTCACTGTAGCTGAGGTTGAAGTTTTTGAAAAGTAGGTCAAAGTCCAAGGTCACTAGGTCAAAGTACCAGATGAAAGCTCTGGTCACAGGGAATCTATAAGTGAAATATATAAGCCCTGTCCCTTGCGTTTAAAAAGATATGGTCTAGGTTAATGTTTTGTCTACAGACTCTGATTACTACAATAATGACCATTTCCGAGTATGGCATAAGCTCTCCTGACCCTTTTCCCAGTGAGAAAAAAAACCCAGCATACACAAGTCACTGCCTCTAACTCATGTACAGGTAGGTAAAAAGCAGCACACACTAGTCACTGCCTCTAACTCATGTACAGGTAGGTAAAAAGCAGCACACACTAGTCACTGCCTCTAACTCATGTACAGGTAGGTAAAAAGCAGCACACACTAGTCACTGCCTCTAACTCATGTACAGGTAGGTAAAAAGCAGCGGTAAAAAGCAGCGGTAAAAAGCAGCACACACTAGTCACTGCCAATGCTAAGTTTAAAGTAAGCTGAAGCACACAAGCTCGGGGACAGAACCTGATTCTATCTCCATTATACTGAATGCAGACCACAAAATAACACGAGAGTAATCGTTCAGTTCTGGTTACGTGGAAGTTATGACAAATACAAATCATGTAACACCCTTTTTGATCTTGATGATATCGGTCATTTTTTCCGATATTTTTATATATATTTTAAGACTTGTAGGTTACAATCAATCCTTTTAGCGTAACCTCTAAATGGGTTCCGATGATTTCTGTTATTTTGTGACCTGTGAATACACGTATTTATCATTAATTATCATATTATTACACCTAGCCAGGCCTCTCAGATGACACAACAATTCTTCCAAATCTTTATGGGGAAACCATATGATGGGGCATAAAAGGGCGAGTCTTTATGCTACATGTACAAATACATATAGAAGCAATGGCATACACTGATACAAGAAGCATCTGACTCTCCTTCAGATGAGACTGAGCTACTGAGCTAAACACAAGTTAATAATTAAGCTGTACAGTATATTTCCCCCTCTATCAAAGATAAGCAATATTAGCTCTAGCACAAGGGTAGGGAAACTGCTGAATCTCTCTAGGACAATGAAAAAATCATTCCTGAATCTCTGGGACAAATATCAATTTGGCAAGATACTTGTAACTACATATACATACAGGGCATACAAGTAAAACTAAAAGGAATAAGTAAATTTAGAATTTTTCATCAGGTAACAAACTCAAGGTACATGTTGAATCTCTGAGAGAAGATCAGGATCATTCTCTTTAAACTTTAAACATGAAATTAAATTAAATGTAGCTCCTGGGATGATACCGGCTACAACTCTCTCAGGCAAAGTTAAGGCAAATCTCTCTGGGACACAGATGACTGCTGAATCTCTCTGAGACAAGGTCAGAGTAAGTTATCTACAGAAAAGATATATGTTCAATCTTTCTGAGACAAAGTCAAGGTAAATGTTAAATCTTTCTGAGACAAGGTCAAGGTAAATTGTGGAATTGTTCTGAGCAAAGGTCAGGGTAAATGATTAATCTTTGTGAGACAAGGTCAAGGTAAATTATTGAATCTTTCTGAGAAAAGGTCAAGGTAAATGCTGAATCTTTCTGAAACAAGGTCAAGGTAAATTGTTGAATCTTTCTGAGAAAGGGTCAAGGTAAATGATGAAATCTTTCTGAGTCAAGGTCAAGGTAAATGTTTTAATTTTTTTTTCTGAGACAAGATCAAGGCAAATGTATATTTTTTTCTGAGACAAGGTCAAGGTAAATGATAAATCTTTCTGAGTCAAGGTCAAGGTAAATGTTGAATCTCACTTGGAAACAGATATGATGACTGCTGAATCTCTCTCAAAAAGGGTAATGTTTTCTAGGAATTAGAAAAAATGTAAATCATAGTTACCTCATATGGACAAGGAAAGAGTCAGAGTTGAATCTCAGAGAGGCAATTATGAATATTAATTCTGAATCTCTCCAGAACAAAGTCAGGACAAAGAATACAATGACAGTAAACTGTTAGAACAAAAGAACACATACAATATATCCAACTTATGTTGATAAACATGTACAAAGCTACTGATTTTTATCTACATGGTACCTTTAGGCATTGCATGTACCATATGATAAATGAGACTAATTTTTATGAAATCTTAATTTCCCAATCTTGAGATTATTGAACAAATTCTAAAAAATCATTACTTCCTCAAACTGTACACATTTAGTGATTTAATATGCTCTGAACATTTCAAGTACATGTACATACGTGTGTGACTGTTAATGTATCTTGAAATCAAAATAAATTCTGTTTGTCAAGAGTAGAAATGAATGGAGCAAAGACTTTGATGTGTTTTTCCTCGTTTCACAATGAATTTTGAATGTCGTTTTATGCCACACTCAACAAATTTTCAGTTATATGGTGGTGGCCAGTTTTTAATGGTGGAGGAGAGAACCCAATTACAATGTACCTGGGAAGAGACCACCAGCCTTCCGCAAGTAAACTGGCAAACTTTCTCACAAAAATCAGTTTAGATTCCAGCGGGACTCAAACCTGCGTTGACAGGAAGTGAGAGACTTCATGATCTAAAGCGTGATGCTCCAACCACTCGGCCACAAAGGCCCCTTCACAGCGAAATTGCCAAATATATACACATATGTGCAGTGTTCCAAGTAGATAGTTAGCCAGGGTGCCCAACCATGTTCTGACCCTTTTAAAAAAATTCCCAATCAACCCTGTAGCTTATTTTTACATGTATACAAATCAGGTCTATTTTTCATTTATGAGTGAGGAGACAAAATGCACAACATGGGTCCTTTTTGAAACAATGCAAGTGACCTTTTATTCAGGGGAAAACCCTGCCCCTCAGAATTTCTAGTCCAGCTGGCACACCTGACATAAATTATGACATCTACTCAACCATGTTTGAAATAAAAATACAAACTTGTGATCTCTCATCATGTTTTTTCATTGACTAAGGACCCTGATCTTTTATGACACATAAAACATTGTGTGTAAAACACAAATGCCCCAAGTACGACTGAAGTCTAACAGGAACGTGAAGTTGACAGGTGCATAAGCAGTTTTATACAGAACCTGTCAGTTGATTCCATTGCATTTAATCTTCAATCAAATCTCTCCTTTCATTTTTTTTAAACATTTTTTTCAAAATATTACAGTAAGACCATATTCAAAAATTAAAATCATAGTTTTTTCTTTTTTTTCTCATACTTAATGGCAAATTTAAAATTAGTTCTGTTTAAGAAAACTTGCAGAATATCCTATCACAACTTCAAACATGAGTGCACAGAATTAACCTTGAACCTTGCAATTCTTGGGTAATAAAAGTCATTTTCTGACATCTGGGCACATCGGGCCAATGTGTGAAAAATAATGTAAATTCAAGTCACACACACATATAAGATTCAAGACTTCCATTCATCATAATATGATACCAATATAGAGAATTTCTTATTTCTCTGAAATTGACTTCTGTCATTCCGTTATCATTCAAAACAATAGATCTACCCCCTTTCAATATGCCAATGGTATATATATATATATGAATAATGTCTAGTACTAATTTGTTACCAGACAAAATTTGAAAATACAAAAAACGTAAGAACACTTATCTTCTCTAAAGATGGATGTCTGCTGTATAAATTTATGCATTATCCCTACACCAATTTGAGTCACTCGTAGATATGACACAAAATAACCAACACACCTTGGATCACAAAAAGTTCAATGCTTCTCTGGTATTCTAACTTAAAATGGGGGTGTGTGTATCTGCCAGCTTTGTGTTGATCTTATACTGGCTTTGAATAATGTGTGGCCAAGGAACGCACTGACAGAAGAAAATGAGATGGTACAATAATGTACCCCCTCCCTCTTCAAGGATAACCATTTCATCTGATCTACATCCACATGTATGTTCGATTCTCAGATGGTTTCACTTATGAGAACAAAGTTTGTGATTTTAAACTTCTTAAGAATATGAGAAAAGAAGTTGATTTCAATCAATTTAAATCGCGTAAAGTGCGGTTTGAGAAATGGCTGACTGAAATAATTGAATGGCCGCCATGTTGTCGTTTGGACAAGATGGAATAATTACTTATTGAGAACTCCAAAACAAAATCATACTTACATCAAATTCGTGTTTTAACGACGTTCTTCTTTTTTTAGGGGCTGTCAAAGAGAACAAATACAAATACTGATAAAAAATTTCACTAAATATTTACAAAATTTCAAGGAATAGGCAACTTGTAACGCAATACAAAACAAAGATTTTGGCATTCATCCGGTTGATCGTTGAACAAGGTGTTTACAGGTACAAAACAATGAAAGAAACGAAAAACTATTGTAATTCTATGAACTTTGATGATTTAATCTAATATATTTAACACCGATTGATACATTCATACATCAGTTTTTACGAAAACAGTAAAATTCTGAAAGTTAAATTTACAATGGCGGACGCAAGACTAACGAACACACGGGCCCCCTTTCAGGTAATTTCGCTGCACACGACAACACTGGTCGATATAATTAATATTTTTCGTGAAAAAATAGTAAATATACCTTTAAAGACTTCCTCTGTCATATTTGTACTAAAGTTGATCCACAATTATTACAATAATCCACGGTGAAAAGACAGGTCTTCTATAAGCCGACATAAAGCGGAAACTCTTCGTTAGGAAATGTGTTCCAACGCTCCGTCCCACTTTGCCCTGCTCTCGGTTCATGACCCCTGTCGTTAGCATATTGTGACGTCAAGAGTACTTTATATATAGCTCATAACATCATATCTGGTCGAAAGTTGAAGGTTACTTGTGGATCGCTTAACGAGCGTAAACAAGACTAGAGTTATCATTTAATCGAATGATTTTATTAGTATGTATTATTAAACTATACGATTGATTTTTACAATTTTATATCGCGTATCGTAGTTATTAAGTTTATTTGATTTCTTATACAGAGAAAGAGGTCGTTTTGGATATATCTAGAGTCTACATATATTTTTTAAAACTGAAATCGCCACAGTGCCAGTGGGAAATAATTATGATCATCATATGGGCCTAGTTATCTATTCATTTTCAATATTAAGAAAAAAAATTAACAAAATTAGTTACTGGATGTGTTATATACGTCTCTGGATGAACGACCAGAATCCAAAGAACATATGAGTAATTATTTATTTATTATAATTTAGATTGATTATTTATCTACATTTGCAAATTTATTTTGATCTAGATAATATTTTTTTTAAAATTCATTTAGATCTATTTATTTGTAAACTTTATTCACATGTATTTTTTTTATTATTATTTATTCATTTATTATTATTATTTATTTAACTATTTATTTATGTTTTATTACTTATATTGGATTTATTTATTTACATGTATAGACCTATTGTTATATATGTTCAAATACAACTAACGTGATTCAATATGGTGATAATAAACAAAAACGAATCCTTTAATAACAGAGAGAGAGAGAGAGAGAGAGAGAGAGAGAGAGAGAGAGAGAGAGAGAGAGAGACTAAAGGATCCTCAAATATGGTGGAGACATTCAGGTTGACATTTATTTTGATGGAAACTGGACCGAACATCACCAAATTTACTCATTACTCAAGCTCAACTAACTTTTCATGATTTTAAGGTAAAAAACCATAATTTATTCTGTAACTGGACATGTTTGTATATTGACGGCATAAGTGAATTGTAGATAATGATAAAAATTATTGCTAATTTGAAGAAAACTTCAGAAATATTAAAAAAAAAACTGTTTGAGTACATACTCAAATTTTTAGTACCATACTCAACATATTTATTCATTTTTTACAGGAACATCATATGCTTCCTAATACCCCAAACTCAAAAGTTTTACAAACGATTATATAGTCAAAATAATAAGATGAAATTTGAGCTTGAGTATTAAGTAAATTTGGTGACTTCGTGGGGCGGAAGTCACCAAATATACTCAATACTCAAGCTCAACTTTTATATTACTATTTTGACTATAAAATTGTTTATAAAATTTATTAGATTTTAGTGATTATCATTATTTACAATTGTATGCTGTAAATATACAAACATGTCCAGTTGTAGAATAAAGTTTCCATGTTTTTACCTTAAAATCGTGAAAAATTAGTTGAGCTTGAGTACTGAGTTACTTTGGGTCCGGGCTGGAAGTCACCAAATTTACTCAATACTCAAGCCCAACTTTTATTTTGTTATTTTGACTGTATAATCACTTGTAAATTTTTGGGTTTGAGTAATTAGGAAACACATTATTATTTTTTATCATTCACATATAAATTTTTGCATTACACTTATGATTTTCATGTAAAAATGAAGAAATAGGTTGGGTACAATACTTAAATTATTTTTTAATATTTCTTAAGTTTTCTTCAAATTAGCAATAATTATGATCATCATGTACAATTATATGCTGTCAATATGCAAATATGTCCAGTTACAGAATCGATTTTGCGTGTTTTTACCTTAAAAAAACACGAAAAGTTAGTTGACCTTGAGTACTGAGTAAATTTGGTGACTTTGGGCCCTGAAAGGACACTGAGAGGAAACAAGGCAAAACATGTACGGAACTGTATTATATATATATATATATATATATATATATATATATATATATATATATATATATATATAAGGCCCTGTATTACAGTAGGTGTGCATTTCCAAACTTTCCCAAGACTGGCCAATATATACCGATAGAAGTCATACATGATAAATGTGATGTCTGCATTGCTGAAACTCGAATACTTTAGTAACACGCGGCGGGGTTCCTTTTGAATTTGTAAGAAAATAATCACCAACTAACGAAATAAATACTTGTATATGTATGTATGATATCACGTACACACACACACACACACACACACACACACACACACACACACACACATATATATATATATATATATATATATATATATATATATATATATATATATATATATAAATATATATATATATATATATTACATACATGTATTTGGATATTGAAAATTCTAATAGAACATTTATATTTACGTCGCCCGAGATAATATTGACGGTAATTCACCGTGCGGAGGAATCTGTAAGGAAACATATAACGTTTAAAAAAATATCACCAACCAAACAAATATAAGTAGGCTCTATGTATGATATCATACAATTATTGACGTTTTCTGATCCATGCTGTGTGTGTAAAGGAGTGGATCGGAAAACCTTGACTTGGAAAGATGAGCCAACGGAGATAATACATTTATGACCAAAAATCGACGTTACGTTACTGTGCAGCGTATGTACGCGGACGAATTCTGTCAGTCGACAATTTGAGAAAGGTCTCAAGTGTGTATAGAAACAAATATAATGTAAGCATTATATATAGCATACTTCGCATCTTCCCGATTCGAGGTTTTCCGATCCATTCCGTTACTTACACAACGTGGATCAGAAGCCCTTGACTTGGAAAGATGCATCGGACGAGAAGAATAGAAATGTCGCGGAACAAAAATACAAGTGAAATTGATGAATGATTCAACCCGGACTTTCGATAACATTGTTGGTCAAAGAATATTTCTGCCACAGTAGTTTGGAGAAACAGATTGGTCCTAAAGAGTATACATGTACCTTTCAAGAAATAAAAACGCCCAGATTCTAGTTTAAATCAAACGAGTATTTTCTATATCTTTAGTTTTCAAGTTATCGATTTCTGTATATATAGCCACATGTGTCATCGCATGGCAACACAATTATCTAGCGTTTTCTGTATTCCGTTAAGTAGAAATACATAGAAACGATCGATGTACACACAATATCTCTATTGCTCTACCGTCAGACCGTGACGGTTAAAGGGACACTGAACCTGTTGTACTTGTTTTAGCAGCAACGTCAAGAGGCATATACATTGTACAACGTAAGCTGTCCAAAATCCGACTAAGACTTTAACGTGTCAATTTGAAACTAGAGCGCGTGCTTATCGTTTTTTTTTTAAATAAAGAAATATCCTATATTATGAACCCCTTAAAAAAATAACAGACAAAACAATACCAATAGAACTGTTGGGTGTTTGTCTGCAACAAATCACCAGAAATGGTTCTGACCAGCCATTCGAACACACTTGAATGCGACATAATGAGGAAAGCTTATAACGCGGAGTACGAACTTCCTTGTTGGATTTTTGCCTTGATACATTTTAAGCATAGACGTCGGAAGCAAATTGAAGGGGGGGGGCTAAACCAACTTAAAATACACACACACACACGCCAGAAACGTCTGGGGGCTAAGCCCAAATTTTCAACACCCCTAGCCCCCCCACCCCCCCCCCCCCGGTTCCGACGCCTATGTTAAGTATTTACTCTTTGGGGCAACGCATTGCTTCTTTAACCTCTCCGTAATGCTCAATATGAAAATATAGCATAAAAGGGTGATAAAAATACCTGTGACCTTAGAAAAGCATTTCCCGAGTCCCTGCCCCATCTAATTACTACACCCTGGGTAAGGGGTAATGCCGACATTCCGTTATACAGTATTACTTACTCTGCAGATGATGCAACATGCTAACTTTGAAGTGGGAATGCCCATGTGATATATACATGCATATGATAAAAAGTTTAAAATGCTCAAACGTTCACGCAAGGTCATGGTCACATATTCAGGTGACCTAAAACGTAGTCACATTGCGACAAAAGACGTTTTCTGTCAATTTTTAGAAAATGGACATTACTCATGTTGTTATGATAAACTTTGTTAACATAAAAAAACATCACAGTTTTTGTTGTGAAATCAATGCCCAGACAAGTGACAACGTGCTCGCGTGTCAGTTTGTCTCAGGTGAGGTATTGTCCGATCGTCGCTTAATCACCGGGTTTTAGTAATTTAATTTACTTGTTTGAGCAAATAATTGACCCTTTATGGGTACTTAAGCCGCTTAACATATGTTCTACTTAATTAACTGCGCGCGTTTTCAGACATTCAAACATAAAAGGAATGGTGTATTTTACTGGATTGGCATGTTGTAAATTTTGAATTTAGCGGGTGAGTGTAAATACACAATCTGACAGCGTAACATTTTTACCTACCCGGTAAATTCAATTTATGCAACTGTAAAGGATTTCCATCGCACAATGCTGGTAAACCGCGGAAGGTGCTTCCGATTTCATGGATACTTCCTGGTATCGAATGAGAGGGTGTCAATTCAGACACACATTTAAACAAGTCTTGAAAAATATTGCCGCCGTTTACTACTTTAAAATTGTTTTAAATTGAAAATTAACACACAAGCCGGTTTGAAACCTCATTTAGTAATATCAATTCTCGTCAGGGAAATGTTTTGACAACATAGCTAATATTTAGTACAGGGAAGTTGAATAAACATCTTAAAAAAAAACAAAAACAAAGAAAAAACCAACAACGAAATGCTGAAATACATGTATTCAAATCATACCCCTGACGAAGATTGGTCGCCTGTCGGTATATGTTGACTAGGACTCATTTTCAAGTTTCCAAAATCGGAAATTCGTTAAGGACACTTTTATATCACAACAAGTTGATAGGATCATCTTTCCTAGTCAGGATTTTCTGATCCACTTCGTTCCTCAAACAACGTGAATAAAAAACCCTGACTTGGGAAAAATATATTATTTTTGACAGCGATATAATATATCATATCAACTTATTAATATATATCAATGGTAAAATCCGAATGTATTTAGTGTTGTAGTTTGTACTTCCGGTGATGATCGAGAAGTGCGAATCAACTTTTTCGAATTCGAATATAGATCTATTACTTAAAAATAGTGTCTAAACTGCACACAATTTGATAGAGTACGATTTATACAATATCGGCAATGTGTAATACATAAGATTTGCCCATTATCTAAAGCAAGAATTAAAATCATATAAACGTACAGTTTAAAAAATCCATGTATGCAGGGTAACTATTTTCATAGTATTACGACAATTGCAGTTTTTAGATTTCTTGTTTTACGTATATTATACGTATTTTACTTTGAAAAATTGTTTTTTTATACTTGATTTAATGGTTAATATAAATTAATTTCATTTAATTTATTGCCATTTACCCATACTTAAATATTTGTGCTATATATATGTATTAAAAGGCCTTCCTCCCGTAATTTACACTCGTTTTGTTTGACGTAAAGTTATTTAAAGATTCAAACGTTTATTTGGAGGAAAAATTATCCAGTCTATCTTGGAATTTTCATCATGGAGGCATGCATTATATGATAGAGAGTAACGGGCGACCAACTCAGTGTGCTCACAGAGAAAGTTTGTACAAGTTAAATTTTGTGAATCTGATATGCTTCACCTGGTGATTTTGTACACAGAAAGTCCGACAAAAATTTTACTCACCCAAGACAGTCGATAGTTAGATAAAACACAAAAAAGGTATTCATATCAGAGGACCATTGCATTTTCTGTGGTTTGCCCGCAAAATATATCAAAAGAAAAAGAGGTTTGATGTTCATCCCGTTCGTACAATTGAATTTCAAAAGAAACTATTTGGTGAAAAACGAAATGATGATTGGGGACATGTAGTAAAGGGGTCGTTATCAAATGATCTCCATGCTGCCGATGCTTTATACCATCAATCTTGCAGCGTAAATTTCATAGGACGGGTAAAAATTTCAATTGCATTTTCCCCCACTAAACTAAAACGCACACAGGAAGACCTTGCAACATTGAAGCATGTGCTTATTTTGCGAGTAATGATAATGAACAAATTACTATTTTGGACCTGACAACGATGGGCAGAGTTCTGCGATGACATACACATGTAGATATATGAAAGAAAAGCTTAAGAAACATTTTGGTACTGGACCGAAAATAAACGGTCTTCCGAATGTTTTCACTTTCTGTTATTCTGCCAAATCAATTTTATACGACTTCTACAAGCGACCGAAAACATCGTCTGACAAAGAGGCCATAATTAAAGCTGCAGCTAAACTTATCAGTGACATAAAAGCCATTCAATGTTCAACAGCCTTTTATCCCTCACCCTCAGAGATTGAATCTAGCTTCTCAAACCTCATACGTCCCGGAATCTCTCAAATTGCTATTGTCAAATATTTTTCTGCAAAGCTGTAAAAATGACGTCAAAATTGCGTCAATCGGACAGGCTATTATGCAAGCATCAAGACCAAGGGCACTTTTGGCACCACTTCAAATAAGCCTTGGCGTTCAACTCCACCAACACAATTTGCCTCAAGATTCCTTTTAGATACTCTCAACAGTCTTGGCTTTTCTGCATCTTATTCTGAGGTTAAGCGCTACCAATCAAATGCAGCTGTTGAACAAGAGCAAACCCAGTTTGAGTTAAAAGACGAAAAGCTTTCTTCAGTTTATTGCTGATAATGTAGACCATAATTCATGTACAATTGACGGACATGGAACGTTTCCATGGTATGGGCATAATTGGTAGCTTTACTCCGGGTTCAAAATTCAACAGAGAAATCCCACGACGTGAAGTGATTAAAGAATCTGTTTTAGAGGCTGGAAGTGTAGAAGTACTGTATTTACCAGCGGCCACAGACAAAAGCGAGAAATTGATGTTGATGATAAGTTTTGGTATGCAGATCTCTTATGCAGTATCATCTGGCCCCCTTCGAACTCCCCGCCCTTCTTGGTCTGGATTCATGCAAATGTTTCGGATGGGCAGTATCCTGGACAATCTACCACCATTTTCTTTCCTATGATTGATCTTCCTCCTAGTGATATGACATGCATCTATTCAACATTGCAATTTGTTTGCAAAGAAGCATCAAAAATATCGTTATAACTTTTGACCAGCCTTTGTACTGGAAGGCTCATCAAATAATATCAAACGAATTAGAGGACAGTGTATTAAAGACAATGATTTTACGCTTAGGTGGGTTTTCATCTAGAGATGAGTTTTCTAGGTGCAATTGGACATCTCATGTCTGGATCAGGACTTCATGAAGTTTTCGTGTTTGCTCCAAATACTGTGGGTCATATGATTTCAGGCAAAGCGGTTTCATTAGGGGCCACAATCTTGTTTATTCAGCCCTCAATGCAATCCTCCTCGCAAGAACTTTTGATTTGGATCTTGACAGTGTTATTGGAGACCGTATAAACCAAATTTTTATCAACTAGTGAGGACACTAACGTTTCTGAAAGTTTGGAGGCACTATCAGACCCACCCAATCGCATTTATTCTGAGAGCGAAATTTCTACCACAAAATTCGGATCCGTTCTTGAAAAAAGCATGTTCTATGTACGATTCATTGAAAGACAGGGAACTTACCTTGGTTGATATGAGCGGGGAATGAAATCTTCGAAAACATATCTTCGAGGATTGAACAAGAAAAGGCCTCCCTGGAAAACAAACGAACTGCACGGGTTGTGGTTACACTACTTAAACATGATACATCTTCTCCATAAGTTTCTCTCGAGGCAGAAAGGACTGGTAAATGGAAACTTCATCAAAAGACAATATCTCTGATGCTACCCTACCTTGCAGCAGCTGGCCACAATCTTTATCTAAAATCCGCTTATGTCTATTTATGCGAAATGCAACAACTTGAATGCAGACACCCAGATATCCATGCAATGTTTGAAGCTGGTCATCATGTTTATACGTCTCCGACCGATATTGGGCAGGACTCTCTAGTGAGCATGAAAACATCTGGTGGTTTAACAAGAGGAAGGGGCATGACAGAATTCCAGCCAATGGTTTGTTTTCATCTCCAGCTTGTGCGGAAATGAATTACGCAATGCAAACTCTTACTGGAATAGACTACCACACAAGTGACCAGCTGGAAAAGCTAGACAAGCACGTGATGATAATGATGCCTTCAAAGTCCTAAAACACATTATTGAAAGAAATCCTTTTGATGGAAATGAGGGTCTTCGGTCGATTGAAACTGGTGCCGACGAAAAAGTGAATGTTGATATTTGTAAAGAGATTGGACTAAAAATAGTAAAACTCGTTACCAGGAGAGTCTTTATATCAGGATACTCGTTTAAAAGGTCTAAACAAGCCGTTACTCTAAATTCAAAACTTGCAGTCAAAGTAGACGATACTGAAATGCATGTAGACCCCCAGCTTCTCTTTCAAAGACTGATAACTTTTTCTAGAATTGTTTATCCCGATATCTCAGTTCTGTTATTCATATGAACTTTCCACTCACGCCTATCTTCACACTCTTTGATTCTGGTGGTCTTCCTCGCATAGCACAAAAAAATCAACCCTGGCCAGCGCAGTATGGACAATGGGCGACCCTGCTCTGCCTCAACATCCAATTCTACCAGAGAATTTTGAAATATGTGCTAGATGGTGGGTCTCTCATCTATAAGCTTCCATGGGAACAAAAAACATCATTTGGTACTTTGAATTCAAAGAAAGAAGTTTTTCTTTCAAATCAAGAGAACAAGAAGCAGTTTTGTAAACCTCCTTGGCGCCAGCTTAGAACGTAAGGGATGTAATGTATTATATGCTCCAGCAGATGCAGATGTGCTTATTGTTAAAACAGCCATAGATAAATCTGTTGCTGCATCTGTCGCCGTTATTGGTGAGGACATCTTGTTCTTTTGATTCATATGTATGACCCTCAATGTGCCAATGATGTAATATTCTATTCTGACCGCCACCACAAGGATCACAAGATCTGGAGCATACGCAAAACATCATTGCTTCTTAAAGGTGAAGTATGTCAGATTTTACCTTTAATACATGCAATTACAGGTTGTGACACAACGTCCCGAATATTTGGCTTAGGCAAATTACAAACCCTTAGGAAATTCATCAGCCCCACACAGCCGTCACTACACACCAGTGCATCAGTATTCTTTTGCGATGAGACTAGTCTGAATAAAGAGAGTATATCATTGGCTGGAGAATCAATCATATGCGACCTGTTTTTCGGGGGACCAAAAATTGAATCTCTGGATCAACTGCGATATCGTAAATTTGTAACGAAGACAATGTCACGTCATAGTTCGGTTCAAGTTCATGAACTACCACCTACTTCAGCTGCCAATCATCATTTTCATAGTTTACGAACCTATCATCAAGTCCAAGCCTGGACTGGGAGGACATTAGATCCAAAACAATATGGATGGGAAATAGATAGAGGAAAGTTAGTTCCTATCAAAACTAATTTATCAGCAGCACCAGATGATCTTTTATCAATTATTAGGTGGTAAATGTAAAACAGGGTGTGTGACACAAAAAGGTGTACGTGTCGCAGACATGGTGTTTCATGTTCAGTTGGATGTGGCGAATGTCGCGGGAATAAACTGTGAAAACTGTGAAAACGCTGATGTGTGCATTGGGGATAATGAATCTGAATGAAGCCGAAGCCGAATAACCCAGTTCTTCTTGAATAAACATTATACAAGCATATGGAATATAATGTCATATGTAATACTGTTTATGGAAATGACGCAAATAAAAAAGATTGATATACATACTGATTTATTAAAAATACAAATTTATTGATATTGATAAAAAATCAAAATTAGTATTTTCCTATCTGTGAGGATTTTAAAGTGAACGGTACGGTTAATAGTAATAATCACTGGAAAAAGTTACATTATTAAACTTTATTTGATTTTTTTCCTTATACAATACCATGATAAACATTCCAGTTTTCTGTGACTTTTGCATCATGAACTTATTTTGCATCATCTATTAGTAAACTACTATTGATTCAAAATCATGTTTTCGAGCGTGCAACAAATGTCCAGAAATTTGTGATTTTCCACCAAAAAACAATATTTTTCCTTAAAAAAACATTTGAAATGATGCTAAGCAATATAAACCACTTTATTTTATAAAGTTTGTTATCTCTCAAGTAAATAAAATCAGTTAGTTTTTTATTTGATACACTTTTGTTGAATACAACGATTTTTCCAGTTTTTCTCAAGTTTTGATTAGTTTTTGTTTAATTTCTAAAAAAAATTCCTTTTCCACGGGGTTGATAGTGGTAAACAATTTGTCATTTAGAAGCCAACATATTAACCTAATCTTATCAAAAGAAAAATTTTGTGTTGCAATTTTTTCATGGTTAGACCCCTATGTTGCATACTTTGACTGGACTATATAGGATCAGATTACTATTGCGCATATATTCCCCAATATAAACAACATTGTTCACCGGCGACAGCAATGCATCTCAGCTGGCATCTTCCCAAAGTTAAGGTTTTCTGATCCTCATACATATGGGGAACAAAGTGGATAAGAAAACCTCGACTTGGGAAGATGCTCAGATAGTGAAGTGTTTAAAGTTTGTTTGTTTGTTTATTGTTGTTTAACGTCCCACTCAAGAATATTTCACTCATATGGAGACGTCACCAAATGCCGGTGAAGGGCTTAAAATTTTGGCCTTTCCTCGGCACTTACGGCCATTGAGCAGTGAGGGTTCTTTAACGTGCCGACACCTACTGTGACACGGGGGACCACGGTTTTTACTGTCTCATCCCGACAGACAGGAAACCAACCTGCCGCGGTTGCTAGACTCGAACTCACGACCTCACGATCAAGAGTCGAGCGCGACTGAGCCAGGCCGGCTCAAGTGTTTAAAGAGAAGTGGGTCAAATAGTATTATGTAGGTCACAATGTCGTGGTACCACCAGGTTGATCATAATAACTGCACATGCAAAATACATTATTAAAGCCTTCCATGATGTGTCAAATGACCGTCCCTCAGCGTCTCCTGTTCGTCGGCTGAAAATCTACCGCAATTTTAAGATACTTTTTTGGAGGGGAAGGGGGTTGACTAGAAATCGTGTCAGAATTTCGTCATTTTCTTATTTAAAGTATATTCTCACATCGATTTTATCCATGTATCTCAGTATCTGATCTACAGAAAATAATGCTTAACTTACACATAACGTATTTGCTGTGTCATTAAAGAGCTTTTCCATTTCGTATTTGGTGGGACAGTCGGGAGCTTACCGATTTCGTATTTGATGGGACAGTCGGGAGCCTACCGATTTCGTATTTGGTGGGACAGTCGGGAGCCTACCGATTTCGTGTTTGGGGTGGCAGTCGGGAGATTACCCATTTCGTGCTGCTGTTATTAGATGTACAAAAGGGGGAGTAAATCTTACACACAAATAATAACTACTGAATGGCTTCGAGTCAGTTACCAGTACATGTAGTAGTCTACAAAACGCAGCCGTAGTACTGCATCAACAAATAAACTATAAAGAAGAGAAAAATAGTGTCTCAACAGCCACACAAGGTGCCTGCTGCATATACAAAATCACTAAGCCAGGGATAATGGGCACTTGCTTCTATCAATGAATTGGATAATTCTTAAGAATACACAATTCTCTGCTCCTTTTGATAGAAAAAATGTGTCTGTAAGTAAGTGTTGACATATAAATCATACATGGGCCTGTCTGGCATCCTTTAAACAATCAGAAAATAAGCACAACACATATGCTGAAACATCTTGTTTTTCTGTCACATATACATTTTTCATTACATCCAGCAATACTGTAGTGAAAGGACATTAAAATCTGAATTTATATAAATTGTACTTTTCAGAAATAAATACATGTACCTGATTATTAGTCCTGTTATATCACGTCATTATTCAAATCTATGCTGATTCAGCATTTTCTAATCTTAGGATGGTACATTATTCTTCTGAGTTAATCCATTTACCCCTAAAGACACATTTGGACTGGTCCAAGTCATTGATTCACAGAAGAGTCCTTTGTTTTTCAGGTGTTGATGAGTTTATATATACAAATGTGTTCATAGGTACTGTATATACACGTACCTATCAGAGACCAGTCTACACTCAAAAAAGTAGTTTTCCTTTCCCTATGTTTTCAACCAACCAATTTCCCAGGTAGGCCTATTTAGGTTATCTTCAGATGCAACAAACATAATTTTATTGTGATATTTTATGCCACACTCAACAATTGTTCAGTCACATGGGGTGTGCTCAATTCACCGTGGGAATACTGTTCCGGCACAGTCTGAGAACATGTTGCAGCCAAATGTACCAGGGCAGGAAGTAGGCTACTTATTTCAAAGATGGTGATAAAATTTACATAATTCCCATGAGTTTATGGCTAAATTGCCTTGACAAATTGTAATTTAACTTTCGCCTCAGCACATTTGTGCTGCAACACCCTTTGGATAGCTACGAAACAAATGCTGCAGGGGCATTTATAAAAGCTATTACAGCTGACATCACTGACTTTCTAACTCCCGCCATGATTCTGATGTCACTTCCAGAAACACTACCTTTTTTGACTGCCACACTTTGAACTTGTCCAGGACAGTGTTCCAGAGCATTTGATTGGTGTTCCACTTGTCTGGAATGTCCCGGACAATGAAACAAACACGCTCATGGTTGCAGCCAGGTTTTGAAGATAATTGGCCAAGCCTTGAAAAGTTTACAAGTGTTCAGGAGACATGGTGCTTAACAATGAACAGCAAGGATTACATGTGGTGCCAGACCCCTGGATGATGAAAAACAAATAAATAAAAAAATAATTACTTTGATTCATTTTCTCAGAAATTTTATTGTATTTTGTACAAGAAACTATAAATTTCACAACTGTAAGACGAACGGTAAATTAAAATTCAAGCAAAATAAATTTGATTTCATAAATTCAAACAGGGCTCATACAGATCCCTTAGTATAAGATCCTTTCTAAGCATAACTTGGGCATTTTAATGTTCGTTTACTTTTAATGGTGTATTATGCCACACTCAACAATTATTAAGTTATAATGTTACAGCCATTTTTTTGGTCTTTGGAAAGTAAACTTTCACACAAAATCAGTTTAGGTTCCAGCAGTATTCGAACCCGTGCCGACCTGAGGTTTAAAGTAGATGCTCTAAACGCTTGGCCATGGAGGCCCTGCATTTTAATGCAAGTCCAAAATAGGACAAAACTTGACCCACATCTTCAGTAACTTTTACTTACAAGTAATTCCACTGGATGTTTCTAACATTCATTAATTTCAGCCTTTTCTGACCTCCACAATTTTTTTTTCAGACAAAGCGTTTGCATATTTGATAGTATAAAATCTATATGAAAATAACACTGAAGCACGATAATGTAAAATTTGTACACAAAAATAAAAAAATTTAAGCACTTTTTGCAGACTTATTACCCAACTTACAAAATTCGAGACCTGTACGAACCATGTCCGTAACAAAATGTGAACATTTGGATTCCTCTTAAGCATATACAACAAACAATCAGTTGGAATATTACTTTTCAAAAGGGTTTGAAATTTAAACAAAAAAAAAAAAAGATTAAGAAAATTATAAATTTTGAAATTTCTTTGTTTATACAACAGTTTCTGAAAAGTTTACATTTTCTACGATTGATACAAAACTAGTAAATATTTTTGTTTACAACACTTAAAATCTGTACATTTAATACAAGGTCAAAATCACATTATTTAAAGTAGTACCCCATTTTATTTTTATATAGATGGTCAATATTATGACTTGACAATAAAAAAGTTCAGCTGTGAGAAAAAAATGTTTGCAGTAAAACCCCTAAGATCTTTATTATGCATGGTTTTCTTTAACATTTTAAATGTACACATACAGAAAATCTACCATACTCTGTTTCCAAGATGTTGTTTTCGTTTTGCAGTTGATGCCATCGACTTAAGATAGAATCTACATAAACTTTAATGAGACCTTCCACAACTTTAATTTTTTATGATTAATTAAACAATGAGTTATATTTTATATCAACAAATTATATTTGTTTATAACAAGAGTTACAATGATAATTTTACTTTTCTTTTTCAAACAAACAAATTGTCAATTTAATCAATATGATTTGCAAAATTACTATACAGTGAAACCTGTATTGAGAGTCCACTCTTATAAATTAAAAAGAGCACCTGTCTTGTAAGACCACATCATGGAAACCACTTGGTGAAATAATCCTTTAAATAAAACCTCCTGTCTAGAGAGATCACATTTCAGTGGCTGATGTGATGGTTTCTCAAGACATGTTCCAGGGCCCAGTGCATTACTTTAAGTCTAAAAATTTTACTCAAGTGTGGGCAAATTGTGAAATCTGATTGGCTAAGCAGGCCAATTTGATAATATTCTCAGACTTGAGTAAATTCTCAAATTTTATGGTGCCGGGCCTAGAGTACTTTGTGCATTCTAAATCTTATTTAAACACAATACAAAATGTAGTCATGCTATGAACCTATATCCAATTTAAGACCGACTAATTTCAACATCGATACCACATTAAGTGTGCAGGTACCAATATAAAATAATTTAAATAGGGAACCACTGCATGTGGCACTGAAATGCGGTTTTCCAAGGTAGTGTGGTATCTCAAAAATTGTTTTTTATCTGGAAGATGTTACTTGGTGGTTTTCTGAATAAGTGGTCTCTCAAGACAGGAATTGGATTTTCTCAAATTGTTGGCAGCCATCATTGTGACAGTCATTATAAAATTCTGATTCAGATTTTGACCCAATGCACAAAATTCTGATGTACAATTTCTCTACCCAGTACTATTTTTATGTACTAATTATCACGAATCGCATATAAATATATGTACATCTCTCATCAATATCAAATATATACCTCTTCTCCTAATAACAAATGCTCCGAGATTCAATATTTAACTTTTGTGAGCAAATTCTTTCTCAGCCTACCCAGGTTTAACATGTTTAAAATGAGACAATTGCTGCCAAATTACTTCTTGACATAATATTTGGATTAGAAAAAATAAATTAAAGCTGAAGTTGCACTCTCTTATTACATGTGTAAAAACATTTCAAATTAAAGCTGGGTTATCTTAACCCTTTCAACCCTACAGACCATAATAGATTGGTCTTAAAAAATAGAAAAGAGCATACCACTCAGATATTCTGGGATGAAAGGGTTAATGTTTGAAAGATTATTTTGATTCACAAATCAACTACTCTGGCAGCAAATCCAAGATAAAATGACACAAGATAAGTTTATACTGTTTTATCATCTCAGAGGTGGAAGGTTTGTTATATATCGGTAGATATAAAAACCATTACCTTCAACAAGCATGTACATGGACTATATTTATGTTTAATTTGGTGATCAAAGCACAATAGGCGAAATTGTTCTTCTTGAACAAGCAAAATATATCGTTACACCTGTCCACCCCTTTTCCTTGATAATCAATGGTATTTTTTTTCACAAAATCTGAATGTGCCACCTTCACTTGGACTCACTATATCTGAGTTTTGCTGTGTTCGTACTTTTTTTTTTGTATTTTGGCTCAGAATCACTTTAGACTGATTGACATTTTTATGCGAAATTTTATATGTAACCATAACATGAATAAATATATTACAAAATTAGAAGGTAAAAGAACAAAAAGCATTGTAAGATTAGTACAACCAAAAAGAATGAGAAAGTTGTTCTAAACAACATGTCCGTCATCAATCTGTATTCTATAACTTCACAACATGTACAAAAATACTGGTATTCTAATTTCTACAATATTTTACTATATATATATAAATACACACATCTTTGAATACTTGACACACCGTAATATGACCATCATGAAACATGACAACAATCATCTCTGTAAGAAATTCAATATCTGATAGTTAACACACCCCATTGACTGGAAAGCCAGTATGTGAATAACAAAGAAGGTCAGCCATCTTGAACTTGACCTAGAACTTGAGTCACCCTGACCCGTCCCAAGTTGGACAATTTTTTTTTTAATGACAAAGCACTTTTAACTGGATAAAAATATAGCTATTGTTTTGGTGGTACTAGCAAAATATTGAAATAGTGTTCATTATTTTTTTTTATATTATTACAATCATTTCATTAACAATTGCTGCCTATCACTTTCAGTTGAAATGTACTAAAAAAAATTAATTAATTAAAAAAAGAAAAAAAAACCAAAAACTATAATTACCAGTAAACACAGCATAAATCAGAAGTAAATTATCAAATACTGAAAAGTCAAAATTATACAGCTCTCTCTTAACGTATAAAATAAAAAATAAGAAAAAATATCACAAAGCAAAATCATAAGTCTATACATATGCTGACATAAGCTGAGAGCCATGCGGGGAGGGGGTGGATCCAGGCATCCAAGTTAAAGGAGGTGGTAAATGTAGAATAATTTGGCAGAGCAGAGTGAGGCACAAAAGTTCTGGAATTTTGTTATTAATTTTCCACTTTTTTTTTTTTATAAAAATTAAAGGGTTCAACCATTATTATTTTTTTGCTAATTTTAAGGGGTCACACATCTGCTGCATCCATGCCTGAATCTGCCCCTCCTATATAATATGTGCCATATATTCATTTAAAAAAAAATCAGCAATCTTTACATTATAAATAAATATATATATATATATATATATATTTATATGTATATATATATATATATATATATATATATATATATATATATATATATATATATATATATATATATATATATATATACATATAACTTTATATACATATAACTTTGTATACATATAAAAATTTAAACCACTGTAATCGAGTTAATCTGAGAAATAAAAACTTTGGTAAGACATAATACCTATTAATATCAGAAAGCTTTCAGGCAATGTATTTCATATCTTCCGTTCTCCACAAAATCTTTATTTCTATTTACCCTTTTCTCTTGTACATTATCTTCAGCTGTATTTTACATTTTTAATTACTTTCTTCTATGCCCCAAATTGCCTGTGAAATTCAGCAGTTTATTTCAGAGCGAAAGTATTGAAGAAATGTCATACTGTACATGTAATGAAATCAATTTTAAAACAGAATCCATCTGGTTGTCATGAATCTTTCAAGAAGTAGGAAATTTGTTAATGCAATCTTGTCCTCTCGATCAATCAGGATTCAGATTCAGTTGAAAAGACATAATTTCAGTATAACTTTAAAAAATAATGGTATCCTTCTTGAAGTTCTGACATTATATAAAAATAAAGAATACATGACCATAGGAATAAGGGAATTAATCCACAAAAGAGTTGTTTATAATAGGAGTGATGAAAAAGATGTCGAAATGAAATCAAAACGATTTTTTGAAATAAAAATCATCATAAGAGTATTACTGTTGGTGGTTTTTCAATAACGTGTTTTTGTAAAAAAAAACAAAACAAAGGGATTGTAAGTCCTACTAGAAAAAAACCAAAAAAAAAAACCCAAACTCCCAAAAAACAGTTTCAGGTTAACAAAATAGTCATGAAGAAACTGTGCCAGTTTTTGTTTTCTCTACGACAGACTAAAACTTCCGTTAAGATGGTAGAGGTATATCCTTGGTGTCTCTCATTACTTGCCCTTGTCTACTTTTCATCGTCAGTTTCTCTGCAGACACATATCGCAAAAATAATTCCAAGTATCTGAAAATTTGATAAATAATTAAAAAATTAATTAAAAATAAAAATATGAATATATAAAGAAATCAACAGAGTTCCTTACACATAAATATAGTCCGAACTGATCTATGTCAAATGATTGAAAAAAAAAATTCCAATTAGACAGGAAACTCGAACTGAAACAAATGTTGAAAAAATAAACGGTAAACAGCAAATATTTGAATAAAAAATGTTGTTGTACAGAGTTTTTGAAATTCACCGATCTTACCAGAAAAACTTGTAAATTCTACAAATGTCTGGTGAAATCTATCTCATTACTGGTCCAAATGACCAGTAATTTTCCATTTAGTTTCAACTGTGTATATATACAGACCAGTAAAATAATTGTTATGACCAGTGGACTTTCTTTATTCACTGGTCCACTTGACCAGTAATTTTTTTTTATTTCAAAATGTCTGGTTGTATTCTTGTTTAATGTCCCAACCAAGAATTTTTCACTCATATGGAGACATCACCAAATGCCGTGAAGGGCTTTAAATTTTGGCCATTGAGCACTGAGGGTTCTTTAATGTGCCGACACCTACTGTGATACCTCTGGACCTCCGTTTTTACACTTTCATCCAAAGGACAGGAACAGAAAATAAACATAAATACTCCGATAGAAAATTTATATTTAAATTTTTTTTCACATGCATAAATTCGATGCAAGTTGGTCAAACATGACACACCTGCAAAACACTAACATGTGAACCCATAGCAGTTTTCTTTAGTTCTCCCATACCACATATCAGAACAGGAGCGATGTGAGATTGGTTTCTGTGAATATTTGTTAATGAACATGAACTTTGACCCAGCTACTGACCTCTAAAGCACCTATTCCTATGCCAACTGTACTGTATTTATTAATGAACATGAACTTTGACCCAGCTACTGACCTCTAAAGCACCTATTCCTATGCCAACTCCTATGATAACTGTACTGTATTTATTAATGAACATGAACTTTGACCCAGCTACTGACCTCTAAAGCACCTATTCCTATGCCAACTCCTATGATAACTGTACTGTATTTATTCACAAGGTCCATCAACTTGTCTTTACATCCCTGTAAAAAAAAATTATAATTGACAGATTATATTGTTGAAGAAATCAGGACTCTATTAAAAATTCTTTTTTTTAGAATGAATGGACTCCTGCTCACTGTAGTAATTTCATCCTCTAACAGCATCAAAGGCATTTTTCCTAAAATGAATGTAACTTGACAGCAAATAGAAAGAAATACAGTCCCCAACAGGTGATATTGGACCAGAAGCCAGCTCTTGCATGATTTCAGCTATATAGAACACAATTTTGTTAGATTTTTTTTACATTCATTATGAACTGTTAGACATTTTTCTTAAACAGTATGAAAAAAAAAAATTGTACATGCTAAAGACGAAATCACACCAAAGCCGGATACTGGTCGTAGCTGGCTACTGATTCCTGACCACTATATTAATACTACTTTTATTCCAGATTTTAATCACAAAATTTCACTTATGTCCAAGTAAATTTTCAGTCCAAAGTTTCGAAATATTATAGAAAAACAAGAATAACACATAGTTACCTTATATGTCTCGCTAGTTCCTACTTTGATATCAAATGTAGTAAAGTATACTCATACCGTGCAGTATTAATAAGTGTAGGATCAGGGATGTGAATGTGTTTCAAGTTATGAGTTAAAATATATATTCCAAGGGGTGGGGCCGGACCCCTATATGCACCACTAAATGTGTCTCCCAATTACAATCAATAATATATATGGTTTAAGGATGGGACTCTGAAAGGTTTTTAAATTATAAGTAAAATATATATATTTCAGGGGGTGGGGCAGTACCCCCACATACACCACTAAATGTGTTTTCCCATAATAATCAATGATATATATGGTATAAGTAAAATGTATAGGGTGGGGGCTATATCAACGATTTTTAAGTTGTTTAGGAGCTGTGAAAAATACATAAAAATGTGTATTTTCAGTGGGGTGGGGGTGGGGGAGCAGGACCCCTAAATACACCACTGAATGTGTTTTCCCCATAACCATGGCTCAAATGTGTCTCCCCATAACAATCAATAATATATATGGTTTAAGGGTGGGGCTATTTTTAAGTTAACAGTATTTTAAGTTATAAGTAAAAAATATAATATTACGGGGGGGTGGGGCAGTACCCCCCAGGGGGTGGGGCATACACCACTGAATGTGTTTTTTCATAACAATCAATAATATATATGGTTTAAGAGTGGGGCTGTGAATGGTTTTTAAGTTATTAGTAAAAATATATATTTCAGAAGTGAGACAGGTCCCCCAAGGACCCACCCATACACCATTGATTGTGTTTACTTTAAAAATCAATAATATATATGGTTTAAGGGTGGGGCTATGAACGGTTTTTAAGTTATGAGTAAAAATATAAATTTCAGGGTGGTGGGGCAGGACCTCCAAGGACCCTTTCATAACCAATAAAACGTCCCACTGAAGAAAATTTCACTCATATGGAGACCTCACCAAATGCCGGTGAAGGGCTTCAAATTTTGGCCTATGTTCCGCACTTACAGCCATTGAGCAGTGAGGGTTCTTTAACGTGCCGACACCTACTGTGACACGGGACCTCGGTTTTCACTGTCTCATCCAAAGGACAGGAAACCAACCTGCCGCCGGCTGGACTCTAATCATGACCAAGAGTCAAGCGCGCTACCGACTGAGCTAGGTCGGCTCTCCAATAAATGTGTCTACCCATAACAAACAAGAATATATATGGTTTAGGGATAGGTTTATGTGAGATTTGAGATGCAATTTAAATTTTAGGAATCATACATAATTCAGTCCAGTGGAGTAGTGCAGTTTAATTTTACTTTTATAGGAAAATCATATTCTTCTATTAAATAGACTTTTAAACAGACATCACACTGTTGAACTAAAGAAAATTTGTAGATGTTTTGATTTCAGATTCACCAGACAACAAAGTCAACAGCTATCGCCATTACATTACAGAAATGAAGTGAAGTGGGACATCTCTTATACAGTAAATTTATGTTCAGTTTTACGGTAATTATTTTGAAACAATAAAAACCAAACAAAAATTTATTCTCTAAACTATAATTTTTGTTCATTCAGAATATTTTATGCACATACAATGTACACTCCATTGTACATAGTTTCTAATGGTGATAAACTACATCTAAACTGGGACTGCGCAACTCCAACGGACATGGCAGCATGATTGAAAACATAAAAGTACACATAGTTTTTACAGTTATATTGTTTTTATTTTGGCAATATTTGCATTATTTTTAGGGTGACATTAATTATTGGAAATATTTCCTTTAGTGACTTGATACTTTTATTCATATAAAGGCTGCAATAACTTGAAGACCATACAATCTTAGCTTAACTCCACAAGACAGTAACCGTACATAGGATTATGGATTCTGATTTGTGTCAGGTATTTAAAATAGCGTGAAAAGCACTTATTTCACTAATCATTTCCAAAAATCAAAGTACTGAAAGTACTGAAATGGGTTCTTATTCTGACAAAATAACCATGGGATTAAAACCACTTCTAGCTAACATATATATATATATATATATATATATATATATACACATATATTTCTAGAAATGAAATGAAAATATATAAAATCAAAGTAAGTGGGATGAATAACAGAGAAGCTGAATGGAGGTGCCAGCATGAATGACTACACAGATCTAAAGGTCATCTCCTGTATATCCTATACATAAATTCAAACATAAGGACGATTTCAATTTTAATTTGAAATAAATATTTGCTCACAATATTGTTGCTAATCATAAAATTTTGAGATTGTACTACATCAGATATATATCATTTAACTGACAAACAAATTAATCTGATAGTTTTAAAAATGGACGGGAAATTATTCAAAGCAGACGATAGGCTATGATTTTCATGTGCCATTTGCAAAACATTCACCACCTTCTTGGTGCTATCCCTCTATCTGCTTTGTTTTCAGCTTTTATCTTCATTTTACTATGGCTTAGGAAACATATATATATATATATATATATATATATATATATATATATATTAGGTATAAATAGAAATATATTTAGTTTTATATTGATATCAATGATATGTAGTGATTTCTATTTACATCGCTGTATTCATGTACAGCTATTAATATCGATATGATAAATGGTGTGGCAGTTTGTTCAGTTTCTCTTTTACAACCTCAAGGTCACTAGAATCTATTTCTAGCGGGATTCCTATAATGTATGTATGTAGATCAATTGCATTGTCTTGAAGCTATTACAAAGATTGTATAATTTTAAAGGCAGAAGTAAATAGAACTATGTAATATTTTTTAATGATTAATATTGAAACTATATTTCAATTCATTTACACCAAAATATTTGCCTTTTTTTTTAATTTGCAAGCAACTGCTGAAAAAAAAGTTATAAAAGAAACAAGTGCTGAAATAATTAGGTGTCCATGTGCATGAACTAAGGGTGGATTTCAACATGTGCCGACCTAACTAGGATTCAAAGAAATCACGAAACTTTCTTGAAAGTTGACCACTTTGTCAACATGTACACACCGTGGTATTATTTGTGTATAAGTAATACGCTAGAACATAACGTTGTGACACGTTAAGCATTTAAACATCTCACAGACCCAGATTTACAGAACAAACTTGATGCAGACTAGACGGAAAGAGAAGAGAAAAGCAGACATATGGGCATTTACAGTGCAGATTTCGATCACCCAGGCATAAAAATGGTCACAAATGCAACTGGGCGAGTGTTAATTTTACTCCCTGGAATAGTAGTTCTATGACAAATTCACTAGTCCCAAACTGGTACACAGAATTACCCATTTGGCATGTATTTACCAAATTGGTAGTTTTAGTAAGTAATCTATTTTTGCGTTTTTATATTCTTACGAGTCAAATTACTATGATTATCTTAGTCTGAGCTGAGAAAAAAATTAGAGAAGCTGATAAGATAATTCAGGTATTCACCGTAAGTACACACTTTCATTAATCATTGCTCAAGTCTATACAGTACTATAATGTTTATACGACTACATTCTTTCTATTAGTCAACCGGACTAACTGAAGCACAACCTTGACTACTTCGCTGCAAAAAGTACCGGTACTAGTCAAGGACTGGCGGACTAATGCTAATTTCGAACCCTGCAGAAGTGAGAGACTTCACGGTTCAAAGGGATGCTCTAAACACTCGCCACAAACAATAATTACTTTAATCCAGTTTACACTACATCTCTTCTTAATACTTTAATCAGAGCTGGTGTATGTGATATCTATCATCGCTCCACTGTTTTATTAACTACCATATACTGAGGTGTTGTGACACAGAGTCATGAAAAGCTATCCCTTCTTCTCACATACATGATCTTGCTCTTGTAATTTGTTACCACAGCTGACCCAAGCCCCAGGGCGCAACAAAATATAGGAAAAAGGGGTGAGTGCTTATTGGGACTAATTAATAGTCAAATTGATGTAAAACGATTAATATTTATAAGACACAGTGGTAAAGTTGTTCTAGTCATTACCGAAGACACCTATCAACATTCTTCTGCTACTGGGGGCTAGAAAAGGTGAGTAAATCTGAACTATAGGGGTAGGGGCCCTTACAGGGGGATGGACGCTTATTGAGTTGAATATGATATATACCGGTATATGTCATAATTTTAATTCACTCTGCCCTAACTATAAAATGGACTGGTCTTAGTCATTGATTTACAGAAGAGTCCATTGTTTTCCAGGCATTGATGAATTGAAGACAAATGAATTAACAGTTTTTGTGTATCTAGATAATGGTAGTATGAAGAATGTATTTAAGCTCCAAAGTATTGGTAAAACCGTAAAATGAAAATTGGTAATTGGAGAGGTAACAAAATTCTCTCACTATTAAGCAGAAGTTGGAGAAAGTCTTTTCATTTTCCAACAAGGATGGAAAAATAATCAATTGATAATTTTTATAATCCTGAATTCAGGATATCATGAAGTAATAGGAAAATAATTAATTGGGAAATTTTTGGTTATTTCAAATTCTGGATAACTCAAAAGTAACAAGGGTGGTCCTGTGGTGTATCCGAAGAATGATCTAATGATCTTATTCTTACCTGAACAGTTTAACCCCAAACTCAAACAATTTTTCAGTAATATGGTGGCAGTCAGTTTTGAATGGTGGAGAGGAGAACTCGGTTACAATGTACTCTGAAAAGTGCCACCAACCTTCTGCAAGTAAACTGATAAACTTTCTCACCAAAATCGGCTAAAGTTCCAGCAGGATTATTCTTACCCGGTTATTCAGAAATTGTGAATTAGGATTGTTGAAGCAGTCTGTGGAATTTTTGGGTTGTGCAGCAGTTGGATTTTCCATGGCTTTATCTTTGTTATTGAGAACACAGCAGCTCGGCGGCCAATTAACATTCTGTCAAGAATTAGGAAAAAAAAATGACAGTTTAAGTAAAATAATTCACAATAAATGATTTTATAAAAACAGGGTTATATTTTCGTTTGTTTAAATGCTGTTCTAGCTATATGGTGGCAGCCAGACAGACAGAAAATATTAGATAGATAGAAAGAGTGGAAAAGGTAACGTAAAAAACTTACCTGGCTTCCGTATTTCAAATTTGATACATTTTTGTAATCACCGGGTCCTTCTGCACCACAGCATTCCAGCTATAATTATATCAGAAATTATTTCATAAATTTTCTGTAAGTGAATAGCGATTTATTTGTTTATATATACACACATACAAAAATACATTTTTTTTTAAAATGTGGCAACGACTACCTGGAAATTGGCTTCTGAGCAGACAAAATAATTTTAGCACGTTAGGGCTAGTTCCTTATTGTCATGATAATGTTTCATGTTTAATCAAAGAAAGACAACTCCTGTTATACAGCTGTGCATAAGTATCATGATCCGATTTGCAGCCATGTTGTAATACTAAACAATGCCAAAGTGATGAAATAAATACACTGAACTGTTAATCTGCCTCTGTTTGTTATCAAAGAAGAAATACAATATCATAAGCTCAGACCTTTAGGTAGACTATTTTTCACATGTCAATAGTGACTTGCTTCTTCACGAAGTACTTTTTCTTCATGAAGTGCTGTTTCTTTATGAAGTGCTATCTATTAACGGAGTACTGTTTCTTCATGAAGTGCTATTTCTTCATGAAGTACTGTTTCTTTATGGATTGGTATCTCTTCATGAAGTGCTGTTTCTTCATAAAGTGCTGTTTCTTCATGAAGTGCTGTTTCTTCATACAGTGCTGTTTCTTCATGAAGTGCTGCTTCTTCATGAAGTGTTCATTATGGAAGTTAAAGATGGGAATCTTTCTTTAAGTTGAGGCTTAAAAAAAAGTTGAGATTCCCGTTGCAGTAGACATAACAGAACCCTCAATGAATTAGCATCAGCCCATAGCCAAGTGCTAATAGACCCTTTTTGGGACAGGGTCCTGTACCCTTTCAGTTGGGAATTTTATGTCTATGGTCATTTTACTAATAAAATTAAAAATACAAAGCTTGTAATTCATTTAACTTTTTTTTTATTAAACTGACAACATGGAGTTCTTCTGAAGATTTGGTTTTTTTTAACCCTTTCACCCTTGAGTTTCTGAGTGGTATATTCTATAGTTTAAGACCAGTCTATAGTGGTCTGTAGGGATGACAGGATTTATACTGAGCTGTACTTTTAAGTCGTGAATTTTTCCTTTGTATATCAAACTTGAGCTACATGGTAAACATAATTGGGAATTTTTGCTCCAAATTGGGAATAATAGAGCAAATTTTGATTGGGAATGGGGCCTTTTACAGGACTCGCATGTTGATGATATTAATCCCTGATAGCACAAGCATAGTTCCTAGAGAAATAATTCTTGACAAAAAAAAAAAAAAGACGAAGAAAAATCAAAGTATTGAAATGGGTTGTTATTTTGACAAGATAGCCTCAAATTACTTCTATCTAACATATATGAAATGAAAATAAATCAAATTAATGTCGATCTAAAAACAAAAAAACTTCAATTTCCAGCCTACAAATATATTAAAAATTAACATTCTAAATTTTATTTGTTGTATCTTCCACACCAACTTTAAACGTTGTCTGTCATGCATTAACACTCATTTCAAAATAAAACGTCAGCATTTATGGAAACTACTGGGAACTGTTAAAATAATATTTTTTCATAGTGAAAAATGGCTGTGATTTAAAACAAATTTTAGGACTTGTAAATGTAATATCAAACATATACAATCCTATTTAGGGCTATAACCATGGTACATAAAAATATACTCTGCGTAGTAGACTAAATAAACAACCAAACAAAGTTCTCTATCTTTATTAATTAATATAAATAACTGTACGGGGCGAAAAAGACAGTTTACCAAATGTTTATTGTTAAAGAAATAATTTTTCATCAATATAATTTGGGCCTAAAGTCTCGATGTAGCAAAACGATCTATCACCAATTTCACTGATAGACATCAACGCTTTCAGCAATGGATAATTGTTTTTTGTTGAAGACATCATTTCTATACATCCAAATCTAATTGTGATTAACTTCAAAAGTTGTGATAATTGTTGTGTAAACAACCCACAATAGACAAGGCCATTTTCCCAACTTCCGCGGAAACAAGAACTGGAAATTGTAACATTCATTGTTCGAGTTACCTACCTTTGAGATATCAATACACACAGTATACAAGTGACTGTCCACTGAAATTGAGCAGTTGCTGGTTATGTAAGGCATGTGGTCACCATATAGGGTGTATAAATAAAGGAAATATGCACAGGGAATCTCACTAAGGCAGGTTATGTATAGTGATTAGTTGACAAACACGTTAATTTGACAGTTTTCAAAATGGACAGAAACTTATTCAAAATGAATTTCATGTGCCATTTGCATAATAAGCACCTCCTACTCAATGCTGTCCCCTCTATTCTGCTTTGATTTTCATTTTTCTATGGACTAGAAATCAAACATAATCTTGAAAAGTTCAATAGAAATTGATTTAGCTTCTCATTGGTATCTGCAATATGTAATTATTTCTATTTACATTGCTGTATGCTTGTAGCTGTCAATATCAATATGATGAATGGTGAAGTAATACTGCAATTTCTCAAGGCAGGCTCAACATCACTGGAAGCTTATATAGTGGAATTCCATATTTATAAATAAATTGATGATGTTTTGTTGAAACTAACTACAAATCGTATTGTATAATTTCGAAAATCAGAAATAAGTAGAATTATCTGGTATTTCATTTGATGATTATTCAAACTACCGTAGATTGAATTTCATTTACACAAAAATATTTGATTTTTCTGTAAAAGTTGATTTCTTGAGTTGGACTATATTTTAGGAATGCAACCTCCATGACCTCTTCACTGCTAACACGATAGCCCTCGATGAAAAGTTGAAGTCAACACAAAGTATTGCATAACAAACAAAAAAACAAAAAAAACAGTTCTTCTGTATTTTTACATCTAAATCTGCACCAAGAACCATAACATTGTTTGAATGAAAGTTAATAACTATCCATTTCATTTATGATTACTTGGCGCTTATATCCCAGAAGTATAAGAAGTTTATGGAAAAAAAGGAATTGTCGACACTGAACTTGCACTCCATAAAGTAAGTTCTTACTTACCTCAACCTGAACAAAGTCCCAAGACTCTTTGACTGTGGAGCTTGTTGTGTATTTTTCACGAATATTTGTTTTTAGCAAACTAACAACTTTATTCTCCACCTGAAAAGTAAATTAAAGCCAAAAGTCCTATTGAAAATCATCTGTAGGTATCCATGTGTATGAGTGTTTATTGAGGTGTCCAGAAAGAGACAGAGAGAGACACACAAGAAGGCACAGACAGAGAGTATCATTCAAAGAGGAGCTGATGAATAAAATTCCATTTTTGTCACACACACACACACAGATCAGTGATGTATATGATAGTGAAAAATAGAGCAACCCTATTCTCCACAAGATGAGAAGAAGATCAATAAGAACCTACCTACAGTGAAATGGGTTGTGATCAAAATTCGATTCAGAAAAGAACTTTTTTTTCACAACAAAATTCACATGTGAGTTTTTGTAAGTGTGTGCACATGAGTGTGTTTGTATGTGTGTGTGTGTGTGTGTGTGTGTGTGTGTGTGTGTGTGTGTGTCTGTGTCTGTGTGCAGTTCAAATGGTTTTGATCAATATTCATTTCGGACAAGATTTTTTCTTTTTTTTTCACCAATGGAATGCAGATAACTGCGAGTGTGTGTGTGTGTGTGTGTGTGGATTTGTTGTTTTGCTGGTTTTTTTTTTTTGGTTTTTGTTTTTTTTTTTCATGTGTGTATTACACGACACAAGACATTTTTATTTAACTTACCCTGGTACGATAAATTATGGCCAATACGCCAGCACCAACCTCACCTGCTATGATTAGGATCAGGAAAAACACATACTGAAATGAAAATTTAAATGATCTTACAACTACAGTAAAACCTGCTTTAGCGACCACCTGTTTATAAAGCCCACCTGGTCACAAACACCGTTTTTTTGTTGTCCCCAATAGTAGTGTTTGTGTATTAATCAACCTTGATATAAAGAACACCTCCCTATAAAGACCAGTTTTCTTGTGTCCCTAAGGAGGTTGTTATATACAAGTTTCACTGTATATGACCAGTGAATTACACTACCATAAAAGGGTTTGATCAGGCATGAGAACAGGGAAGGTAGTTTTTGGAAACTCTGTGAAGCAGCACTAGGGTGGCATGCCTCCCCCCCCCCCCCATTTGTGTTATCTAGAAGCTCAAATGTGCTATTTCCCAGGATCTGATGCATAGATCTAAGCCATTTTTCAAGCTGAAAATGACTTATTCATTTGCATGAAAGAACAATAAAAACTTTCACACATGTAGACAGTAAAATTTATAAACTTTATACGAACATCATGTTATACACATGGCCATTCCCAATTTGTCAACTTTTCTCATCATTTCCCTTAAATAGAAACGATCTTGTCTCCAATAAGCCTGCACTGTTTCGGTACGATATTTTCAATGTCCTCTCCATCAAACTCCATTTGAATATGTTTTTTTTACATCAATGTCAATTGTTTTGACAATCTCTCATCAGACTCATCAAAGTGATTTATTGCCGCGATGTTGTTGTTGTAGTTTCCTCCTTTAGGTTGATCAGAGCATCCCAATATATCGGGTGAAAGTCCAATTTGTGTCGGTAGAAATGTCATGTATTACATGAATAAACAGGTTGTCATTTTCCCGTTTTAATCTTTCTGGACATGATTGTGATTTGTTTACTTTGTAGGTCAGGAGTAGCATAAAATAAAAGCAGATCTTGCAAAGACAGCCCATAATATATTACATGTACAATTTATTTATAATTTCATTAAAAACTAATCATGCTAATTCAGTTTCATTTTTCGTTTGTTTGAACAGTGTTATATGCGACACTCAACAATTATCAGTTACACTGTGAACACAGAGAAACCTGTCTTGATTGACCACTCTTGTAAAAGACCACCTGTCTTTTGAGACCAAAGTTTGTATACCATATGATTACTTGATCCTTTAGTTAAAACCTCTTTTGTAAGACCACTTTGTCTTGAGATACCACATTTCAGTGGCAGACAAGATGGATTTCGGGTAATTTCGGCACCGAGTAATTTCGGTACTTATAAGCAAGTATTTTTTGGCACTTCAAAAAACATGTTTTAAAATTTGATTTTTAGAATTTAAATTCATCATGAGACATTAATTGATTTATCTTAATCAAGATTAGCTGTCGATATTACCGAAAATACCTGATAGCAAAAATATTTGTATAAGTGCCGAAATGACTCGATGCTGAAATAATTAGAATTCACAAGGTAGTCTCTAAAAGCAGGTTACACTGTGCAGCAAACACAGTGGAACCTCGCTGTTGAGATCACCTAACTGACTGACTTAAAAGTGGTCTGATTAGTGAGGTGGTCTATTACATGTAAGTCAGGTTCTTTACTGATATGATATTAATGAAGAGACAGGAAATTCATGATCTTAATTTTGAGCTGGTCTCCTAATTAAGCAAAATGGTTTTTAGTCGAGGTTCCACCGTTTTAACACCCAGAATTATTGTCACCTACATGTATAATGTATTTTATTTTTCATATTTTTTTCACCCCAAACTTAATAATCACCCTTGTTAATTTCGAAGTCTTATTTCATATTTTGTCGATTCTAATTTCATCTATGTTACACTTAATCTAGAGACATTATCTGATACTTACAAATCCGAGCAGACACTTGCTCCGTCGAATTGCACCACAACATCCGCAGAATCCAACAAGGAAAACAAAGCCACCAAAGGCCATCAATACATAAGTGGCATATTTAAAGTACTGATCCTCGGTATCCACTTCTATGACCGAAAAGTATGAGTTGATGTTCTTGTCTACGAAGAACCACACCCCAATGGCTAAAATTACACCTCCAGACAGCTGTAAGAAGTTTTGTAAAGCCAATATTAAATCATGTTACATACACTGTACAGCATCCAAAAATGGCATATCTGACAGTGAGTGCCTGGGACAGTAAAAATAATATAATTTGAAATTGGATTATTAAGTGTATGGTTGTATGAATAGTTTTGTGCCAGTGGAATATACAGTGTATGGATTATTTAATGTTTATACACATGAGATTATTGAGTGTATGGAAGTTTACTAGCCAGTGGAGTATTGAGTGTATGTTTGTTTATGTGCAAATGGAGTAGCGAGTATATGAATGTTTATGTGCCAGTGAATTATTCAGTGTATGGATATTTATGTACCAATGGAGTATCGAGTGTTTGGATGACTAAGTATTGAGTGTATGGATATTTATGTGCCAGTGGTTTATTCCAGTGCATGGAAGTTTATGTGCCTGTGGATTATCCAGTGTATGGATGTTTATGTGTCAGTGAATTATTCAGTGTATGGAATGTTTATGTGCCAGTGGAGTACTTAGTGTTTAGATGATTGGGTGATTAAGTATTGAGTGTATGAATGTTTATGTGCCTGTGGATTATCCAGTGTATGGCAGATTATGTGCCTGTGGATTATCCAGTGTATGAATGTTTATGTGCCTGTGGATTATCCAGTGTATGGCAGATTATGTGCCTGTGGATTATCCAGTGTATGAATGTTTATGTGCCTGTGGATTATCCAGTGTATGGCAGATTATGTGCCTGTGGATTATCCAGTGTATGAATGTTTATGTGCCTGTGGATTATCCAGTGTATGGAATGTTTATGTGCCTGTGGATTATCCAGTGTATGGAAGATTATGTGCCTGTGGATTATCCAGTGTATTAATATTTATGTGCCTGTGGATTATCCAGTGTATGGAATGTTTATGTGCCTGTGGATTATCCAATGTATGGAAGATTATGTGCCTGTGGATTATCCAGTGTATGAATGTTTATGTGCCTGTGGATTATCCAGTGTATGGAAGATTATGTGCCTGTGGATTATCCAGTGTATGGGTGTTTATGTGCCTGTGGATTATCCAGTGTATGGAAGATTATGTGCCTGTGGATTATCCAGTGTATGAATGTTTATGTGCCTGTGGATTATCCAGTGTATGGAATGTTTATGTGCCTGTGGATTATCCAGTTTATGAATGTTTATGTGTCAGTGGATTATTCAGTATATGGATGTATGAATGAATGTGTATGTGCATCTGTATCTGTATGTCTTTGTATATACAGTGTATGTTACTATATCTACACACAAAACAGTTGAAACATATACATGTATATATATATATATATATATATATATATATATATATATATATATATATATATATATATATATATACATGTATATATATACATATATATAAATACGTACATACATACACATATATAAATACATATTTCAGTCTATGGATGTGTTCTTGTGTCTTTGTACATCTGTTAACAAATCACTGTAACTGTATTACTGATTGACACTAATACACTCACATTTTTTGTATGGATCTGTGATATACATGTATGTAGATGTATCTACAATATACATGCATGTACAAATAAGAGTAGAACTTGAGTCCTGGCTTTTTAATTTTTTTTTCATGCTCATTTCTAAGCTGACCCCATTGTCTACCAATCAAATACACCGTCACTGTATATGTTACAGTTATAAGGCTAATTCTGATTGGTGGAGACTGAGTTTGGTTATGAGTTCAGCATGAAATTTTTTTATAACCTTCGGTCCTGGAGAAATATAAGAATGTAGGTTTAGGATTATCAATTACAAATATTGAGGCAATATAGACTGTCAGAGTCATGTGTGGACGTGGGAGGGAGTCATAGAAATAGAGACTGTTAAAATATTTTCAGTCTCCAACTAAATATGAATTGATTTAAGATATCTACAACACTTACCCAAAATATAATGTTAAAGAGAATAAGAAGTCCTCTAGCGCAAGTCTGACAACAGCCCGCCATCTTGTTTATAGGCTAGTGTACTACTGGTTACTCTGTATCACTGTAAAAATAATACAAGAATTTTAGATTATTTGTTACAAAGGCAGAACAAAGAAGCAAAAATAGATTTATTACCTTTTACAATAAAATGGTAATAGTCACTAAATTAGAACATTGTAGTATAGTAATTAGTTCTGCTATTGGCTAACATTCTGTTAGTACATATACATGTACTACTGACTAGCACTATACCCGGTATTTATTCAAATTCTGCTATTGGCTGGCACTTGAATGACTCTCTATGATTCTATATTGTGTAGGCAAGCATTCTATCATTTCTGTTCTTGGCTAGCACTGTAATAAATCTGCTATTGGCTAGCGATCTATTATATCTAGTAATGATATTGGCTAGCACTCAATAAGTTCTGCTTTGGCTAGCACTCTAATAGTTCTGTTATTGGCTAATGCTCTATTAGTACTGCTATTAGCTAGCAACCAATACCGCTATATCATTTCTACTATTGGCTAGCACTCTATTAGTTCTGCTACTGGCTAAAATTCTATCAGTTCTATTGTTGGCTAGTATTCTATTTGTTTCTGCTCTATTTGTTCTGCTCTTGAAAAAACATTCTATACATGTATGTACATGCATTAGTTCTGCTGTTGGCTAGCACTCTATTAGTTTTGCTATTGGCTAGCAGTCTATTCATTCTGCTATTGGCTAGCATTCTATTAGTTCTGCACTGGTCTAGCAATCTAATCGTTCTATTGGTAGCATTCTATCAGTTCTGCTATCAGTAACTGTATACAGGGAAATTTTCGTCCGTTTTATTTTCACCCCTTTCGCCATCATCATCAGTGGACGAATTCAAAATGGTAAATTCATCTATTTCTTTAATAATAAAAGTCTGGGCGAATTTAAAATGGGGCAAAACTTGCAAGTGCATTAGGGCAAAAAAAAAAACATGGGGTGAAAATAACCCTGCATACAGTAGTGCTCCATTGGTTGTGTCATTCTGCTAATGACTAGCACTCTATATCATTTTTGTAGTTCTGCTTGGGCTAGCAATATAGTGTAAATAGTTATGTTGTTGGCTAGCACTTTAATAGTTCTGCTTTGGCTAGTAATCTATTACATTGTAGATCTGCTTGGTTTAAAGTCTAATGAAAAGAATTGTGATTTTCATTCCTAATGCTGTTCCCCATTCATTGAAAATGTCCACGTGCCGGGTATATCGGGTGATCTCAACCCATTTTTAACTCGTCCCTTAGCATTCTCGGCTTTATCATTCTTGACACATATGATCATGAACTGCCCAACTCCACCAGACATGGCGGCACGATTGTAAAACATGAGATATGCATACTTTTCACAGTTATATTGTTTTGATTTTGTCAATGTCAGCATTCAAGGTAACATTAAAAATCGGAATTTTTTTTTTAGTGACCCGATATATTTATTCATAGATTCATCTGATTTTCTTCAGGTATTTAAAATATCGTTGAAAAGCATATATTTTACATAATACATAAAATTCATGTCCTGTACTTTTAAAAATAAATAAAACATATAAAAATCGTCCGACTTTAACATAGTCTGAGCGCTTAAAGGACCGAGATCCCCTGACCGAATTACGAAGTACATTTGATATGACGAAAGAGTTTATCTGATAGGTCATTGCATACGGAAATACAGCTGAATTTTTTTAAAGTACAGGAAAACTTAAATTCTAATAAAACAAATAACTTCGAAAAGAAGATCGTTTTATGTATTTCATAAAGTATTTGAACACACATTCTATCATATTCTCGACTATATGTCGGGGAACAAAAATAGTGATAGCTTATATCGCTTTAATATGCAAATGAGTTTTGGTCAAGTTTCCCTTACAGTATATTGGCAAGATCTGTCTGTGAAGTTGGACAAAGAAGTTGAGTCATTCCTCATTCATGTGATCTTAACTGATGAGAAACTTGCGGCAGTCTTTGAAGTTGGGAAAATGTTTTACATGTACACGTATTGACCTACAGATTTAAGGCTACTAATAGGAAGTATAGCATAAGAGTAAAATACTGCCCTGTCGCATATAGAAATTGAATATTGATGAAACAATGTTTATAAGCACAAGATTTTATGATCATATCGCTGATCTATATAGTTTGTTGCATAATAAATAAGCCATAAGTACTCACCTTAGGCCAAATGCCTGACCCAATTTTTAGTTACTTTTTTTTGTAAAACCTAATTTTACTGAATAAAAAAGTATTCAGTATACTGAGTGTATTATACTCATTAAAATTACGACTGCCATCAACTCATATCAGTACTTTCAGTACTTTGATTAAGACATTGTCAGACTGTCAAATGCCTATTGTTTTTAGTATTTTAAACTACATGTAAAAGCTTCCATTGAAAGACCAACAATCAAACATCAGCATCACATGGCAAAAACAGACGTGTTTACTATTATTTTAACTCATCAACCCCTGAAAAACAATGGACTCTTCTATAAGTCAATTACTTAGGCAAGTCCAAATGTGTCTTTAAGGGCGGCTGCACGATTTACCCCAAAAACCATAAACTACCCAAAAAGACCCCCAAAAAACACCCCAAAACAATTAAATTGAAATAAATTTGCATCAATAATCATTATAAATGCATTTTCTTCTGTATAAATATTTCATAGACAGCTAGAAATTAAAATAAAATCAACATTTATCACTTCTCATCGAACTGGACACTGTCATTTAGTAAAATGAAGAGCCAAATCGGTCTTCTTCAATTATTTGCCTTCACAATTCCTGAAATATTTTTCATATTTTATGTCAAATTTATATTATACAAATTCTACGTAATGTGGAAAATGATGATTACATATGTATTAAACGTCTTTGCCGTCCCATATAAGTAACATTCTGGTACATTTTAAAATGTAATGCTGACTATATTATGGTTTCAGAAATACATCGTGAAATTGGATAAAACAGCATTATCAAAGTCAAAAACATCTACAGTCATAAAAAATATTCATCATATTACAATAAGATTGCTAAAATTGCTACGTTTTAAATGTTTTTGTGTGTTTTTTGGGTCATTTTGGGTGTTTTGGGGTAAATCGTGCTGTCCCTTTAAGGGTGAATGAGTTTGACATAGAGAAATCAAAGATTACAATGCTAACCTAAAACACATATTTTACATCTGCCTCCCCTCAAGTAATTTGACCTCAACCAATTTTCTTACCATAGTATTGAAAATAGACCAAGTCCAGGATCTGAGGCTAAAAATGTCAGATAAGATGCATACATTGTGCCAATTTAATTAAAAAACATTCTCTGATTGCTCCCGTTTTCTAACATGTCGCGTATATGAACTAACGCAATTCGCAATGGGGTCACTTGCAGATGACCTCGTAGGTGTGTCATTTTTGACCGACGAAAAAGCGACTTAAAGAAACTTGTAAGCGATCAAATAGCAGAGAGATGTAAACATCTTTAACATTATAAACAACACTTACAAGCACATAAATACGGTAGTAGAGAATTCTATTCCTAATCCTCGATGGGTTCGAATCACAAAACATATTCTGATGGGATCTTGAGGACTGATGGTTTCCTTGTTTATAAAATAATAGCATCTCTGTGCCATTAATTTTTGTACGTCACATTTTTATTGGTTGAACATGACACATCTATGAGAGGTCACCCGCACGTGACTCCATAGTGGATTGCGTTAGATCCACTAGGCGAAAACGGGAGCAGTGAGAGATCAGTTTTTAATTAGATTGACATTGTGCATGTACATGTATGCCATGCAAATAGTTGATGTGTATGGCAGGGGTTCAGAATTCCCCAAGTCCCAAGTCCGGGACTTGGTTAATTTGGTCTTGGACATGGCATTTAGAAATACCTGAAGTCTGCAGGACTTGCCTCATCTGCATTCATTTATAATTTTACTGTATTACTTGTTAACAAAATTCAACAGGGACTTTAAAATTTCTCACTTGGACTTGCCAGAAATTTACTCTACAAGTCCTGGACTTTTTAAAATCTCGTAATAACGACTTTTTGAAATCTCGTAATAATGACTTTTTGAAATCTCGTAATAACGACTTTTTAAAATCTCATAATAACGACTTTTTGAAATCTCGTAATAACGACTTTTTGAAATCTCGTAATAATGACTTTTTATCTCATTATAACGACTTTTTATCTCATAATAACAACTTTTTTAAATCTCTTAATAACGACTTTTTTGAAATTTTGTTATGATGACTTTTTATCTCGTAATAACAACTTTTTTTTTTTTTTTTAAAATCTTAGTTGACCTCAATAGGCTTTCATACAATCCTGCAGGGCCTCCCTGTCCATTTGGGTAGAATATTGCACTACAAGCCATCAAGTCTCTAACCTCTAATCAGCACTGGTTTGAAACCCACTGGAATGTACATGTAAGCTGATTTTGTGAGAAAGTTTCCTATTTTACTTGCAAATGGCTGCCAGGTGGCCTTTTCCCAGGTACATTGGATTAACCAGGTTCTCTAGATTTCCCTACCATTAAACAATGGCCAGCACAATATTAATGTAACTGAAAAATCTGAGTCTGTGGTACAAAACACCACTCAAAACAAACAAAATAAAACCCTGACTTGTCCTATAAATTTATCGCCTTTCCTTGTATATGTGCATGTAATGCTAGGAGTAACGATGTACATGTATTTGTTTTTTTCCCCCAAATAATCCACCATATAATATATACATGTATATGTTAATAAAGTAGATATAAATCTGTGTAAATGTACAGAACAATACAAATGTCTATTTTTTGTACTATTCATAATAACAAAGGTTTTTTGTTAAACCCAACAAACCAGGAAGTTAGGCGTTAGTCAAATAGAAAAAATATGCTTTTTGTTTCAATAAATTACATTTGTACATGTAAGCCTATTTACATAATCACAGGGTAATAAAGCCAACAAATATAAAAATACACAAGCCAGGACATTATTCATCATGGATAATGGTTTTCTATATAAACAGTATGAGAAATAATAAACAAAGTCAAACCTGAGACACACAGATACAAATATTGATTGTACCTTTGACAAACCTTCCAAATTAAAGAAATATATTTAGAAGGATATTATCATAAACGATTGTGATATATACCTTACTTTAAGTTTAAGCATAACAAATTAACTAAAATCGATCCAATACCTCGACTCCGCCGTCAAATCCGACTACTAATTTTAGTGTGCCAACGTAAGACAATATCACGTAAACCGAGTCCAAAAAATAATTTTGTACAATTTTTTACTGTAAATGATGTAAAATACCACAATAAAGATATACCGAAAATATTGTATTCTTTGAATAAGTATTGGGGAAGAAATCGACAATTATTTGTTCGAATCCGCCGATTCTCGAATCCGACTCCGCCTACTACTTTTAGTGACCACCGTTTAATTAGGCGTGACAAGTAGCAGTTTACCTATCATAGGCGTTGGAGCTGGGGGACTAGGGGGGGGGGGGGCTTAGCCCCCCCTCCCCTCCACTTTTTTTGCAAAGATAGGCATAGGTGTTGAAAATTGGGGCTTAGCCCCCAAGACGTTTCTGGCATGTGTGTTTTAAGTTGGTTTAGCCCCCCCTCCTTCTGACGTATGTGTGTTTTAAGTTGGTTTAGCCCCCCCCACTTTCAATTTGCTTCCGACGCCTATGCCTATTGTATACACATCGGCGCCAGAGGCCTTAGACTGGGTACTATCAAAACAACGTACAGGTGTGAAATAAACTCGAGGATTATGTTTAGTGTTTGGAACATTTTTAATCAAATTATTATGTGAATACGTTTGTGTGAGTGACAATGTGAACATTTTAAATCATATGATGCTAATGGCTATTGTACCAGAAAGAACCAAATCAACATGGAGATGTAATATCAATGAATAAAATTGTCTGAAAATTGTATTACTAGATGTCGTTTATCATTGACAAGTTATTGGTAGACACCCTCCCAGGAAAGACCACCTCCATTATGAGACCACATGCCTCTTTCATTTAGGGTGGTCTTATAAGGGGGGGACCACCCTAAATGAAAGAGGCATGTGGTCTCATAATGGAGGGGGTCTTTCCTGGGACTACATGCCTCTTTCATTTAGGGTGGTCTTATAAGGGGGGGACCACCCTAAATGAAAGAGGCATGTGGTCTCATAATGGAGGGGGTCTTTCCTGGGACTGTGTATGTATCTGACAAATATGCGAATCTCAAATTTACAAATTATTTTAACACTCCTTAAAGCAGCATTAGCTAGGTTGGTAATAATCATGAATGGATTGTATACCATAAAAAAATCACCCGACAATACAAGTGCAGATGCCAAAAAATCATTAAATTATTTTGTGTTTGCACGGAAACTGAAACAAGACATGACATCCGATTACTTTCCGATCATCTTCATAGATGTGCACAAGATTTGTTGGTTGAGTGAAGTTACAAGGAAAACTCGCACCCAAGACGAATAGTACCAAGACAAAGACCTAGACTGACTGAATGACAAACTTTACCCAACAATCAACAGAAGAATACCTTTGTACTACCATATTTTGATATCACATATAACCTTTCGTATGCCAAGATATTATCATTCATATACTATTGGTGGCATTCCATGATAAAAATGTGGAGGATGTGTATGCAGCAGTTATATACAAATTAAAATGTCCTTGCATCATATTGAGTTATTTTACACTAAAGTAATATTTCGCTGGGATTGTTTTATTTTAAATTCTAAATTTCTCAAACGCTAAGATTGTCAATTTTTTAAAGAGTGGGTACTCTTAAAAAATACATTTAGGTTGATTATTTCGCCTTGTATGATACCACTTATTTCTTTCTCAAATATAAATTAATCATTTTATTTAAGCTTATCTGTTGGGATCTTGGTTTTTAATGCCTAATGGATAGGAAAAGTCAGTTGCCTCTGCGGAGATTCTAAACCTGTGACCCTCCAGCTGCGAATTGAGCACTCTACCGTGGAGCCATGATGGCTCTCTCGGCACCTCAGTGAGATTATGCATATTGACACCTATATTTAGTTACATCGGTACTATAAAACAGAATCCTTAGGTCTATATTACATTGTACATTGTCTTTTATGGTGATTTAGTACTCAAGTAATCTTGGAAAGTGCAAGTGATTTCGGCAATTGATTTCAAGTAATTTTATTATAGACAGTATGATGACATTCATATAAATTCTGCATTGTGTAGTACATGTATATGAATAATTCGAATTTAGATTTTTAGTAGTCTACTAAAGTATTTCACTGTGTGTGTGTGTGTGTGTGTAAGTGTGTGTGTATGTTCTTATATTTTTTTTCTTTAAATTGCCAGGTAGAATGAATGAGGATGGGGCCTCACAAAACCATATTTTTGTCATTATCTCTTTAATTACAAAATCATTTGATTTAGATTCCTTTTAATTCTTTTCATTACATCTTAATAACTGTTTGGCTAATATAATGTTTTAATAACAATTAGCAATAATAGCTTAAACTTAACAAAATATATGGAATTAAATGTAAATTAATTCAAGAATGCAAATTTTTTTACTTTAATTTGCTCATAAAATTACTTTCTAGAACCCATGGAAATGAATCTTCATGGGTGCAATTATGAACATTTTTAAGTTATGAATTGATATCAATACAGACTTCAAACGGTTATTTCCAAACACCAATTCAAACACACAAAGTGCCGATTGCCCACAATACAATTTTTTTTTGGTTCATGCTCACTAATATTATTTATTATTCTAACATTTGTTATACTTTTAAACAAGCCAACATGTGCAAGTGTAATTAATGAGAACTTTGTATCTTTATATAACGATATATTATCACTTAAAGAAAAATTCACGCCTTAGCAATCACTAATGCTGCTTTGAAAATGAATGAAAATGACAAAGCTTGGAAAGATGTCAAAAACATGTCAAAAAATTAATTTTCCAATTTACATGTATTCCAAAAACAGGAGATTGAATCATGCATCCATAAAAATCACTCAGACACAATTAGTTTTTTAATCCAAGCATCAGTTCTGGAGAAGATTTTCAAAAAGAGGTACCCTCTGAGACCTATCTTGCCCACCCTGGATCCATCTCAGAGTCGATCTGGTCAAAAAACATAAACTTGTTAGGGGAACTTGGATACCGTACTTACTTCCTTTATCCTTCGGCGGTTTTGAAGAACAGGTGTGTGAAAAAATGCCCACTCCTTCTTTCCCGTATTAAAAATTCATAAAAAAAATTCAAAAATTAAATTTCAGACAAATTCTTTCAGGAAAGCATTTCACTACATGTACCTAATTACATGTTAAACACTTTCAATGAATGCTTCATGATGAATAAATGAGGGTAAAATCAAAGAAATTATACAAAAATAAATGAAAATGAGAATGTGTAAAAAAACACATCAAAAATTTATTTTCCGATTTCTACATAATTAACAAACTTTAATCTTATTCCGATTTATACATGTACATAACTAGCAAACTTTAATCCCACATCTATGTAGATCACTCAGTTGTAATTAGTTTTTCAATTCATGCATAGGTTCTGGAGGAGAAGATTTTTAAAGAGGGGTACCCCCGGGGCCTCTTTTGTCCCACACTGGTTCCACCCCTGGGTCGATCTGGTCGAAATGTTCAGACTTGATAGAGGACCTTAGTAGTTGCTTCCTATAAAGTTTCATCAAAATCCCATCACCAGTTCTGGAGGAGAAAATGTGTAAAGTTTACAGACAAAAGGTGATCAGAATAGCTCACTTGAACCTTCGGCTCAGGTGAGCTAATAAAAACCTGATACAGATGACCTATACGTTACAGAGAACATTGATGTATTAATATTCTTTACTTCACAGCAAAAGTCCATAGCAAAGGTTTAAATCTATGTTATCTCTTCCAAAAAGGTGTTTGTGTCCAACACAATAAAAACTCCGTAAGGTAGTATAAATTGTATTAAAGTTGAGCTTGTTGTTTACATGTTTCAGCTCCAAGTGGAGCCGTCTTCAGAACAATGTCTCCCAGCTTTATTTTTTTTTTTTTTTTTAATTAATTGACATATGTCATTAGGATTTACCTGGGAGCGACTAAAACAGATATTCAAATTTTTTTCATAAATACTGGATGAAAAATAGGTTTTCATGAAACAAAATGGAAAGTGTTAAAATAAGTAAAATATAAAAGTACATGTATTAAAAAAACTGAGGTAAATTTGAAACTCATTTTTTGGCACAAATTGTCATTACTCTATAAATCAACTGTACAAATGTATCCTGTGACTGTCTACAGTAGTACAGAAAGCAACCTATATTTTTCTAGTTTACCAGGAAAATGCCGAATTTCTAGAAATGTGTATAAATATTATTCATAGAAATTCTTTGAAACTTTCACGTGTCCATGTATTTCAAAAAGATGTGAAAAAATAATTTTGTCTGGCTAATAAGGGAAGATATGTGTACATGTAGATGTATGCACATTATTACTACCAGTACGAATTTCTTGATGTCATGATGAACAGAAATCTTATACCTTATTTATATTGTAGTTTAGATTGAATTACAATACAATGATACTGTACATGTATGTACATAATGATATCGGTAATAATTTTTTCCATCTAACTTTATCAGTACAACTGTACACATGTACTGGTAATAATAATGTGCATACATGCAAATGTACATGTATGCCCAAAAATTGACAAAATCTTACATGTATTTGTTCTTAGGAAAAGCAGCTCAAAGTGTGAATTAAATCCAAATGTTGTATATTTATCCAACTAATTTACATGTACGGCACTTAAATAATAATCCCAAGTTGAAATTAAGGTTGTTTTTTTTTAATTCTTTTAATAGTAGGAAGTACTTACATATGAACGTAAAGATCCCCTGTTTGGAACTTTACACTTCCTTAATTTGTCAACACTTCAGCAACACAGACACTTTCCTGGTGGTTTTTATTTTTAAATCAGAATATCACATTTCCTTGACAGTATACCAATTTCTCCAACAATTTGTTTTAATTCGTAACAACGGAAATATGACAGAACATGAGCTAAACGCACTTGTCTATGGCTGTATTTCATCAATCTCTACTCTCTGAAGATATAATGCAATTATACAGCCATGTGTGTAAATGTATACCCTTTATGCACAATTAAGTATAGGAAACTGACTATGATATTGATATAATTTCAGAAGTGCTTATTTCAAGAGTAACCTTACTGCAATGCTGATCATGGGATACATGTATATGTAATATCATAATAAACCATATAACTATGAGAAATAAGAGAACATGAAACTGTCAAATAAAATACATGTACAGTAAAACTTGTACAGTAAAACTTGCACATGTATATAAAGACCCTCTTAGGGACACAACAAAACCAGTCTTTATAGGGAGGTGGTCTTTATATAGAGGTTGTTTTGTATACAAATGGTACTATTGGGGGACAGCAAAAACAGCCCTTATGACCAGGTGGTCTTTATACACAGGTGGTTGCTAAAGCAGGTTTTATTGTATGTTTGAAATGTGATATACACACACACACAAACATACGATACAAGTATATACATGTATAGTACATTGCGAATACATGTACAACACTTTATTAAAACATGGATAAGTCTCTGAAAGGGAAGCAGGACAATTCAGCCATACTGCCACTTTAATCTGCCTATAGGTAGGTAATTTTGGCCATACCTTATAATGATGTTTCCGCCATACAACAAGTTTGTCCATACTTTGTAAAGACAATTTAGCCATGTTTTTTACTTTAATTATGTTGGTTGTATTTTTGTTTAATGTCCCACTCAAGAATCTTTCACTCATATGGATACGTCACCAGTGATGGTGAAGCACTTCAAAGTTTGGCTTATGCTCGGCACTTTATACAGCCAATGAGCAGAGATGGTTCTTTAACATTCCAACACCTACACTGTACTGTGACAGGGGACCTCAGATTTTACTGTCTCATCTGAAGGACAGGAATCTGACCTGCCTTTGGCTGGAATCGAACTCACGATCTCACGATCAAGAGTCAAGCTACCGACTGAGCTAGACTGTCTCATTTTTAAATTATTTTGTTATATACATATACATTTATGGTGGATCAGGAAATCAGAAAGGAAAGACAAATTGGGGGTCAATGTAAAACAGTAGTCAAGCTACATGTACATGCAGGTTCGTGTACAAACCTAAATTTGATAGATCTAATTTCTTAGTACAGGCTTTAAATCATTATAAAAAACTTACATTTGTACAAAATACATGACATAAATTTATATTGTAGCCGCTATAAAAAAGTGTGGCCGAAACATCCTATGGACAAAGTCGAAGAATGGCTGAAACATCTCGACAGCTTTGAAAGACTGCTCAAATCTGTGATCTGTGTCATTTAGATTTAGCCATACATGTACATAAGCTGTCAGAGGAATTACATAAAATGTGACGGAAAGATATTTCACTTGAATTTAATTTATTGTTTATGTTGATTTTAATTTCCATAAGACAACATCCAATGCCACAAGCACCTATAACACATAAACAGATTTTACACACATTATACAGAGAACAATATTTTCAACTGACACAGCATCGCACATACATTTACACTTTTGACATTTTCCATTAGATTTTCAATATCCTACCTTTTCATGAATCAACTGATGAACAATTTTTTTTATCATCACTTTAAGTGAAAAGCCATACAATCCCAAAGGAAATTTAGTTTCTGCCATCATTTATCCAAAGTGCAAAATACTACTGGAAATTAAAATGTTGGAGTGACCCAATATGAAAACAATTGAAAGTAAATGCCTAAATCTATACACATATAACAATATTGGAGATCTTCAATAATTTATATTTACCATCTACCGGCACTGGCATATACTGTATAAACTTGTTATAACAAAATTGCTTTTTATCGTCTCAGAACTACCAATGGCTGTTCCAGGAAGAACAAGTGCGCTGGACAAGAAATATATAAGCATTGAACAGCTTTCAGTTGCCATTCATGATCTTGTGTCCTAAAGTATTTCAATGCTTAAATAACCTACATATAGACACTGGGCCCGAAGTCACCAAATTTACTCAGCACTCAAGCTCAACTAACTTTTCACGATTTTAAGGTAAAAACACACAAAATTTATTCTGTAACTGTGACTTCATTTTTTACAGAAAAATCATAAGTGTGACACAAATATTTACATGTGAATAACAAAAATTAAAACTATGTTTCTTAAGTACTCAAAGCAAAAGGTTTTACAAACATTAAAAAGTTGAGCTTGAGTATTGAGTAAATTTGGTGAGTTCGGGCCCTGGTCATATGTCCTTAAGATAATAATCCTAATGACCACTTGTTAAATCCCACTGAAACAACCAAAGAACAAGTTAGTAAAGGGCTGTTTTTTTGTCCTTTACATATAATAACGGTGACCAGCAAGCTGAACACTTCCTAGTTTCCATTGGATAGTGATCTATGATGGAACTGTAATATATGTATGTATACATGTAGTTTCCTATTGATGACACTGTTTTATCGGTTAATATGTGTGTGAGCTGCTAGCTACACAGTGTACATGTACATGTAACAGATTTCAGGAATTATGATCAGTGAAAATTAATGACAGAGCAATGAACTGATGTCTGGCTAACACAATTAGGAAGAATTAATGTACACAAACATACAGTATTCATGGTTCACACAGAACATGTTCACATTTTATGATTTACATTGATAGCACTGTCCTACTTATGGACGTGATTAATTATCAATCATTGGGGACTTTGTGTCTCCATAATAATACAGAATCATAAGCATTGTGTTTGGATGGAGAGCATATCGTACTCTAAATACTGTTAATTTTATACATAATAATGTATAATTGAATTATTTATATATACATATATAATGATAGATACAATATACCAGTACATGTGCATGTATATAGCCAAATTAGAAGTGGGAAATTATCTTGATCTATATCACATGCATAATCATGAAATTATGCAAATGAGTAGTGCTTATGAATTGTTGATGTCAGAATGAAATATAATGTGCTCTCTCTTTCCATCGAGAGACTCACGAGTAAATTTTTTACACGTTAACAGCAGTGTATATTAAGAAAGATATATGTGTAGGATAGGATGAAGCCAAACTCGCATGCTTCATTCGAGGTGGGAAGCACCGAGAGGGGGTAGGTGTGGGAGGGGGACTTTTTTTTTTGCGTAAGCTACAGTCCATTTAGTATATGCTATATGCTGCTGGTTAAACATATACATCATACTGTGTTGTAATTGTAACACACATGTAGACACCAAGACAACAAAATAGTAGTATAAGTAGTGATATAGTACACCCTATGTTCAACACTTGTACTTTGCCAAACAACAGATTAAGTTTTTGCCCGAGATTAAAATAAAACAGCTGTGTGCTACATGTATTTACTGTAAGTTTGTTTTTGATTATACATAATACAATGTACTTATATTGTAAGTTAAAACAAAAAGGCAACTGTGATCTACAAATACATGTACTCCCTATATACCAGTGACGGCAGTGTAAACACATAATAACAAGTGCTACATACATTGTACATGTACATTTTGTAAATAACAGCAAGTACACTACACATATTTTGGATATTTCTATCCCCCACACACACATTTGTGGTTCTTATGATCAGAAATACCATATATACATGTATATGCACTTAAACTAGTGCTTTCATTGAAGGTCAAACTCTCTTTTTAAATTCAATATTGAATATAAAATGCACTTGTTGAAAATTTGCTGTGTGTGTGAAATTAAAAATAAAGTGTTTCTGAGAAGGAGAAAAATTATCATGGGGCGATTTCAGACACATGCAAATTTTGACTTCAAATTGAATGTAGGAATTTCGTTGTTTTTATAGAAATGGGCCCAAATTTTTATTCGAAAAATTGAGAAATTCAACATATAAAAGTTCAAATTACAGAATGTTTATAAGTAGCATTAAATAACAAAATTATTCTGGACTTTGTCAATAGTTCGAAACATCAAGAAATTTGACTCATTGAAGTTCAACTCATCAAAGTTCTACTGTATACATGTATATGTTACATGTTCACGTATATCGGAGATTTCTTTAAAACAGGTAGTAGGCGGTTAATGTACAATTGCATTTAAAACCAAATTAAATAATTACATAACCCATTGTAAAATTCTGTGAACTAGTTCTGACTACATAATATGCCTATGGTATCACTGATTCAACAGAATCAATATTAGACATACATACATGTTAAACGTACATGTATGAATGACTATGATCACTTTCAAAAAACAAATACATGTACATGTATATTGATCATTTGACCTATTTCTTAAACCCACATTTTACACAATACTTTGTTTAAATAAAATATCTGTAGACCTATCATAACAAACTCAACAACCTGTTGACATTTATTTTTAAATAGAAGAATGACTTCACATATATACCAGAAGTTTAGTAAAATAAATTCAATATATGGGACTATATTGCTAATTTGCTATATAACACACAAGATGTGCTTGTGAAACACAAATGCCCCCGTGGCAGTCCCGACATATTGAATATTGCACTTTATATGTAAGTGGAATAGAATTACGGACAGACAGATGGACTATCCAAACACTAGATACCCTTGGCAAACCTTTCAGGCCGGTGGGGGAGGGGGGGGGGGCATAAAATTTATACTACCAGACACTGTACCTTAGCTCTATCTCATTGATCCCTGAAAAACATTGGACTCTTCTATAAATCAATGACTTAGACCAGTCCAAATGTGTTTTTGATGGGTTAAATGACTGTCTCATATTAAATTAATCAACACCTAATGATCTATAGCTATTTTAAAAGTACATGTTTGTTTGTTTTGACTTTCTTAACTCATAAATTGATTGTCGACCGTGATGTCATGTACAAATGTACATACTAATTCTACAATGTGTTCAATTCTTTTTTTTTATCTATGGTGGAACCTAGCTATCAAAACCACCTTACTTCACTAAAAGTGGTCTTATAAGTGAGGTGGTCTCTTAAGTGAGGTTTTGTACTAATTAAAAGTCTATATAGAGACTGGAAACTGGTGATTTGAAATGTCAGGTGGTCTCCTACATGTAAGCGGGATAGTCTTTAGGCAAGGTTCCACTGTACTTGTTAATTTGTTTTTTTGCATTTTCAATTTTTTTTGCAAGATTTATCACTCTAGATCTGGAGATGTCATATGTGACTGATGAAGTTCATCAAAGTTTCACCTGTGCTAAGGACTTACATGTAGTATGTACGGTATGCTGTGAAAGTCATCTACAATGGGTCTGATCCTCGGTTTTAAGTCTCAGTCTCAATACTTGGTGATTAGCGAAGACACACCCAATACCTGTTTAATCTCTTTTAACCCAACAGTACATGTACATAATAGACTGGTCTTCGCAACAGAAAAGGACATTCCATTTAGATATTCCTGGGGTGAAAGATTTAAAGAAATCTCAAGGAAGATCAAGACTAGTAGGAATCTAACATAGGGCCAGGTCATTCCCCTTTAAGTGAGCTGAACACTTTGATTGCTGAGTAAAACCATGACATGTGGTTTAAATTAAAGAAATAAATACTCTAAATTTGTATCTCTTTATGCAGGTATGTACATTGTAATAGATTTTACCGTAATTACCCTGTTCATTAAGGTCTGTGGAAATGCTGGGTAAAATCGGAGAATTTTAGCATTTCCACAGAAATTACATGTTCATATGACAGTAGTAATTTACACTTCATGTTACTGTACAATGTACTTCTTAATTTGGTTAACTCATCAACGGGACAATCCCTGAAAAACAATGGACTCTTCTGTATATCAATGCCATAGACCAATCCAAATGTGTCTTTAGGGGTGGATGGGTTAAGAGTGGCATCAAAAAGAAGAATTATACCTACATGTACATGACTCCCACCATTAGCACAGCATGTTTATCCTCTAATTTAAAGAACTGGCAATGGTGAGAAAGCAAATTTCATTATGCCAAAATGTGTGAAAGAAGAAAATTACACCCATGAGGTATAACATTCTTCTTTGTGAATGCATGGATGCATTTGAATACATACACAGGAGCATCCATACAAAGTCAGATTAAATACTTATCTACTCTTATACCCTGGTACACAAAACTTCAGTACCTCTCTTTTTTTTCTTTCTTTTTTGTTCCTCGACTTTATTCAAAAATTTGAAGTTTTGCTATTTCAAAAGAAATACATGTAATTGAGCATGAAAATATAGCTGAAGCATGCAGAAAAAGAAACATAGCATGACTTTCGGCAGAATGTTGTACATTCATACATACATGTATATATATAAAAACCAAAAGATTTAAGGATTTGGGGTTATGGAGTTTCCTTTTGGCAGTTTCTGGGCCACTTGTACATGTATATGAGTCAAAATCCTATGTATTTTACCCCTGACCTAAACACTGGAGTCATCTACATGTACCATGATTGTACATAAAAATACAGTGTAGTAAAATAACATTAGTACATGTATACATATACATGTAGAGTGGAACCACACCTAAAGACCACCTCTGTTAGGAGACCACCTGACATATAAGACTACATTGTAAATCTCTTGAAAATTTATTAATAAATAGCAATTAAGACTTTAAAAGTCTACATGTATGTAAATCCTCACTTTATACATATATAACAACCTCCTTAGGGACACAAGAAAACCAGTGTTTATAGGGAGGTGGTCTTTATACAGAAGTTGATTTGTACACATATGGTACAGCAAACAAGCAGTCTTTGTGACCAGGTGGTCTTTATACAAAGGTGGTTGCTAAAGCAGGTTTTACTGTTGTTTGTAAGTATGAGGAAGATAATTACCATAATGAAACTAGTTCTGTGCAAGGATTAAAATACATTTGTACATGCACACTAATCAGTAATCTTTATAACTAATACCGATAATTAAAACATAATTTATAAACAAACACAGAGTTCGCTCATCCATATAAAATGATATAAAATGTGCGTGTAATGTTACTAATTATAACAAAACAATTACATCATAAGGTCACCAAAATCACATAATCTGTACATTACGATTTGTGTACAGTGCATATGTTCATCTATAGAAATGTCAAGACTGGGTTATTTTGAAATGTTCAAATTATACATAATTAAACACTTATCATTTGTATGTAAACAGAAGTTCCTGATCACTGACTGGCTTTTTCCACCTTACACAAATACAGTACTAACTGAGTAGATATTCATTTTTCTTCTTAATGTACATACCAGAAGAGCTAAACAAGTCCCACATTATAAGGCAGATTTGAACAGTTAAGCATTAACAAACATATTCATCAAACACTTCCCCCAAATCAGTTAAGACAGTAGCTTGGCCATCAGACCTCTCTCATCAACTCAGATAAACTTCAGACCAAAGCATATTTCTGTTTACATAGAGCCTTGTCTTCAGTATGTTCAGTGTACATATATACATATACATGTATATATACCTTCACTACAGGTACATGTAGCCGCTACGTGTATACTACAGTAATAAAGTAATGCCTGTAGTATCACTTATCCTGTCAATCAATACATGTACCTGTAATGATGTACATTGCACATTTACAATATAAAATACATTAATATTGTACACATGGGTAAAAATATGTACAAAGCATACATAGTATAATGGATTAATATTATGTACATGTACATGCAGTTGTTTAAAGAGATCTACATGTATCGGTATTCTAATTATATATTCTTTGTCCAGATATTGTCCAATGTATGCATGTACATGTACAACCAAATAATGCAAGAGTGATGACTAGTGCTAGAAGAATTTCTTTGAAGCCATTTTTTTTTTTGCTTATTTCTAATCACTTTCTGTTTCATATTATGTATCAGATTATGGATAAATTCAGAGAATATTTTGTAGCCAACATTAATGTTTTGGAGCCAAATCAGGAAAAAAATTAACTGATGGTTACAAATGTACATTAATTGGCTACCAACAGATCTACATGTAGTCCTGGAAACATGTAATATGTATTGATCTTATTACAGATTTAAAATTAAACATATTTATTTTATTTATAATATGTACAGTAAAACCTGTTTTAGAGACCACCTGTGTATAAAGACCCCCAGGTCACAAGGTCTGTTTTCTGCTGTCCCCAATAGTACCATTTATGTACAAGTCAATCTCTATATAAAGACTATCTCCCTATAAGGACTGGTTTTGTCGTGTCCCTAAGCCTAAGAGGGTCTTTATATACAAGTTTCACCTGTATATAAATGTACATGTAGCTGATGTTTCCAAATAAGTGAAAAAAAATCCTAGCAGGGTGTTATTCAATAAACAACAATAAAATAAGAACAGCAAAATCTTGCATTGGCTACCATGCAAATTTTATGTACATCTACATGTACTATGTAGATGATTAATTACGAAACATGTACATACAAATTACATTACTGAACTGAAACTTAAAATTTGAAATTATGTCACAACTGATCATGATTTTACATACACATGTACATTATAAAATGCATTACAGTTAACACATGTACATGTAAATACATCAACCTAATACAACAAATTGGCACACTGTACATCCAACATGGACATTTACAATGTGTGTGCAGACAAGAACCTGAAGAGGTAAAAGATTGGAATTACACCTACAAGCATAGTCAATGTATTATAAATGCTTCAAATTTAGTTGTGATTAGTATGTGATTATTTCAATGCATAAATTTTGTACTACACAAGGTCTCAAGTCCAAAATTGAGAGCAAACCCCCATCCCCACACCCAAAAAAAACCCACAACAAATGTGTGATTATTTATATTGATAAGATATGCCTATGATGTTCTGGGATCTGGTTAGTGATTTACATGACCCATTTCCAATGTAAAAAGGACTTGTGTTTTTCCCCAAAAAACATATATGCATGTCAAAGTATTTTCAAACATACATGTACCGGTATGTCTCAAATTCATTTTTTTCTGTTATTAAAAATGTTGTATATTTTCTCAATTTTTCATACCCTGGACCCAGAATTTTGGAGGCAGGAAAATCCCTGTATGTCATGTAAAGGAAACAATCACCTTATGTACATTGTATATCCACTCATGGACAATGGCCATGTTTCACAATCAATGAATCATATACAGATACACCATTTTAGTACTGGTACCGTACTCATTTCATTTATGTAGATTTGTCCAAGATACCATACTTATCTTTCAAAGGAAGTTCTATTTCAATAAGATTAATGATAAAGAACTAAAACTCCCAATCAATTTGTACGTGCAGCAGCTGAAATTTGTGTTTTTGAGAGTTTTCTAGGTGAAATATGTAGTCTGTTTAAAAACTTATGTGCAACTTGATTTTCCTACCTGTTCTGAAAGGGGATAAGGGTTTGAGACTTTACAGTAAATTGGGGAACAATAAGAAATAAAGAAAAACTCAGTTCATGATGATTTTCTCATATGGAATTAGAAGATGTTACAGTAAGCCTTTAACAGATCAGGTCACTCCATTAAAATACATTGTAGTAAAAAAAAAAAATTATCCAAATTAATTTCAAAATTACATGTTTGAGTCTACATGTACATATAGGTAGTTTTGAAATTATTTCAGATAATTTTTGCTATACTTACTGTGCAGTGGAAATTCCTATATACTTTTACTACTAGTAGAGAAAACATGAGTCAAATTGAGAGGACAAGATAAAAAATTACGAAAATTGTGCAATTTTTTTTACATTGGGAATGGGTCCTGTAGCTGGACCAAAAATGGCTCTTGGAAAATTCATGTTGTGTTGTGTGGGTCTAATTACTAGTATGCACCTGTATCATTAGCAAACACACAAAAATAAAAACCCACATACATATAATACACATATAACAAGATCACACAAAATAGATGTACAGTTATTTAAGTATTCTCTGCTTGCTCCAATCTGCCACTGATACTTGTATATGTATATCTACATTGTAGGGTAAAAAGTTATACTGGCAAAAGGCAAAATTGACCCTAGTTATATTACATGTACACACATACACATCATGTGTTCAGTGACAATTACATATTACAAGTTCCATATTGTTTGTTTGTTTATTGTTGTTTAATGTCCCACTCAAGAATATTTCACTCATATGGAGACGTCACCAAATGCTGGTGAAGGGCTTCAAATTTTGGCCTATGCTCGGCACTTATGGCCATTGAGCAGTGAGGGTTCTTTAACATGCCGACACCTACTGTGACACGGGACCTCGAGTTTCCACAGACATACACATGTACCATACATGTACATGTATAACACATGTGTAAGTACTACTGTAAGTGACACATGATAAACAGTTAAAACACACAGTAGTCCAACAGGTATAAACGGTGAAGAGTGTCTATTGAACAGTGTACTTGCAAATCTGTAATGATTCTAATACAACTTTTTATATGGTCCCTCTGATGAAATTCACCCTTCACAAACTGTTGTACATGTGAGGAGGGTCAAAATTAAATTTTTATGTAAAACTTACTATTTTGAGAATCAATTAGAGCCTATACATGATGAATTGAAAATAACTGTTACTAGAATTCCAAAAATGATGATAATGATTTCAAAAATAAATGAAAACAGAATTAAAAAAAAGTTTTTATACTCAAACTGCATGTTATACAATATGTTATATATCACCCAAGTGAAAACACATATATTTGGAAAACAATCAAATTTTTGTAATTTTAATATAATTTACTTGGCAGGGAAAGTTGTTGAAATTGTTAAGATGAAGATGAACCCTGATATCCTGTCATGCAGTTTGTCCTAATTAAAGGTATTATATGTAGATGGTATCCCCCACCTCCCCATCACAATCGATATCCTAGCTGTGCGTGTACATGTATAAGTAATATATATGATCTTAAAAATTATGAATAACTACAAAGTTTATGATTCAACTTTTTTTCACATGGGTTTTACTGTATATATGGTTTAGGGTAGGCCTATATCAGGAACTCACAGAAGGATTAAAGTCAATATAGCCAAGTACATTACACAGGCTAAATTTCATCCACATTCATCTTTTAAAAATTGGATGCACATATGTCAATGGAATGTGGGTCAAATTTCAGTAACCAATCTAAGTTACTTTCTTTTTCATACCTGCTAAGTCTCCCCCATTAATAGGGAGACTCCCTATTTTTCATGTAAAATTTTGATAACTTCTTTGAGAAAAACCATATCTCCGCCATGAAAAATTTATACATTTCTTATTAATTCTTAGTAAAATTTAGAGTCTCTCCCATGAAAATTTTCAAGGTTGGCTAGTCTTGTTTTTTTTTCTTTGCCATTGGTACTAATTTTACCCCAAAAAATGTAACTTAAATTCGGGACAGAAATTCAGCCTAAATCAGTAAATGGAATGTAGATTTAGGGGCCTATATTTTTTCCATATCAAACTTGATACATGATGTTGTGACATAAATCATGAAATTTCTGAAATTCTGTGAAAGATTACTTTTGTTATCAGAATTCAACTGAAATGACAGTAGTCTGGAAAACAATCTTAGAATGTATGAGTGTGATGAGTAAAATTACAATCAGATCTATTTTTGATTTTGGCTTTAATATTTTCATAAATTCAAATAAAATATTTTGGAAATATAATTCAAATTCTATTGTAATAAAACTGTTTTCCAAATAAAAATATTCATGTGGTATCTACGTTATAGGAGCTGTTTTGCCCCCACTAGTCAAACCGGTCAGGTAGGTCTAATCCTTTCTGCGGCGCTCTCATTCATTCATTCAACTAAATGAACTATGACGAGAAATGTGGCACCAAAAACAATTCTTGACAAATTTGTGCAGCATATGGGAAGCGTTTCATAGGCAGACATGTAAAGACTACCTGAATGCTTAATCAAACACTTATTTCAGTGAGAATCTAATCAAACTTACCGCTTTCGCATAAGATTTCCAGCAAACGTGAATCAAGGTCTGATGATAACGTTCTATTTTTGTTTTGGGTGTGGATATTTTTCAGATAGAAACAAACTTGAAAGCGACACCTGTTGGTTAAAATTCAAGAATCGTTTCACGAGCCCGACAAAACGTAGACGAAAAACAAATTATTGATTATATTTTTTTTACAAATCTACAAGACCATATCTCTATCTTGTATATTATCAAATGCTTGGGAAGTTGATAGTCAATCAGTATCTCTTCAATCCAAGATGTACAAAAAAACCAATTTAAATAAAATAAATAACTCAGAAAAAAAGAAAAGAAATGAACCCCACCCACTGTAATACCCAAACATTTTAAAATTAGGGGGCACCATCATTTACAAATTATGATTGTTTTATCATATAACTTGAGCGAATATATGATATAAATTCAGCTAGATACATGAACTGTTTTAACAAATGAATGTAATACACACCCATAATGCATATATATTGTTTTAATTCAAGTATCACATTAGCTGCTTGTTTCATGGGTAACATGTTGCCTACAGTTAATGCAAATGTAAAACAAATTTGACGCTATAAAATTGTATATGCCACCCCTTCATAGGCTTACACCCCACTAAATCAACCACTGTACATATTCAACTATAATTTATTGCTAGCAATATTTCACTCAAATGAATTCATACATTCCAGAATTAAGTTGATGCATTGGAATTCCAGGAAGATACAGGTAGGAGATGAGTGGTATGTGGGTAACAGCTAGTATAAACAAATGAATTATTAAGTGTCAAATATCAAAGTTAATCAAATACACCATGTATGTTACATACTTCTGTAGTTAGGAGTAATAGGGTTTTCTTGGTCACATCAACAATGTCTGCTAACACACTAAGTGTGTGTGCATATAATACATAGGTGCCATGTTTTATCTGATTATCATAACTGATGTAGTCACTGCACATAATTTATTCATATAGACATATATTGCTTGTATCAGAATTTCACCCACACAATGATCTTCCCCAGGAGCAGAAAAAGGAAAAGTCTCATATCATCATCATCATTATCATCATCATCATCATCATCATCATCATAATCATCATCATCAACTCACTTCATCATTATCATCATTACCACTACCACCATCAGCATCACCACTACAACCATTATTATCATCATCTCATCACCAACACCATGATCAACACATTATCATCACAATTATTAACACCCTTATCATCATCGTCACATTCACTACCATCATCATATCATCCCATCATCAACATTACCATTAGCTATCATCACCTCCACCATCAATGTCATCACAACCACTATCATTATCACAATCATCACCATTATCATCACCACCATTATCATTATCTCATTGCCACCACCACCACCAATTTCATCACAATCACCATTATTATCATAACAATCACCACCACCATTATCATATTATCTCATTGCCACAACCACAACCATTATTATCCCAACCACCATTATCAGCATATCATTAATATCACCACCATTATCAAAATCTTAGCATTTGCCAACACCATTTTCATCACAATCACCACCACAATTATCATCATCTCACTATCACCACAATTATGATAATTCCATTGCCATAATCATTATCATTATCTCATTACAATGACCACCACCTATCATCATCATCATCACCATCATCATCATCATCATCATCACAATCTCCACCTCCATTATCATCATCTCATCACCACCACCAATTTCATCATCTCATCACTACCAACACAAATATTATCATCATCACAATCACCACCATTGTTATCACAATCACCACCATTATTATCACAATCACCACCACAAATATTATCATAATCATAAACACCATTATCATCACAATCACCACCACCATCATCATCACAATCACCACCACCACCATTATCACAATCACTACCACCATTACCATCACAATTACCACCACCATTTTCATCAAATTACCATCACCATTGTCACCACCAATTATCAATTAAACCTAAGCATCTACTGATATTTTAGCCACTGTTTTTCTTAGTCTGTGCCTACCTATAGTATAGACACACACCTCTGAATCCACCCTTGTTAGTCATATTTAAAGATGACTTTGAAGATGATCTGACAACATTGAACTTTCATCTCCAGTAGGCTCTCTAAATTTTGAGTAATCTATTGAAAAATAGATAGAGCAGGATCCTTTTCATTTAATATGTTAATTAAACTTCTGATGACTGTACTTTATTGTAATTTAAACTCATTCACCTCAAAATACACAACTGAACTTGCTAATTACAAATATGCCATCATCAGGATTTGAAGAAGAGTACATTGTTTTTCAGCGGTGTCAACAACATAAATACTGATATTGTGGTGACGTAGGATCAACATCATTATATCACTATTTGTACAAAAAATAATGTTTATGTTTACCTAGATGTCAGATAAACAAACAATGTTTATGGTTGGGTAATAGATTATATTTGTAGAAAATTCAGTAAAGTAGGCCTACCCTATAATGTGTTTAAAAACGACATATGGTGACTTAATGTGTATTTAGATTTAAAAAAAAGTCATTAAAATAAGTGCAAACAAGAATGGCTGGAAAATAAACTATGTAACAAATAAAAATTCTGAATTACCTTTAAGTGGAAATTTTAGTGAGACGCAAATTTAGGGTTTTGTCCTAAAAATATGGTTATAATTTTAGCAAGAATAAAAATAATTTCAGCAAATATGATAAAAAAAAAAAAAAGAAAAAAGAGATAACTCTTACCTTCGATGAGGAATGAATTTTAAGCAGTCTTAAAAACATCACTAATAATGTCAAAGATTTCTGCTTATACGGTATCATAAAGGGTTACAGGCTGACTAAATCACCATGTTTGGTTTAAAATCTATTGGCAAAACTGAAGTTTATCAGACAAATTACTGGATTAAATTATGACAGACAGCTAGTCATCCTGACAGCCAGACAGACAGACAGATAGTCAGACAGACAGCCAGCCAGATATATAAACAGACAGCCAGCCAGCCAGACATATAGACAGCCAGTCAGATGGACAGCCAGCCAATCAGTCAGCCAGACAGACATATAGACAGCCAGTCAGACATATAGACAGCCAGTCAGACAGACAATCAGACAGCCAATCAGACAGTCAGACGGACAGACAGACAATCAGTCAGACAGACAGACTGACATAGGACAAGTTGTATCACTATTCATTAAACATCAATACACAAAAGTAGTTGACTTAATTCATAACAGATGGTCCTAAGTACAAATAAAAAAAAAAAGTCTTTTCCCAGTAGACTGACAAATACATATACATGTATTATCATATATTGCTGTTTACAGTGAAACACTTTTAACGACAGCCACACCTAGGTGTTACCTGAATGTGAGTGTACACATATTCACTTTATTGACCTTTTATTTACTATCAAGTATTTTCTCACCTGTATGATTAATACGTACAGCTAAATTAGAACCAACATACAGTAATACACATGGTAAGGTTTGTTTTATTGTTGTGTTTTATCACGTCGATAAACTTAGTTATACCGAGACATGGTGGAACTTGTCTTGAAAGACCACTGTCATGAATGACCACCTGTATTTTGAAAACTACTTTCTGGTAGTCGAATGACTGTAAATAAAAGGGGTCACCCAGTTATTCTGATGCCCCATTAGTCCGACACCCCATTAGTCCGACGTCCCATTAGTCTGATACCCCATTAGTCTGACACCCCATTAGTCCGATGCCTCTTTAGTCATAGATTAGGATAGTTTTGTGTCCGAGGCTTTTCAAGTTCTTTGTTAGGATTTTCAGAAATATAAATCTACAATGAATATTAGTGTTACGGATATGCTATTGATATAAATTAGTTTCTTTTGTATCAAGAACATCCCATTAAAACAGTTCCCCATTTTTTTTAAAAATGATTTTATTTTTCATATGTTCATGGAATTGTATGAAGTTTCAATAACATTTAATCAACCCCGTTATCTGTTAATACCAAAGATTTTTAAAAATGGTAGTGACCATTTCTTCACAAAAGAAGTGAAAGTAAGTTTAATCAATTTACACCAGCAATAAGCCTGTCTTTTTAACAGAGACGTTTTTACCTGAAGTCCGATATGGTGTGCTAAGTTGGACCACATGTCTACTTTGACATTTCATTCCCTAAAATTATCGTAAATCTTTTCAAAAGCTGGGTTAAGATCAGATTTGGTAATCTATGGTGGGCCATTTTTCACAACAAACTGGATTTTTTTTTGGTGTCGGACAAATGGGGTGTCGGACTAAAGGGGCATTGGACTAATGGGTTGTCAGACTAATGGGGCATTGGACTAATATGGAGTCGGAATATCAGGGCTGCCCAGAATAAAACCTGCTTTTGAGAGACCACCTGTCTTGAGAGACCACATTTCAGTGGCAGATTGCTTGGTCTCTCAAGACAGGTTCCACTATATTATCAATTATGTGTGAAGTGATATAAATTTTGACCAGTGTTATGGGCCAAGACCAATGCAGTGGGGATAATGTATACTGTATCATGCCTGATGTGACATGGGACTTCATCCAAAAGACAGTAATTTTCACTTCTTATGCCTAGTGCTTGTAGCTCCGAACATAGTCACTGCCATTTCTAGCGCTTGTAGCTCTGAACATACAGTCACTGCCATTTCTATAGTTTTATGTATGACCCAGAACTGGAAATTGAAGGACCTTTTGCTTGCAAGTCAGACCCACTTACCACTATACCAACAAGAAGTGTTTACATGGTTAAAGGATTTGTACAAGTCCATTTCTGGTTCCTTTATATGTTACCACTATATGTCTACTTTACATAACACCATGAAAGTGAGGCTTATCTGCCACAAAGGAAAGATCTTTCTTTGCAGGAGATAATCCTCATTTTCGTGGTGTTGTTTCTCGTTCAGTGATTTAAATCTTTATGCTATTTTGGTGAATGGTTGACATTACTAAATAGAGTTCAACAGAGTTCTCTAACTTGACATGTCTATCATTACACATTATACATGTACTTTGGAGTTTCAGCCATACTGGGTTTGGTTTCAGGACCCAATCCCAATGTACAATCAAACATATTTTCCCAAATTTCTGCAACAAAATTTCGAATTTTCTGACCCCAAATTCCCAATCTTGTCCTTTCTTGCACCGAAAATTAGTATATTCTGCAAAATGACATTTCGTGGAGTTAATTTCTGTTATATGACCAGTTGAGGTAGACAAGTGGTTGAGGTTTTAATTTTTTACTTAGGTTTCCTGTTCAAATCCGAGTCAAACATCTGGTTTTTCAACATACTGTATACCTGGAAATTTTCACTCCTGTTTCATTTTCACCCTTTGATGAGAGGGAAAATTTATAAGAGTTGTCAGAAGACAACAAAGTCCAATGAAATGGATGTAAATTATCAAAATAGGTATTTGACCCAAAGCTGTCAGGTTTTTAAGGTAAAAAAAAGTGGTAAATAGTTTTGTTCCTTCAGCGCAATATTTTTTTTTTTTTAAAAAAGGTCAAAGTCCAAGGTCACCAGGTCAAAAGTCAAGGTATCAAATGAAAGATCTTGTCATAAGAAATCTATATGTGAAATATCAAAGCCCTATCCCTCATAGTTTATAAGCTATAGCCAAGGTTAAAGTTTTTGAAAAGTAGGTCAAAGTCCAAGGTCAAGGCCACTAGGTCAAAAGTCGAGATACCAAATGAAAGCTCTGGTCATAAGAAATTTATATGTGAAATATCAAAGCCCTATCTCTCATTGTTTAAAAGATATAGCAAAGGTTAAAGTTCTTGAAAAGTAGGTCAAAGTTCAAAGTCAAGATCAATTAGGTCAAAAGTCAAGGTAACAAATGGAATTTCTGGTCATAAGGAATCTATAAGAGAAATTTCAAAGTCCTATCTCTTGCAGTTAAAAAGATATAGGCCAGGTTAAAGCTTTTGTCTATGGGAGCTGACAACAACAATGATGATGCCGCCAACGCTTGGAGTATAGCATTAGCTCTCTGGACTAAAAATGAAAGCGAAATTTTCAAGCTCAATAACTGCAGCGTGGATATAAATGCCTTCCATGAGACTTTAGTGATTTAGGGTGAATTTAGGGCAGACTTTAAAGATTTAGGGCGAATTTAGGGCAGACTTTAGTGATTTAGGGCGAATTTAGGGCAGACTTTTGTGATTTAGGGCAAATTTAGGGCAGACAACTTTAGTGATTTAGGGCGAATTTAGGGCAGACTTTAGTGATTTAGGGTGAATTTAGGGCAGACTTTGGTGATTTAGGGCAAATTTAGGGCAGACTTTGGTGATTTAGGGCAAATTTAGGGCAGACTTTGGTGATTTAGGGCAAATTTAGGGCAGACAACTTTAGTGATTTACAGCGAATTTAGGGCAGACAACTTTAGTGATTTACAGCGAATTTAGGGCAGACTTTGGTGATTTAGGGTGAATTTAGGGCAGACTTTAGTGATTTAGGGCGAATTTAAGACAGGGTGAATATGTTTTCTGTCATAAAAGGATAAAAATAACCGGGGGAAATAATTTACATTTATTGATATATAAAATCACCTGTAGATGTGATAAACAGTGCTAAAGGTCATGATATGAAATACATACAAACAACACCAACCGATTTCATTTAATTATTGTTATTTATTTTTTTTTTATGAAAAATTACCACATTATTTCATGTGTCAGTAATTCTTTTATAAACATGTCATGGCATTATAATAAAAAATTCTACACATCCAATACATTTTTCCCAATATAACTGCTTTATTTATGAAAAAGAGTCTGATCACAAATGCTTTGGATTATGTCGAGTGAAATTGATTTACATACTTTTCTTGTAATATATCTGATAAAATTAAATAATTTAAAGATATCAGAATTAAGATATCACATATTGAATCTGTCATAGTGAGATCTCTGAAACTCTTCAATTTCTTCATCTAGTTCCTGCTTCCGTATCAATTCCCAATAGAGACCTTTCTTCTTCTTTAACGTTTCATGTGTTCCTTGCTGAAAATAAACAAAAGTTACGAATCAACGTTATTATGAAGATGGCGATGGCATTATACAAAATTGTATATTTCTGCCAAAAAATGTATAATTGCTGTGTGTCCCGACAAACCCAGACATACATGACATAGCGATTCACAATAATCAGTCAAATGTACATTAGGTCGGACAATAATCACTGCGAATAATCTTTTGTTGTTGCGCCTATGGTTATATTTAATGATCACATGGCTATTGTTCCCATGTGACAACTTTTTTCAAGATGTACAGAACAACTTCCGAAAACCGATTACTTTCTGATACCAATCATATTTAAATAGTCTGGATTTTTTCCTTCTAATTTCAAATACAAAACAACTCCTCAATACTGATCCTTCTAAATTTCAAACACTAAACCAATTTTTGCGATGAAAACATGGCAATTTACTTTAAAAAACTTCAAAAACTGGCCTTACTTGTGTGTGAACACTGCTTCGTAAAATGTATCGTAAATTTTGTAAAAGAAATTGACTAAAACATACATAAAATATGGGAACAAGTAAACCTCAAATATGAAAACCAGACTAGTCTGAGGTGTTGTTAATGAAATGCTGTTTAAAACCAGAACAGATCAAAGTTATTAACTTATTATCAACTTCCATGAACCAGTCCGAATGAGGTTTGGTTTTGGAAAGTTACTCTGTATTCATGAAAAAACCACTTTCCAGCTTTGCTATTTACATTATAATCTGAGCCGTATTTGGTCAGGAATTTCAAAATGAATTTGTAAAGCAACCAATCGTCAAAATAAAAATATTTAACTGATACAATAGTCTCCCTCTTGAGGGACCACCCCATTTGCAGCCAAAAAGTGGCCTTTTAAATGGGGCGACCTCTCAAAAGAAACTAATCAAAATGGCCAAATTCGAAATAACTCATCGTCTGACATCTAACCAAGTTGTGTACAGTTGTACATGTATGTAGGTTCTACATAATGTAATTTTTAAGATGTGATAAAAATCAGTTCAACTGCCATGCCACAACTGGAGATTTTTAATTTTTTAGCTGATTTGGCCTCAAAACTGGAGTTTTATAATAGATGTTTTTATCGACGTTTTGTTGTCATTATCTTTTTCTTTTTTTCTTTTTTTTTGCATGTTATATCTGATTGATTTCCTTGTTTTGTTCAATTATTTAGACAGCTAAATGCCTTTTTAATATTACTGCACGAATTTTTCAAGTTTATACATGTACCAATTGAATAAAAAGATAACAACTTTGTTTATAATCTAAAAAAAATATTAAGTTTCCAGAATTTAAATACCAGTTCCGGTCCGTTTCCGTTTCTTATATTACTTCCAGAAGTATGTCTACCATTACATGTGCTTTGTGACAATTTAGACCTTGAGGTAAATGCTTTGCATGCTTGATTATAAATAAAATGATAATTTTTTTTGTCATTTTTGTTGTTGAAGTACATTACAAATATCTTTTGAAACCATGAGATGTTGTAATAACTATTTTTGATGGCTGGAATCATGATTCTAATCATCGATGATCCAACGTGTGTCACATAACATGCACACATCACTTAGACTAAGTCTTAATTAAGACAAAGTAACTGCCAATCAGTGGATGGGCCGGTGTTATATAATCATTAACACCCTCAATAATTAACATGCTCACAGGCTATTTATTTACCTGTAAAAGTGTCAACCAATTGAAAACCGAACGTTTGCTGATTAGTGATTATGAGGAGTTTACATGTTGGTCACATTTAATTTTTTTTGGTACTTGAAATTTTGGATGACGGAAGATTCTGAAACATGATGGGAGGGGTTGAAGGGACTTTAACATTTCGGCTGTTTTAGAGGGGAAAGCTCAACTTTTAACAATGAAACCATGATCGCTGGACACGTTGAAGGGGTGGCCTTCTAAAAGGGGTAATTTTGTTCACAAATAAGTTAATGCCAGCAATAATCGTCCGGGAGAAAGGGGTGGCCTCTCAAGAGAGGGGCCATTTCACAGGGGGACTACTGTATAATTAAAAAAGAAGAAAAGTTTATCCTATATCTTTTCTACATACATTTTTCTTTGTTAAGTCGCTTTAATTTTTTAAAACTCTCTTCCTACGGGAATCTCTGTGTTATCCATGTGATGTCAAATAATTGGGTCATGTGAGTAATCATTAATATTCTTGCACCTCTCTTGACAAAAGAGTTATATGAAGGGGAATAACTCCCAATATATATTATTGTCGTAAGGAATCGGTGATTGTGTATTAACAAATCAGTGAGCCAGGCTAAATCAGTATGACCAATAAACATTCCCTTTCTTTTACTTCTGCTCTCAAACTTCGAAAGATGGCTGCCATTACATATGGCAAAAATCCCGCAATTAATTTGAGTGGGAATATCAAGTACAAAACGGATTAATTTTTATTTGTCATGGACATGGATAATTAATTCAGTATGTACAGGATACCGCTACGTTAAATTTAAGTGGTAAGTATCAACCATTTTATCTTAATCAGCCAAAAGCGGACAAAAAATATTTGGCTCAGACTATAGTAAAGAATAAAGTATTTTGACCAGAAAAACATACAACAAAAATGCAAAGTTCCAGGAGTTTTTTTTTTATCTCAGGGAATATGTAGATATACACAGTGGAACTTGCCTTGTCAGACCACCCTTTCTGTCACTGAAATGTGATCTCTCAAGACAGGTGATCTCTCAAGACAGGTGATCTCTGTATTAGCTTAATGAAGATTTGTTTCTTTTCCTTTATCATGTGAAAAGGAAAACATATTAGGGAAGCCTAGCTATTACACTCACCTCGACTATCTGACCATTTGATACTACAGCTATGATATCAGCATCACGAATTGTACTCAGTCTATGAGCGATGATCAATACAGTTCTACCTACAAATATACACACGAACAGATTTTCTTAGATTAGTAATCAGAAATTGATCTTAATATTTGTTTTAGTCCTATTTCAAGTCTTCCCAACAATTTTTCACTTATACAGAGAAGTCACCAGCTACAAAGGAAATGCCACAAATTTTTACCTGTCCTATGGACTTATGCCAATGCCATGCCTACTCGTATTGTGACACTAGACCTTGGCTTTAAATCTCATTTACATATTTTGCCAAGCGCTTGGACAGTATTTACTTTGTTTCAGAATGCTGCAAGCCAGTAATCAATTCAAGGTCCTCGTACTTATAGCGGCAAACACTTGATCCACTGGGCCACTGTAAGTGATATACATTGAAACTTGTATATAACGACTCCTTAGAGACACAACAAAACCAGTCTTTATTGGGAGGTGGTCTTTATATAGAGGTTGATTTGTACACAAATGATACTATTGGGGACAGTAAAAACAATCTTTATGATCAGGTGGTCTTCATACACAGGTAGTCACTAAAGCAGGATTTACCGTACATCTTTTAAAGTGATTAGGCCTAATAAGTACAGTAGGACTTCGTTCAAGGGACCACCCTGAAAAGTTTGATACATCAGGACTTCGACTCATGGATGGTAACTGAGAACCATACGTTTTTAGTTTCACAGGTTCTATAAGGTGTATATGACTGCTTCGAAACCATTTAAGAAGATATGTATGGTCATTATGATTAATAATTAGTGCTAAATTTAACTAAATTTTCTTGAAATTAAAACACTGAGAGTTTATGAGAAGGAGAAAAATTATTATGGGACGATTTTGTACTCATGCAAATTTTGACTTCAAATTATATCTAGGAATTTTCATTCTTTTTATAGAAATGGGCCCAAAGATTTATTCAAAACATCGAGAAATTCGACATAAAAAATTCTAATTATAAAATGTTTATAAGTAGAGTTAAATAACAAAATTATTCGGGACTTTGTGAATAGTTCGAAACATCGAGAAATTTGACTCACTGAAGTTCTACTGTATTACTATCTCATTGAATCCTTCCACTATAAAATCAAGTGCAGTCTGATGATATAAGTAAAAGCATTAGTGTGGTTTTGTATTTATTATATTCCCCTTATTCATTAAATTGTTTACAAAAATTTAAAATCCATTCCTCTTTTAATAATGTTATCAAATATTTTGGAATGAATGGAATTCTATTTAGAAAGGCATTTCCAGCAGAATTTCTGTACCCAACTGCAGTGCAATATGATGCTAATACATACTGTACATGCATATTGTACTCTGTATTATAACGGTATGATTATACATTCATCTAAGTTTGCCAGTTTTCTTGCGGAAGGTTGGTGGTCTTTACCCAGGTAACCGGGGTTTCTCCACCACCAATAAAAACTGGACGCCATCATATGACTGAAAGATTGTTGAGTATGGCGTAAAACAAACAAAAAATCAAATCAAATCATTATACATTCATCTAATAAAAAGATTTAAAGCATATTTTCTAAGATAAATGAGCTACAGAATAGGAACTGATGCAGAATATTTTAACTCATTGGCCCCTATAGATACATTTGAACTCACCCATTTCAAAGAATGGTAAAGTCCACTGTCAGAATTTGGGAGTGTATGATTTTGAATCTAAATAGTGCAAAAATTTCTCATGCAATATCAACTTGGTCACCCCTAAATTATGACAGTAGACCATGCTATCTATTGATCTGGATGAGTCTAAATGTGACCTCAGGGGTTGATGAGTTCATGTGCAATTACAAGTAAGAACAAACTGTAAATGTAGCAAATGTGATGGTGACCTAATGATGCTAATGACCATAATTCAATTAAATGTATCGTCAGCTGCATCTCCAAAGATATCATACATAATGAACAACTTTGTACAGGAGTTAGAAATGATAAGACAAACCTTTCACAACATTATCTAGGGCATCTTGTACGATCTTCTCTGATTCCGCATCCAGGGCACTAAACGAAAGAGATGATAACAATATGAACTTCAAATATACACATGTTAGGCAGTATATATACAGTAAAATGTCCTTGTCTGAAAGTTCGTGGGATCACCCATATAACTTCGAAAGATAACCAAAATTTTTGCCAGATATAGACAATTTGAGTTTGTTTGAATGACGTTTTGTACCCTACTCAACAATTTTTCAGTTATATGGTGGCGGCCAAGCTGTTTTTATTGGTGGAGGAGAGGGTCCAGTTACAGTGTACCCAGGAAGAGCACCATTAAACTGGAAAACTTTCTCAAAAAATCAGCTTAAGTTCCAGCAGAACTCGAACCTGCACTGACTAGATGGTCTAGTCACTCAGCCACAGAGGTTACATGTATAAACTTTAAAGCAGTCCAACAGATGTCATGCATGACATCAAATGCACTCAAAGGGTTTAAAAATGTATCCTTCAGGATCCTATGTAGGAAGATTTGTATTATAAACATCATATTTTGACAAATATAAAAACATTTGGAATTTTTTCTTCTTTTATTTTTAGTTACATTTCAAATATCATTAATGAAAGAAAACTTTACCTCGTTGCTTCGTCCAAAATCAGAATTGATGGATCTTTTATCAGAGCTCTGGCTATGGCAATTCTTTGTTTCTGGCCCCCAGATACAGTCACGCCTCTCTCCCCCAGCACAGTTTTATAACCTTTAGGAAATGACATTATAAACTCATGGGCATTGGCCATCACTGCAGCTTCTAAAACCTGAAATCAGAAAATCTGGTTTTGTTTTGTTTGATTTTCAGCCATGGATTAATTAACATATGGAGACTTTTAAAAATATATCAATGTATGTCTTTATTCTGTAGGGCAAGTTTTACAAATAGACCTTTGCATCTTATTGGATGCAGGGCGAGAAAAATGTACTTTTCCACTCGTTTTGAACAAGTGAAAATGGCTTGGGGACGAGTAGATAGGATTGGGTACTCGTCCCCAGTGACGAGTGATTTTTCTTCTAGATCTGTAACATCTGACTTTTTAGCCTCTAAAACTTTCCATGCAGACGACGCTTTTAAAATCCCTTACTGCCATTTTAACTAACTATAAGTTCCATTCCAGAGAAATAGTTAGACTTAATGGTTCCATAAAAGTTTATAAAAAATTGGGACAAGTCGAATGTGTCTAGGGACGAGTGGTTTTCAAACTTTTTTTCTCACCCTGGGATGTCTTATGATTTTGGGTGGCAAAATAGTACAGATTCTTGCAAAATTTAAAATTACATTACAGAAACTGATTGCTATTGGACATCATATTTCAAGAATCTTTTTCATTTTAATCCCACTATTTCTGGACCATATGGTCTATATTATATTCATTGATTTTTTTTTCCTGGTTCTACAACTTGTATTTGTAGAAATCTTAAGCACTATTTTTTTAAGTAGAAAAAGTTTAATTAGAGCCATCAGTTATAATGGAATATTTTCATGATGCCCGTAATTCTTTTGTTGTAATGAGACGGCCTACCTCTGTGTCTGTAGCATTAGGTCTGCCGTATCTGATGTTCTCCATAATGCTGGTCGCAAACAATACAGGCTCCTGACGAAAAAGAAAATGTAAATGTAGCAAACATTGAGTTGAGTGGTTCTCAGAATGTGGTCTCACAAGACAGGTGGTCTCTCACAAGAGTGGTCTCTCAAAACAAATTTTACTAACAAACAAGAGTACTTGCAAGGCACACACATATGTACCTTAAAACCTGCTTTAGTGACCACCTGTATATAGAGACCACCTGGTTACTAAGACTGTTTTATGCTGACCCCATTAGTACCATTTGTGTACAAATCAACCTCTATATAAAGACCACTTCCCTATCAGGACCGGTTTTCTTGTGCCCCTAAGGAGGTCATGATAATTCTATTCAAGTTTCACTGTACCTTAAATCAATCCATAATATATTTTACATTTCATTGGTCATGTTTATCAATATATTTTGATATTGTTTATATCCCACCAAAATGTTTTTACTTACAGGACAATGTCAAAAATGTGTCCCTACATCATGGACATACCCCAGTACAATGAGAACTCTTTAAGGTGTCATGCAGATCCTATAGCCAGTGGTCAGCAGTAATCATGAAATATTTCAATTATCCTATAGGGCAAGTAGACTGGAAATCTCCTTGTCCAAATGCTAATATCACTGGTCAGAAAATTAAATGTATCATATATACATGTAGCTGTTGTTTGTTAACACACTGTTTTTAAAGTATCTGAAAAGAATAATTATTTTCAACAAGATGTGTTTGTGGAACACAAATGGCCCTGGTCTGAACAAATTGAATATTGCACTTTATATGTAAGCGGGACAGAATTACGGACAGACAGACAAACAGACAGACAAACAGACAGACGATCCAAACACTAGATGCCCCTGATGGACCTTTCAGGCCGGGGGCATAAAAAATGTTATAGAATCTCCACTGCATTGGGTGTCAGTCCATAGTACACGTCAAAATTTGTGATACTTCACTTACTGCTAGCGACATGTTCATATTAGTGAGAATTTCTTGGCAGGATGTAATGATGTAATACAGTGGAACCACTCCATCTGCCCCCCAAATGTGGTCTCTCAAGACAGGTGGTCCCTTAAAAGAGGTTATATCTATAGACTTATTTTGTTTTACTGAGTGGTTCTCAGAATATGGCCTCACAAGACAGGTGGTTTCTCACAAAGGTGGTCTCTTAAGACAGGTTTCACTATCTCATGACAAAAACTACACTACTTGATAGGCACATATCCTTAAAACTCCAAACCAATGTAGGGTAGTCAATTGTGAAAGCGATTACTAACCTGATTGATAAATCCTATAGCTTTACCCCTCAGCCATGTTGGATCAAGATCTTTCAAATCCTTGCCATCTATTGTTATTTTTCCACAGGATATATCGTAAAATCTCTCCAGCAATCCAGCCACAGTGGACTTACCTGGTCAACAAAAGAATAAAGGTATAACATTCTTATTTTACACTGGAACCTGCCTTGAGAAACCACCCCATATGCCACTGAAATGTGGTCTTACAAGACAGATGGTCTCAGAAGAGGTTTTGTCTAAAGAGGTTTTCAAAATGAGGTCTAAGAAGACAGGTGGTCTTTCATGAGAGTTGTCTCTCAAGACAGGCTCCACTATATTTTAAAGATTAAGACTTTCAATTAGACATTTTACTTAACAAGACATGTTGAGTCATTGAACATCCACCCTGCAAACAAAAGGCTTTGGGTTTGAATCTCAATTGGGACATATCTAAGAAGACCTTTAAATACAGCGAATGTATCTGTTCTTTTACCAAGTGCTGATTAAGCCGATCCGGCTCAGTTGGTAGCATGCTCGACTCTTGATCGTGAGGTTGTGAGTTCGAGTCCTGCTGGCAGCAGGTTGTTTTCATGTCTTTTGGGATAGTAAAAACCGAGGCCTTGTGTCACAGTAGGTGTCAGCACGTTAAAGAACCCTCACTGCTCAATGGCCGTAAGTGTCGAGCATAGGCCAAAATTTAAAGCCATTCACCGGCAATTGTTGACGTCTCCATATGAGTGAAAAATTCTTGAGTGGGACATTAAACAACAATAAACAAACAAACAAAAAAACCAAGTGCTGATCAAATATGACCTTAAGATTGTTATTCTACCTTCAAAGAGTCTCTTCACTGTCTTGATGTAAATTTACATAAATACATACATGTACAGCACATGTACCATATATGAACGTGTCAATTTCTGTCACTCAAACTTCAGCTCACAACATTTCCCTATCAACAAGCATTCTGATAGTATCAATGAATTAATACCTGTCCCCTATTTCTAAAACCATTATTAAGAAAATGGTGAGCAATTACAAAACCTCAACCAAAATCTTAACCAGATGGACTGATGGATGGATACATGTACAGAACCTAAAGTCCATGTTACCAAAATGTGACATTTTGTGCCGTGGTGTCTCAGAAAATGCCCATTTGTTCTTAATTTGTAAAAACATGGAAATATATAGAAGCTGTCAATTCTGTTATATCAATGAAAATAACAGTATGTATGCTCATTCTCAGCAAAATTCTATCGCTAGGTGAAGTTCTTGGAATAACGATGGTAATTAAAAGGCAGTTTGACTGTATTTTGGCAAACTCTATATTTTAGTTTCTCATGCCAACAGAAAAAAAAAGTCAGTTTCAATATACAATGTAAACGGGGTTTGTCTCTTTCAAAAATAAACAAATTTTGCCAGTAACAACAGCCAATGATAGTGAAAGCATATATACAATGTCATTAACATCTAAAACAAAGAGAAGCCAACATTTACGTACCTCCACCAGATAAACCGACTAATGCCACAACTTTTCCTCCGGGAATAGAAAGGTTGAAGTCCCTTAAAACAACCTGAAATAACAAATCAAATTATTAAGTCTGCATTATGCCCCTTATTCATTCTGAATTATTTACAAAACCTTTTGTTCATTTGCATTTACAAACACAGTAAAGATTTACTTTAACCAGATCCCTTTATCTTCTTCCATTTTCTAATTTTTTTTTTCTTCATTTTTCATGCATTCTTAAAAACAATATTAAGTTTTATTCTACTATTACCGGTATATTTTGGAATTTGTCAAACACTGCCAAAACTGTATTTATTCTCTACTTCTTATATATATATATTTTTATATATATATATATATCTGTCTCTCAATTAATTTGGACTGGATAAAATCAGTAAAAGTGGGTGGGTGCTTGATGGGTCCAATTAATAGTCAAAGTGACATAAATCAGTTAATTTTTTATAAGGCACAGTGGTAAAATTGTTGTAGTCATTACCAAGGACACCTATCAACAGAATTCTGTTGATGGATGGCTACAGATAAACTGTTCCTTACAGTTTTTCATTGTCAACCAGCTAGAAAAGATTCTTGATTGTATGTAAAATAGGGGGAGGGGCGCTTATAGGGACATGGGCGATTAATGGGTAGAATATGGTATTTTCCCATGGGAGATTTTCATATCTCTCCCTAGGTATTATACAACTTTAACAGAACATTCAGGTATTTTTTTGTGTGCATGTTACCAGTTAAACAAGATATCTCTCCTTCACCAGAAAAATAATAAAAATTTTGATAAAAAGTAGATGTATGAGAAAAAGGATCAATCATCATGTTGCAGGAGAGACAAAGAAATCTCAGTCCAAGTGCACATATCAATCATATGATATAAACATGTATCAATGACCAGGCTTGAACAGTCACAGATACAATCTTCTCCCATTGTTCATAGATTTTTCCTTCATTTTAACTGGGAATGATTTCCTTGTCAACCCCTAAGGTATTGACAAGCTACACTCGGCAAGCCTCGAGTTTGCCGTTCAAGAATCTTACCCTCGTATTGAGATTTCTTTGTCATACCCTCAAGGTAGGGGTCGATTCTATTAAACATTGGCACATGGATTGAGATTTCTTTGTCTCTCCCACAAGATGGTGATAGGTCGTTTTAGTCTATATGAAATATAATGTGTTTTCAAACAATCCCTTGCCTCTGAATTTTTTATCTACTGGTTGTTTTTATATCTGTAGATGCTATGTGATAAACACAATACCAGTCAAACAAATTTTTAGGAAGAAAAATAAATTTTCTCCAAATGATACATATGTATTTTGACATACAGGTTGGCAGATCATCACATATAAAGGTCAATTAGTTCATGTTGATCAAAGGCTAAAATAAAAAACCAGTTAGATGGAGTCTTTGTTTTGCTTCAGACACAATTAAACAAAGAGGTATGCATACATTGAAAGGAAATTTCATGTGTGTGTGTGTGTGTGTGTATGTGTGTGTGTGTGTGTGTAATTTATATATGGAGTTATGTAAGACTAAGTTATCTTAAAAATCCCATGAAAATACTACCCATATGGGGTTGGAAATAAAAAACCCAGCTACCTTGCCATATTTTCAAAACAAGTTTTAAGAATCATATAATTTGTTTTTTAGATGGCCGTACTCTCCTGTTTGATAATTTAACTAATTTTGTTTTAACGATTTGATCCAATGTATCATATCTACAGGGAACACATTACACACAGGCACATTATACGTATGTACATACTGAACTACTGTATAACTGACAATGCTCCATATTTCCTCTGAAATAAATGACGTTAATGATTTTTTTAAAAGACAAATTCTTTTGATGAATTATGATTGAAGTGTCATTCTATACTGGTCAGAGACCAATTCTCGACAACTCGTTTTATTTTACGTAATATTTTCTGGTTTCTCAGAGAAATCATTTTTTTTTTTCGTTCGGAAATCAGAATATTGTCTTGTCCAGGAAATACAAAAAAAAAAACCTGTAAAAGAATGCACATGTTTGCACACTACCAGATAAAAAGAGTTGGCGAGAATCGGCACTTGGCGAGAATTAGCGACTGACCAGTATACATCATGTACATGTGTGATGTTTTAAAACAAACCTGGTCTTTTCGTGTTGGGTAGGAAAATGTGACATTGTCAAATTTGATATCCCCGTTTAAGGAGTGATATGGAATGCTTTTTCCACCAGTTAAAGGTATAGATGGTTCTTCATTTATAAACTGAAAATAAAGTTAGAAATGAGACACATCTAAAAAAACAACTAAAGACCCTTCAATGAGTTCAATTTGTTTGTTTATTGTTGTTTAATGTCCCACTCAAGAATATTTCACTCATATGGAGACGTCACCAAATGCCAGTGAAGGGCTTCAAACTTTGGCCTATGCTTGACACTTACAGCCATTGAGCAGTGAGGGTTTCTTTAACGTGCTGACACCTACTGTGACACGGGACCTTGAGTTTTACTGTCTCATCCGAAGGACAGGAAACCAACCTGCCACCGTCGGAAATCGAACTCACGACCTCACGATCCAGAGTCGAGCACGCTACCGACTGAGCCAGGCCGGCTCTTCAATGAGTTCAAGGAAATTGACATATACATGATATATACTGCGGCAAATGGTATGCTTGTCCAAAGCACACGTCAAAATTTTATATAATTGGAAAATTCTTAGCAGACAAAGAACAACACAATAATAAACAAAGTCTAAACTCTACCACAGGAAGCTGTGTCAAATCAAAGGGAGACAATTCATAGTAGATTCCAAGAAAAAATCACAGCTAAATTAATTATTACAAACATTTTCATTTCCTTTTTCTTTTTTTTAATTAAACATCCTGCCACAAAACTATCCTTTACCTCAAATACCCTGGCACCAGCACTCATTCCCTTGACAACATTACCAAACAACATGGACATCTGTGCTAATGATCTGAAAATCAAATTTCACTTTTATGAAACTTTTCTTCTTTATTTTTTAGTGATGAAACAAAAATATAGGCAGAATATTTAACATAAAGTAATCATTAAGTTTAGAATTAGCAAATTAATGATTTTTAGCAAATAACAAATTTCAAAATTAGGTTTGTAAATAAAGAAGTCAAACCTTTCAATTGTCTGTGATGCAACAAGAAATGACATGAGATCTCCTGCAGATATTTCATGACTAGACATTAGATATCCACCAGTAAACAGAGTACCTAGTACGATACCTGTAAACAGAAATAAAACAGTGTACCCATTACAATACCTGTAAACATAAATAATAAACAGCGTACCTAGTACGATACCTGTAAACAAATATAGTAAACGATGTACCCACTACAATACCTGTAAACATAAATGAAACAGTGTGCCCATTTTCAATGACTGTAAACAGAAATAGTAAACAGTGTACCCAGCACAATACCTGTAAACATAAATAATAAACAGTGTACCCATTACAATACCTGTAAACATAAATAATAAACAGCGTACCTAGTACGATACCTGTAAACATAAATAGTAAACAGTGTACCCAGTACAATACCTGTAAACATAGATAAAACAGTGTACCCATTACAATACCTGTAAACATAAATAATAAACAGCGTACCTAGTACGATACCTGTAAACAAATATAGTAAACGATGTACCCACTACAATACCTGTAAACATAAATAAAACAGTGTACCCATTACAATACCTGTAAACAGAAATAGTAAACAGTGTACCCAGCACAATACCTGTAAACATAAATAATAAACAGTGTACCCACTACAATACCTGTGAACATAAATAGTAAACAACGTACCCAGTTCAATACCTGAAAACACAAATAAAGGCCTTTTATGACAGTGGTCTCACAAGACAGGTGATCTTTTATAACAGTGGTCTCACAAGACAGGTGGTCTTTTATAACAGTGGTCTCACAAGACAGGTCGCCTTTTATGACAATGGTCTCATGAGACAGGTGGTCTTTTATGACAGTGACCTCACAAGACAGGTGTCCTTTTATGACAGTGGTCTCACAAGACAGGTGGTCTTTTATGACAGTGACCTCACAAGACATGTTGCCTTTTATGACAGTGGTCTCACAAGACAGGTCAGTGGTCTCACAAGACAGGTGGTATTTTTTGACAGTGGTCTAACAGGACAGGTAACCTTTTATGACAGTGGTCTCACAAGACAGGTTCCACTGTACAATGCAGTCACAATTACCTACCATTGAGTACAACATTAGACAATCCCTGAAACAGACCAATGCCGACGCCCAGTTTTATATTCAATCTTCTTGACTCTTCTACTTCTTGAGAGAAAATTCTGTAAAATAAAAAATTTCATATATTTCAATAATCTGATTTAAAATTTTGTATAATTGAAAAATTTCAATATATATATACAATGTTCCGTTGTATCAGTTAATTAGATACATTGCATAATTAGATGCACATGACAATTGTTCAAAACAACTGACAAGTGTCTATTTCACCCCACAAAGTGATTCTGCTACAAATAAAATAGTGCTTGTCTCCAGTTATGTTGTTGATCTAATAAACCCTTTCACGATAACTGCATTCCTACTAACCTCACCTGCGCACTTAACACTTCTGAGTGGTAGCAATAAGTTTCGTATTCAACACAAATCATACTCAATGAAATTCCAATCGTACACAGGAAACAATTAGTCTTTAACTGGGTACTAATTGTCATGGGTATGAAATGTTTTGAGCACAAAACTTCTTGACACCACTCGGAAGTGAATGTGCGCATGGTGAAATTAGTAGGAACACATTTATCGTGAAAGAGTCTATTTAAACATGTTAAAATCAATATTTTATATATAAAAAAAGTTTTCTCTGTATACAATTAAGTAGATAAAGTCTGATAAAACAAACTTTGTAAAACAAACATTCTGAGAGTACTGAAGAATCAATATACAGTCAAACATGTCTAAAAAAAGCCACACAAAGGAACAGGCAAAAGCAGTCATTATAGACAGGTGACCTTTATAAAGAGGTTTATTCATTATCAAAAAATGTTAACAAAGTTTATGTTTGAATGGTCTTTGAAAAGCAGATGTCCCTTATACAAAGGTGGCCATTAATGCAAGTCATTATTAAGTGAATGGTGAGCAGCTTTATCCAAAACCTTAAGTGGACAGACTGACAGATGGACGCAGACAAGACCAATGGTCCCCCTCCCTCTGGTTCCAGTGGTATATAGAGAGACTAATTATGCACATAAAAAAGAGGCTCTTGTGAGACTGCTCTTGCGAAAATTTAAGCTAAAATTAGTATGATATAAATTTGTTTTAATAGAGTAGGAACTAGGTTACCATACTTCTAATTATACATAACTGACATACATTTCACACATGATGGCATTCATTTTATGTAAATGATTTCTTTATTCAATTATTCTGATTTCTATAATGATGTTATAGGCCACATTCAACAGTTTTACAGTGATACGGTAACAGCCATTTTGTTAATGTTGGAGAAGAAACCTGTTTACAATGTACACGTACACCAGAAAGGACCAACAGCGTTCTACAAGTAATCTGGCAAACTTTCTCACAACTGAAACCCTCGCTTTTTGACAATTTCAGCTAAGGTTTTCAATAGGGCTCGAAAAACCCCTGTTGACTAGTGGTGAGAGACTAAGTGGTTTAAAGTGAGATGCTCTATTCACTCTCCCTCGAGATTTCTCCCAAATTTCTTATTTCTCACTGAAATTATTGCAGGCAATGCCTCCAAACTATTAGAACAATATACAATTTGAGCACTAAAAGTAAACTCAAATTGACAGTATCATAAGTAAGTTATAAGTAACTTATGCTTACTTGTATCAAAAGTAAAATATGCTTACTCATTTTCTTTTGTTTCCATGGCAAATGCTCGGACAGTGCGGACATTTCCGATAGCCTCATCTGCAACTGCGGTGGACTGAGAAACCTGTAGGACACATCAAAGACAAGATCATCACATGTTTCTAAATACTTGTACTTAAAAAATAATAAAGCAATCAGTCATTGTATCTTTTCTCAATACATGTATCGCCTTGTCACTTTGATTCAAGTCTAACATGCATGACTCTGGTATGATTACATGATTTTCATATCATATGTAGATTTCATGTTATGAGTAGGTAGTTTTTACAATTTTAAGAAGTTTTAAACTTCTTTGAATCAAGAATGCTGCTCGGAATATTGTGTGCACTAATCATTTTGCAGAAAAATTTCAATTACCTATCAGCATTGTTATACATGTATATGCAAATTATGGATTATACACTCAGAAACCATTATATAAATATTTGCTATATTCGCAAATTCATGAGCTGAAAAACAATGGACTCTTCTGTAAATCAATCAGTCATGTATTGTTACCGCACGTCTAAAAAAAGAAGAAAAAGTAGTCCCAAATGTCAAAAATTTTAAAAGCATTTTGATTGGCTAAAAATGAAACACAGCACATTCCATTTAATTTGCATTGAGTTGTATTTTCAATAAGTTAAAAATATCAGTGAAAAATATCAATGAAAAATATAGATTATATTTAACTGATAACTTTAATAAAAAAAGTAATAAAATGTGTCTTTACGGAGTGAATGAGTCAATAAAAACCATTTTTTACCACATTTATACAGGTGTAAGATTCAATAGCTTTGATACCTGAGCTTGAGCTGCTTTTGATAAAGATCTTAATCCAGATCCCATGAAGCTCCCGACAACAATAATTGCTGGTATGACAGTGACCATGAGTCCCGTAAGTTTTGGTGATATCGTGTACAGAGTAAAGACACAACCAATGGTCTGAAATATAAAGTGAATTGATTTTCAGAGTAGATTCTACTCAATGAATGATAAGGTGTGATAAAAAACATTACAATGTATATGTACATTCATGTAATTTTTCTGTCATGTTAAAACTTGACACACTGGAACCTGTCTTGAGTGGCCACTTTCAATAAAAGACCACCTGTATTTTGAGACCACAATTTGAAAGCCATTTGGTTAAATAAATATTCGGATAAAGCTTCTTTTGAGAGACCACCTGCCTTGTATGACCACATTTTTGTGGCAGATGGAGTGGTCTCTCAATACAGGTTCCATTGTAGTAATAAATTTTACACAGATATCCTTTATCACATGCTGGAATATTTGTGACGATTACCATAAACATCAAGTTTCTATATTTACCTGCGCACTTGCTCTGAGTCCCTGAGAAATCACTAGTTTGAATGAGCTTTTGAAATCTTGTATATCTGAAGTTAATCTGTAAAATAAAAAAAATAGTCTATGGAATCTACTACTCTCTGCATAATCCCTAGACACATGTATGTTGGGAATCCCGATAATCAATGACAAACAAAAGAAAGGGCCAAAACTCTGTATTCAAACTTTTTAAACAATTAAAAAAAATATGTTAAATATATGGTATGGAGAAAGGATTTTTTCTTAGAAAGTGGGCATTTATTGAGACAAACATGATAAATATAGTACCAGTATTTGGCTTTCTCCAAGAAAAATATCTGAATCACAATATCAAATATACCATTAGACAGACCAGTGAAATTCATTAAAATCTTAAAAAAAATCACTGCACCTGGTAAACCAAAACACTCACCTATCAATGAGCTCCCCTGTTTTATGGGTGTCAAAAAACTGCACATCCTGTCTGAGCAGAGATTCAAACAGCCTAACTCTGAGTCTGGCTGCCACGTTCTCACCAACTGTGGACAACAGCGATATATAGCTAAACGTAAGCAAACCCTGAAATAACAGAAATATACATTCAAGTCTATTTGCATCATTCACTTCTAAATAAAGCATTGGTCAAGGCTAAGTCACTGAACCTACCGTAAGTAGAGTCCATTGATTTTCTGAGCTAGATGAGGCCATCCAGAAAAACTTTATGTTTGCTGTAATGCGAGTGGGTCACTCAAAACCCTGCAACTCAAATTTTTTATTGCCATTCCGGGAATTGTTTTTTTCTTTTATATTTACCAGGCTTCCAGTATGTTCACATTGTATTGTACATGTACAGTGTATATGGTTTACATTTTTCCAAAAAAAAAAAGAAATCCTACCTACCTATTCACAGTAAAAAATCAAACTAACAATTTCAGAATGGCCTGATTTCAATTTGCTCAGTACTTAATTTGATTTCAGATACTCTTCATACAGTGGCCACCACCATCTAAAGATCATGGTTATGGTACCCATACAATTGACTTGGTTTGAGGATTTAATTTTTCAGAATGTATGTAACCAAAATAAAAACCATTCTATTTTTAACTGACCATCCATAAACAAGATGTTAACACACATACGATGCCCCATGTAACCACTAATCCCTACCACCTCAGGACCACAAACCTCATCATTCACTTGGTGTGGTTACAAGCCTCAGGACCATAAACCTCATCATTCTCATGGTGTGGTTACAAGCCTCAGGACCACAAACCTCATCATTCTCATGGTGTGGTTACAAACCTCAGGACCACAAACCTCATCATTCTCATGGTGTGGTTACAAGCCTCAGGACCACAAACCTCATCATTATCATAGTGTGGTTACAAGCCTCAGGACCACAAACCTAATCATTCTCATGGTGTGGTTACAAGCCTCAGGACCACAAACCTCATCATGCTCATGGTGTGGTTACAAGCCTCAGGACCACAAACCTCATCATTCTCATTGTGTGGTTACAAGCCTCAGGACCACAAACCTCATCATTCTCATGGTGTGGTCCTGAGGCTTGTAACCACACAAACCTCATCATTCTCATGGTGTGGTTACAAACCTCAGGACCACAAAACCTAAGCAATCATAATAGAGCTTGGACAAAAACCTCTATGTGCCAAATGCTGGGTTAGGGTGTGGCATTGAGGGGGGAGGGTGTTACTGATGTCAATAAAATCTCTACAAAAACCTCAAGTAAATGACCACTGTCTCAAACAGGTTTAGCCAAAAAGTTACATGCCACACCTCCACACGGTAGTAGGCCCTGAAATACTCATGTAGCTGGGTGGCAGTTGCAAAAGGCATGTTTTTAGCACCTTAAAAATATCCATATCTAGTGGCTAAGGGAAAACAGCCTGACAGAAAGGCCCTGTTTCTCCCGGTTGGGGTTTATGTAGGACCAAAAACCTCACATTGTAAAGACCAAACGAATTACAAAATCCCTAAAGACAAATTTTAAGGGCCTTTTTAATTACCTGCCAATGGGCATAAATATGATATGTGAGGTAAAGTGACAAGTATCTAAGTGTGGTATAACTTACTATGAGTGAACATGTAGTGGGTTCTGGGTTTGAATCCAAGACTGGGCAACCACATTTTTTATCTTTGGAAATTGTTTCCGTACTATTTATTTTATCATTGAGGAATTGCTATCCATTAGTGGTATTAATGTTTTCCAATTTATAAATAGCACCAAGACTGCATTTTTTGTTGTTGCTTTTTTTGATAATATTAATAATTACCTGTATACTGTAGTAGGCCAGAAGTTTGATGGCAGGCTTTTTTATTTCACTGATAAAATCTGAGACATTTTCCTTGGTCAGTTTGGACACTACATTGACCACATCACCTAGCAAAAGTGGTATCTGAATATTGACCATTGCAGCAGCTAGGGAACTCTGAAATAACAAATAAATAAACATTAATGGCCTATACAGATTTACATTTTGGTCAGTCAAAAGAATTCTGACAGCAGAAAAATCATAGCATGACTGAAATACAGTAAAACCTGTATATAGGGGCCACCCAAGGGACCAGAGAATATTGACCTTTATGTGCAGGTGACCCTTATACACAGGTTCAAGTTAGTTGAAGTATGCAGTCAAGGGACTTTTCTAAAGTGGCCTTTATAGACAGGTGATCCTTATATAGAGGTGGCCGCTATAGCAGATTTTACTGTACTTCCTTACTGTATGTATGCCAACCCAATTATTATAAATAGTATAAATTATGAATGAATTATTGTGTTGTTATAGATAAGACAAAAGAATACATTTTGTACATTTGTAAAATTTAAATTGTGTAAGAAGTTCTAAGATATGTGCTTCCTTTCTATGATAGACATGATGCAAGTGAGCTTTGTTTTGGATGAAAACGGACGGACGGACGGATGGACGGACGAACTTATGTCCCTCCAGGGGATTTGAGTTTGGATAGAAGAAAGTTTAACTTCATTATATATACATAAAAAAAAATTAGGTTACACTCAACAATTTTTTCAGTTATATGGTGGCGGCCAGTTTCTCGCGTTGAAGGAGAGATATTGGTTACGATGTACCCAGGAAGAGATGACTGGCCTTCCGCAAGTAAACTAGATTAATTTCTCACAAAATCAGCTTGGGTTCCAGTGGCAGTGGGGCTTGAACCCGCGCTGACTAGAAGTAAGAGACTTCCTAGTTTAGAGTGAGATGCCCTAACCACTCAGCCCACATACTGTAAATATAATATCCACCCAAATCAATAAACTGTGGTCTACTGTCATAATTCAGGAGGAACAAGTTCATATTACATGTAAAATTATCATGAAATTTCTATTCTAAATCATATACCACTGAATTCTGACGGTGGACTTAATCAATCTTTGAACAGGTCCAAATGTAGGGGTTGATGAACTATTTAAAATTTTTATTTGCACTTTAAAAAAAAAAAAGAAAACAGAAAGAAACTTACAATTATCGCAGCCAAGAGATACCAAATATCTGGCCACAGAATATTAGCGAATTCCTTCCAGTCAAAATTAGCATCTGGTTCGCCATCTTCTTTTTGTACAATACGTGAGTGTTTAACTTTTGGAGTACAATCTGCAGTTTTTGAAAACTTAAATGTCATTAACCAATATCCACATGATCCCGACAAAGTATATTTCAATTTTGAGAGCACTGATAGCGTGTTATTTCTTCCATTCTTACATGTCATGTGTCGCAATCTTAAGCACCATGACGACAAATTGCTTACAGGGTGTCCAAAACGTTTCTGCGTTGTACATGTGTTTCTTTTGGCTACATACTGTAATATTCTGAAGAGAAAAGAAAAGTTTGCATATTATAGTTAATATATGCAAATTTAGGTACATGTACCATATTTTATATGTATAACAGTCTTGTTTGCAATTACTCTGATTCACTAACTGAAATGTTTGAGTTGCCTGTACGATGGCAGTTGTTGAGACGTCAGTACCAATTATGACGAGGATTCAATCCTCACATAGTTCATTTGGATTTGACTGAGGACTCACGGCAGGTGTGACCGGTTGACAGGGGATGCCTCTTTGGCACCTGATCCCACATCTTGATTTCCAGAAGATGGTGTTTGTCCAATTTGTATCTATATCCTGGACATCGTTAAGATATATACATTGGTATCTGAGATTTTTTATATGTTTATACATGTTATATTTCCTAAAAGAAAAAATCATATGTAGGTTATTGTTTCATATGATTAGGCATTGTCTATGAGAGAGGGATTAATATTAAAACTATTGAGAATCAGTATTTATTCATTATTGATTTGATTTCATATATTCAAAAGGTGTCAATAACTAAATAGTAATGTGCAATCATTTACGTGTACCCAATTATTAATCATGAAAGTTTCAAAAACATCGCCACTTGGGTATGCCTACTGTCATTAATGGTTACACATTAGTTATTACACAATGTCAGACTGTACAAGTGTGCGAAAAGAAGATTAAAATTCACCTTTCAGTGCGCAGAGAATTAATAGTCGATGTGCAGCGCACTGGCAAAATTTTGGCGACTAACATATTCATCTCTGCAATTTTGTAGATGTTGAATTCAACCACGAAAAGCTGGCTTAACTCAATGTCCTTTGACAACTGAATTCATGTTGTTATCTATATCATCATGGGGGCTGACATCTTGGAAAAGCTAGAACAGATATTTTCGTATTTTCAGATATTTTACTGAAAATACAGGACAAGATATGTTTTGAACAGTGAGATAGTTTCATAATAACCAATGGAAATAAAATGCAACATTATAAACATCGGCACATCACTAAGTATTGTATCTACAATTTTCATTTTGACTCGGGTTCGGGATACAAGAAATACTTCCCATACGGTTATTTCATTTCCGGTTGTAAACAGCTTATCGGTGATGTCAAGTTCCCAAGGTTCATCTTCCTCCTATGGAGCTCGTAGATTTACACAAGCAACGATGGGAAACTTTTTAACAGGATCAAAAGATAGTAAAAAAGGAAGCGTGAGTGAATACTTTGCTTGACATCTACAAAAATAAGACAACCGGCGTGTTTGCTGTGTGTCTGTTTTTATTTTTAGTTTGACGTTTTCGTATTTCTATGACAGCGTTGCTTGAAAACTCTTTTTCTTCATCTTCTTCAAGTTTACAGTAAACCTTCATTTAACTGGAGATTATTTACTGTTTTACATTTGCGCTGCATAACTTATATATACATAATATATACATATTAACAATTATACAAAATAAGTGAAATAAATGTGCAGTGACGTAAAATACTCTCAGATTGTGTCAACTCGTTTACAAATCGAAAGTAAAAATGTATCATTGAAGGGTCCGTCATTGAATATTAAGAAGGAATGCCATAGTACTTAGGCCTATATTAGCAGTATTTAAAGCCTTCCATCTCATGTTTGTGTGTTGTATAGTACCAAGTCTCTGCCAATTTCAATTTTTTTGGGTACCATTTGTACTGCTAGCCTCCTTATTCCAGTGGTATAAATGGTAACATAAAAATTGAAATGGACACAGTTGAAGAGGTTAAGTTTTTCACGGATTTTGTTTTTATTGAGGAAGAGATTGCGGATGAGGATAGGGGGTGAATTGATGTAGAACATATGCTTGGCGAATGAAGAAGACTAAAATTGAAATTACTTAAGGAAATATTTTCTATATATATAAAAATATGAATATCTTGAGCGGCGTGAAAAATTTATATAAGGTGGGGAAATGGGGGTATAGGAAAGTGACCGAAACTGTTTGGGTTTACGTGAGGGGCGCGTCGACGGAAGAGAAGCCGTCAGACGGAAGTTACGCCAGACGTTGAAGGAAGAACTCGGCGAAGCTTCTACCGAGATGCAGCGTCAATTAATTAAATCTCGATATAAAAAAATTCTACAAACGGATCTTTCTAAAGGCAAAGGCAACGTTATGATGATATGTACGGTTCTTATCTGGATTTTAGCGATAGTTTTAAACGTTTTTATAGGAGTTATAAAAAAGATGTCAGCCATCACATACATCGAGCACATCTTAGAGCATTATTAAATTATTTTAAAGGCGATTTCTTCTCTAAAATTTCTAAAGAATTAAGATTAGGCCCTGTAAAAATCCAAATTGATGTCAAACAGCGATTTGAACGATCTAGTGTAGAATCCATAACACAAGTTCATAAAACTCTGCAATATCCGATCTTAAGAGAAGACGAAATCGAAGGCATATTTAAACGCATGATCAAAGAGTTAATAGATTCGCTCGAAAAAACTGTTCAAGCGGGTTCGGGATGGGTCATCGAGAACGCGCAAATGATTTATTTACATTTTATCAAATACAGACCACTTTTAGGGTCCTCGTATTTTAAGTTGCCCAAGCAGATTGCTGATAAGAAGGCCGTTATAAATGTTCAAAACAAGGATCAGAGATGTTTTATGTATAGCGTATTAGCGTGTTTACATCACGACAATATCAAAGATCATCATTATAGACCTCAAAAATATACGCCGTTTGTCGATAGACACGATTTCGATTCCATCGATTATCCGACTCCGTTAAAGCAAATATCTAAATTCAAAAATCGTAACGGACTCGTCGTTAACGTTCTCGGGTGGACGGAACGTAGAGGTTTCTTCCCTTATTACATATCAGAAAATTTTCGCGATAAAGAAATTAATTTATTGTTATTAGAAGGTCCGGAAAATAAGTGGCATTACTCTTAGATTAAAAATAAGTCTTCCCACTCAAAAGATGGACACAAATCATATCCATGTCTTCGTTGCCTTAAAATACTATCGAGCGAGGATGTTTATAAAAAGCACATTGTCGATTGTCGTGGCATTAACAATCCGCCCATGAAACCCATCATGCCCGATGAGGGTAAAAACCTTCTAAAATTTAAGAATTACGGCAATAAACAGCCTGTATATGCCACGATCTATGCGGATTTCGAGTGTATTATTTCGCCTATCAATGAAGAGGCTGGCGATAAAACGACGAAGACGTCGCGTCATCAGCCTTCGGGATACTGTTATGTAGTCGTTTGGAGAACGGAGAAGGGTATCGATAAGATCGACGAACCTCAACTTTATCGCGGGGAGAATGTCGTGAAACATTTTCTAGAAAGTTTACGACGAGAAAAACAAAAGATTAACGACATTTTTTCTAAGAAAAAAGAGCTCTGTATGACCGACGAGGATAATAAAAACTTTGAGGAGTCTAAGCGATGTTGGATTTGCGGAGATGAATTTTCGGGGAACACGCGGTCTTCATTATGGGCTCAGAGAAGTAAACTTTTAAAGGAACAGGAAAAATTACTCCGTTTGACGTCTTTGGAGAAGGACGAATTAGAATGGTGTCGTGATCGTCACGATGCCATAAAAATTGAGCTCGACGAAATCATGAAAGAAATCAATGACGAGAAATTCGATTTCATCAAAGTCAGAGATCATTGTCACATTTCTGGTAAATTTCGAGGTGCGGCTCATAATAAGTGTAATAGATTATTAAGAAGGGTAAAACACATACCAGTCATCCTTCATAATCTTTGCGGTTACGATTCCCATTTAATATTATCTGAAATGGAAGTGGAAGAACCAATCAATTGCATTCTGATGAATTACGAAAAGTTTATCAGTTTTTCTGTCGGACCCTTGAGATTTATAGACAGTTTCCAATTCTTATTGTGCGGTCTCGAGACGTTAGCTAAAAATTTAAACCATTATCCCATCACGAAATCTATATTCGAGGATGCCTCGCTTTTAACGAGAAAGGGTGTCTATCCCTATGAATATATGAATTCTTTCGATAGGTTTAATGAAACCGCTCTACCACCGAAGGAAGATTTTTACAGTACGTTATCGGATACTCACATTTCTCAAAAAGAGTACGATCACGCTCAGACCGTTTGGGATCGGTACGGATGTAAGGATATGGGAGATTATCACGATTTATATTTAAAATCGGACACGGTCTTATTAGCCGACGTGTTTGAAGAATTTCGCAACATTTCTTTAAAACACTACGAATTAGATCCGTGTCATTATTACACCGCCCCCGGTTTGGCTTGGGACGCTGCGTTGCTCACCTCTAAAATTGAATTAGAGCTGCTCACCGATTACGACATGCATTTATTTATCGAAAAAGGGATCAGAGGTGGGATAACGTACGTTCCACAACGTTATTCTAAAGCGAACAATAAATATTTAGAAGATTATGATCCTGATCTACCCTCTAAGTACATCATGTATCTAGATGCTAACGCTCTTTATAGTGAAGCTATGACTCATCCTTTACCCTATAGAAACTTTGAATGGATTGATGAAGTACCAGACCCGTGTCATCCACCCGAGGGAAAGGGGTACATCCTCGAAGTCGATTTGGAGTATCCGAAAGAATTGCACGATGCGCACAACAATTATCCGCTCGCTCCGGAAACGTTAAAGGTCGACAGGAACGATCAATCCGAGTATCAGAAAGCGCTGATGAGCGAGTATGGGATGCGCGACGCAGGCCCCAAAAAGCTCGTCCCCAATCTACGAGATAAAAAGGAATACGTCGTGCACTACCAAACGTTAAAACTCTATCTGGAACTGGGATTAAAATTGACGAAAGTGCATAGAATTTTACAATTTGACGAAGAGCCGTGGCTTTCAAGTTACATCCATAAAAACACTCGATTGCGTCAACGGGCTAAAAATGATTTCGAAAAGGATTTTTTCAAACTCATGAATAATGCCGTGTTTGGGAAGACCATGGAAAATAAACGGAATAGAACCGAGTTAAAAATAGTTGGCGAACGATAAAGATAGAAAAATTCGAAAAATGACCGCTTTGCCCTCCTACAACGGGTTGACTAAAATTAACGACAACATGGCCTTTCTTCACTTTAAGCCGACGAGCGTTAAATTAGACAAACCCATTTACTGCGGCATGACGATCATGGATTTATCGAAAAGACACATGTACGGTTGGTATTATAATCATCTAAAAGCGAAGCATAAATGCAATTTACTCTTTACCGATACGGACTCTCTGTTAGTCGAAATTCAAATGGACGACTTCTATCAGGACATGCTTAAAGATCAAGACGAATATGATTTTTCCAATTATGAGGTCTTCCCGGGAAACAAAGATAAAAATAAAAAGGTGATCGGTAGATTTAAAGACAAATGCAGAGGAAAACTCATCAAAGAATTCGTCGGATTAAGACCTAAAATGTACGCCACTTTAATGAGAGACGATAGTGTTTCCAAACGAGCTAAAGGCGTGAAACGATCTGTCTTGAAATACACGATAGACTTTAACGATTATAAGGAGGCTCTCTTTCACGACGTCAAGATATCGCGCGAGATGCACAGTCTGCGTTCGTTTAACCAAACCATTTACGTGATCAAACAGGAAAAAACGGCGTTAGATCCTCTGGATACAAAAGTCTACATTCGAGAAGATCACATTCATACGTATGCATTGAAATAAACAATTTATTATTTATACAGATTAGACGTTCGACGTTTTCAACATACAACTCGGAAAATTTCACGTTGGGACACGGCAGGGATTTGATGACGTCGTTCGGTTGCCCGTCTTCGAACGTGTCTCCCTCGGCAAGTTCTTTGAGATGAATGTTAAGTAATTCCACTGGTTGCAGGTTTATGCTATTTTCCGGGAAGATGGTCCCGCCGAGAGAAAGGTTTTTGCCGATTCCGAGAATCTTGCCGAGTTCCGGCGAAATAGTGACCACCAAAGGGTCTTTACCATCAAATTTACCATCAAGTCTTACTCTCATCGTGTTTTGTCCAATACTGCTTTCTCGAAATATCTCACGAGAATTCGTCGTATGTCGTTGAACGTGTACGTTCCGGCGTGCACGGTATGGACTTTCTTCTGTAGCTTCGACTTTTTTGTACCGGAAGGAGACCTCGTCCACTCCACTTTGGTGTATTTTATTTCAACATCTTTTTTTATGTTGACAGACCATTCCAAAAATGAACGGACTTTACTCCTACGCGCCACTCGTCGTTCGCGTTGTCGATGTATCGAGATAATGTCACGGGTTTACCGATTTCCGTCACGAGATGAAACATGCTTTTTTATAACTATTTTTTTTTTAAATAAAAGATGAATGTTTACAAATACAGGGAGGATTTGGATTTGTCGTCTTTCGACATCTACGTCAATACGACTAAAAAGTTTCGTGTGTCGTTCGAGAATATTTTCGTCAAGTATAACAACCCGAACGTCTTCGAAGACGATGAAGATGTTACACCGGTGGTATCAGCATTCCGTAACGGGAGGTTTCTGGCAGAACCAGTTAAATTTCGCGGTGTGGTGTGCCACGGCCGGATGCGGCGTGACATTGGGAATGGGAAACGACAAACTGTCGAAATCGTTCTTTCTGTTTCACGTTTACTATCAAATCAGAAGGATCTTGAAGGAAATCTCAGTCCCCTTGCCCAGCGATTCCGATTTCAATCACTACACGAACACCATAGACGTTTCGGCGAAGGAATCTGTCGCGAATTCGGGGTGTCGGTCGACACGGATTGGAAAATCAAGGGAACCATCTTTGGAAAGTATAACATGAAATGGTCCATGTTCATCGCGAACCACTCGGAGGGATTCACGCTTCCGAATCTGGCCAGATTGGACGCGTCCATTCGCGTTTTCGCTTGGGTGGCTTTGGGTGCCCAAGGGCAAACGAGGGCCTCCATCGTGGACGCCGGTGCCACCTCGCTCGACGCCCAAAAACAATTTTTAGTCAACGTCAAGGATGCGATTAATAGACCTCTCGATTTACCCGCCGATATTTCACGCTACGAAAATTGTCTAAGATATGCAAATTCCAAACTCGACTTTGTCATCCACCCGGGACTTTACATGCTACCCAGCAACATGGAGCTGAAAATCGATAAAAACATCACCAATTATAATAACGAAATCTTGATCGCGCCCGAAAAGACAAAACCGAGAACGAACGTCGACCTTAACGCGAAAACGTTCACCCAACAGATTAAGCCATCACCACCTAAACAGATCAAACCATCACCACCTAAACAGATCAAACCACCGCCTAAACAACCGCAAAAACAAGACGATCATGAAAGTCAAAAGACTGCCGTTTTCGCTCTATCGTTATTTTCTTTTCTTCTCTTCGTAGAATTTCATTAACAACCAATAGACGACACCCATGCCCAACAGCCATAGATGTTCTCCCAACCAAATGGCTGTTTTGCCGAGCGTCGACAAGATCCAGGAAAGGATGCTGCCCACTATACCCGGCAACGCTTTGCCAATTTTGACCGCCAATTTCGCGAGCAGTTTTCCGACCGCAGCTAGCTGTTTCTTGAGCCATTCCTGTAATCCACCCTTGGGAGGAGGAGGTGACGGCGATTTAGTCGGTGTGACGTCCGGTATCAACAATTTGACCAAAAACACGACGGTCATTCCAATGGCGGTCAAGATGCTAAAAATGGTGATGCCTTGTTCTCTGAACAGTTTGGCGATTCTCTCTCTCAACGATGTCTCGTTGTTGAGCAGCTCCTCGATCGGTTCTTTTACGGCGGTCAATTGAGACTTTAACGACTTATTTAGATTATCAATACTATCGTTCGTGGCATCTATTAGGTCTTGGGTTTTGATATCTCTTTCCCGATGCGTTCTCTGTCGTCGGGGTTGTTTTCGAGGTCAGTTTTCCATTGCGACAACGTTCATTCTAATTCTGCTTTTCTGGATTCTTGAAGGGCTATTGAACCTTTAAAGGTTTGCAACTCTTCTGAGGACATGGAGAATCGCGTATTTTTCTAGTGTGTATGGGCATCTGACACGTTGTTTTGTCATTGGGCTCTATTCCGATACTATGAAACAGTTTAGTCAAAATCATTTTATTAGATAATAAATTTTTGTTTAAGTCATTGAATTATTAATCGTCGTCGTCTGAGTTAAGCTCATAGTCAATTTCGTCTATCATATCATCAAATCGCTTACTTTTCTCAACTAATTTCCTAACAGCGACAACGTCCACAGAAGGTTTAATGGATTCGTTTGTGGCTCCGATAAAAACAGAACTAAATGTTAAAACAGTAATAACTTTACAAGCTTTACCTATATAATCTGATGGGTCTAAAGCAACCATTCCCTTTTTTGTTTTTTTTATAAAAGTAGTTTTTATTTCTTCTTGATCCATTACAACTTTTGCATACATAACGGGAAATTTCTTCCCCATTTTTAAGAGCTCAAGATCATCAACTACGATGGGCTTCTTTCTACTATTCTCTTTAAAAACAGCCTTATATTTCTGGACTTCTTTTCTAATAAATTGTTTAATCTGTCGGATAACTTTCTCAAATTTTTCTTGTTCCTCTTTATGATCATGATCAAAAACTAATGATATAGTATAGGGCTTATATGCATCATTTACTCCATACGATAATAAAGTGGGAGTTTGTATTCTAAGAGGTTGATAGATACCGTCTGAATAATTATATATTATATCGGCGAAAGAATTGCCGTTCTTACCTTTATTAGGTTTTTCGATTCTTAACTTGTTTAAGTCAAACTGATCGACGTTAATTTTACATGCCATTTTATTTACATATATATTTCCTTAAGTAATTTCAGTTTTTTAGTCTTCTTCATCATCATCACTTTCAACCCTATTTTCTTCATAAAGTTGCTTTACATCCACAATCATTTCCTCAATACGAACAACATCCGTGAAAAATTTAACCTCTTCAACTGTGCTGCCCAAAGAAGCAATAAAGCAGCAATAACTTTACAATATTTCATTCGATAATCTAATGGGTCAACAACACCACCTCCCCCACCCGTATAATGAAAAAAAAGAGCGCTTATTTTTTCTTGATGCATTGTAAGTTTGGGGCAAATATAATGATTTTTAGTGGTGCTATGATGTAAAATTTTAATTTTTTCTTCATCTAAGAACCTAAAATCATCAGCGTTAGGTTTACTGCATTCATTGTTAATAAATTCTTCAATCTGTTTGATAACTTGCAGAAATTTTTCTTGTTTCTCTGCATGAATACCTAAGTGTATACTATAATCTCTTTACCATAGTATATCAAATACTACTCCCGTCGATACTAGGGTGGGAGTTCTTATTCTAAGAGGTCGATAAGTGTTGTAATCGTATTGATATAGCATATTAGCGAAACCTCTACCTTTTTCGAGTTTTAACTTTTTTAGATCGAATTGATCAACATCAATTACCCATGTTCCATCACTCAAAGCCATTTCAACTTACTCATCTAAAGTCTCAAGAACATTTCAATTTTTATGGTACCATTTATACCACTGGAATAAGGAGGCTAGCAGTACAAATGGTACCCAAAAAAATTGAAATTGGCAGAGACTTGGTACTATACAACACACACATGTTTTGATGTATGTGCATGCCCACTGTGTAAATTAAACTTTGTGCAAGATGGTAATGCAAAGCATTATTTTAACGGTCCTATGAATTACCGAAAACACAGCCAATTACGTATACAGAAAACTCGGTACAAATTGCCGAAAACACGCATTTGAATCTATCAATTAAATACATTTTCATTCTGAAGACAAATTTTTAGCTCCTGAATTTTTCTCATAGCCATATCAGAAGTTTTCCATGTCAAATATCGTTAAACACCATCACCATGTTGACTGTTGTCAACTTTTCCAAGATTGATTCAGTTAACAAAAAATGAAAAAAGTTATAGCTACTTTATGTTAAAGTTAATTAGTAGCATTTGAAGTACTTCCTTGAATGAGTTTAAGTCCATACATGCGTGTTTTATGCAAATTATACCATGTTTTCGGTAATTTGTATGTGTAATGGTTGTAAACACATTTTGACCTGCTCTGACAAATGCTGTCACTGTTACAGATGGAGTTGGCTCAGTGGTAAAACCCTGGGCTGCCATAACATTGGTCTTGGGTTCCATCCCCACAGGGGCGACCTGAAAATCTTGTGGTATGATTTTTCAGAGATGATTTATAATCTCCCATCCCTCATGTAGTGGTGCAACAAAGTATGGTATATCACGGTATATTTGGCACAGTTCGGTTCACGGTTCTTTCTTTTTGTGTTCACGATACGTTCCGGATTTTGTCATATTCCAGATTAACTGTCCAATATCAGTTTCGAAACTTAGAGTTGGACTCAAAACAGGAATGGCTGCTCTCAAGCGTGGTCCTCCTTTGATGTTTAAATCGTTTAATTGAAAGCATTATTGCTTTCAGAGTGGAAGAAAAAGATGTTAAAATGTTACAGATAAAATCGCACTGTTTGTCTGTACCGTTGTTACATTGAAGTGACAATAACTCTGGCAACACATCAATCACTCCCTCAAAACAATGTCATGTATTCATAGCCTAGGCATAGGCCTAACTCAATAAATGCCTGTGCTATAAAGGAGAAACAGGTCTCATTACACATTCTAATGGTTACCAGATGATGAGGTACAGGACAAATAAGTTTAAAGATGGCTTTAAAAACTTAAATGCAAATAAATTTCCCTCAATTACAAACTTTATGGTGCTTGATATAAGATCATTTTCTCAAGTAGAATCGGGCGCATTTCGTACAGTAATAAATAAGTGTTGCATAGATGCATATTCTTGTTTTGTTTTCAGGGCCATGTTTTCCTTTTCAGGGTTAATAAATTTTTCCAATGGCAGAATTTATTTCTTTTTTATTATTATTTTTGTTCGGATTTTAGAATAGTCTAGTAAAATATAACGTATCGCAATACATAAATTGCGAGACAAATATTGTGATACATATCATTGTAAAGAGAAGTGTATCATTGCACCCCTACTCTCATGTCAGATATGGGGGTATATAAACAAGATTGGCTGAGGTGTGCAGATTACCTGTGTTTCTATGTCTCATATTATCAGGCACATTAAGATAGCTGTCGGAAATCCAGTCCTAAACAAACAGATCTATTACACACCCTACAGCATTCATACACACACATGCATACAAAGAGGGAGCCGGGGCTGGCAATGAGAGTTATGTATAAAAATATTCTCTCCAAGAAGGATGGCCTGGTTATAACATTCATTAAGGATTGTTGGTGAATTAATCCTTCATTTAAATGGTAACATCAATATACATTTGTAGTCAACAAAATTCTGCTGGGTGTCCAACATGACGAAGAAGAAAACACATGTTGCCTGGGTTAATTATGGTGTACTTTTTTTTCTAGAGAAGCAATGCTTAATATCTGAAATATCACCTTAATCTATTAATTATTGCATGAATAGAAAATAAATTTTTCCAAGCGGTTTGTGTCAAATACTTGACTACAACATTGGCAGTTTGAGTTGGATATTTTCAGATAATTTTCTTAAATCAAGGATAGAATTTAGTGGTTGCCCACTTGCCCATGACAAGTTAATTTCATGCTGGGCAAGCGTATTTCCCCTGGAAGTTGCCCAGGTGGCGAGCACAAGTTGCTGAAATGTTTGATGACACCAGAGTGTAGTTCAATTAATTTAATATACTGCATTTTATTCTAATGTCAGAATGGTTCTCTTATATATTGTAGGCCCACCTAACGACTCCAAATATTTCAAATGACCCAAAATCAAGCATTAAAATAAATAAGAACTGGTTTTACTTTAAAATTTTAACAGAAATTGCAGAGAGAGATTGTGGTGTCTTCTCCGACATCTGCACTGTAATAAACACTTTAGGGTAATGGTTACATCTTAAAAATTGTGATGATTTCAATTCAGAAATAATGTTTAATTTCAGCTACAATGTAGATAATTTAAAAACAGACAATACTGTCGTCATGTTATTCATTTAATTGAATTTATTAAAGTTACAGTAAATTAATGGCATTTATAGTCTTTACATAAACTCTCATATTTTTTCGGAACTTGACAGATATCGATAAATGGCAATTTTTGGACACCATGATTTTTTCAGCCAGTGTTGGCCCTGTTCATAACAAAAACTAAAGCTGATACTTTATTCGAATTTAAAAAAATGAAAAGGAAATAAAATATATACTTGTTTATTTTGTGGGCCATATTTTGCCAATTTTTTAATTTTTAATTTATAGTCATTGATAGAAGAATTCATCGTGTTTATTTTCTTTATTTCTATTTTTTAATATTGAAATGAGTGTTATTATGAGCCGGCCTGGCTCAGTCGGTAGCAAGCTCGACTCTGGATCATGAGGTCGTGAGTTCGAGTCCCGCCGGCCACAGGTTGGTTTCCCATCTTTCGAATGAGACAGTAAAAACTGGAGGTCCCGTGTCACAGTAGGTGTCGGCACGTTAAAGAACCCTCACTGCTCAATGGCCATAAGTGCCAAGCAAAGGCCAAAATTTGAAGCCCTTTACCTGCATTTGGTGACGTTTCCATATGAGTGGAATATTCTTGAGTTTGACATTAAACAACAAACAAACAAGTGTTATTATTTTTACTTTGTGGAAAAGAGACGTAGGGTTGAAAGGGTTAAAGGAAAACTGTTAGAATTTTTCTTCATACTTCATTACTTGTTGAAGATTTTCTGAATACATGTGAATGTCTGAAACTGCCTTGAAGTAAAAATTAAAAATCTTTTCCCCATAAATTTGAGCTGGGCTAGTAGATTTTTAACCTTAGGAGCCTAGTGGCCCCTGGATAAAAATATAAAGCTATACCCCTGTTAAATGTTTCATTTATTTGAAATATATGTATGATTGTATTTTTTTGTACAATAGTACAAAGTATACATGTATTTAAATTTCATATATTTCATTCATATGAGCTTTGATTATCATAGTTTATGTTTTTTTATTTGTTTTTTTTTGTACTTTATTTTTTTTTTTCATACAAAAATGACAATGGCAGTGGTAAGGCCAACATCAACACATTCGTTATTTTATGTTCCCAACCCAAGCTTCTGGAGTGAATTATTTTACTGTGTAAGGGAGATGTGATTTTTCTTAAATTTTCTATTGTTATTACAGTTTCACTGTTGTCTTGAAAGACCACACTCATGAAAGACCACCTACCTTTTGAGACCACAACTCGAAAACCACTTTGTAACTCATTAATCCCTGAAAACAATGGACTCTTCTATAAGACAATGACTTAGGTCAGTCCAAATGTGTCTTTAGGGGTGAATGAATTAAAAATAAAATCAGGCTGAGATATATTTTATGGTTTTGTAGGACTTAATGAAACAAATTATTATTTTTTTTTTACTTTGCAAATCTGGCTGTAGAGTTTAATTTCCTGTGGTTTCTTTTGTAGCTGAAAAAGAAAAAAAGCATTCTAGATGAAGATGAAGGATATGGGGCATCTTTCTTTGGAAACTATCGAAAGAAAGATCTAGAGGAATACAGAAAAGGATATCCGGTAAGTACATGTGCACTAAAAACTAAGTCTAAGAAAGATCTAGAGGCATACAGAAAAGGATATCCGGTAAGTACATATGCACTAAAAACTAAGTCTAAGAAAGATCTAGAGGCATACAGAAAAGGATATCCGGTAAGTACATGTGCACTAAAAACTAAGTCTTTTCATATTCACCTTGTTTTTTGTTGCCTGCAAAGCTGTATGACAGATAAGGATCACGTTCTCTGTCCTTTTGCATAAGCTTCCTCTGTCATACTTTGGCTTTGTGCGAAATAATGAATCTTTTTTTCCTAGATTTTGATTTTTGATTTTTGTTTTACACCACACTCAACAATATTTCACTTACATGGTGGTGGCCGGTTTTTAACTGTGGGGAGAGAACCCTGTTACAATGTACCTGGAAAGAGACCACTGGCCTTCAGCAAAGTAAACGGGTCTGGAACCTGTGCTGATCAGAAGTAAGAGACTTCATGGATCAAAGCGGGATGCTCTAAACACTTATGTACAGAGGTCCCTTTTATTTCTAGAGGATTTTAACAACACTTTTGTACATGTATGTTGCTCTATATTACATGTACAAATGTATTCATGAGATTTCAAATGAATTTGATATTTGTCAACATTAGCCAGTTAATTTTTAAAAAAAAAAATTCAATTTTATTTTCTTTTGAATTAATTATAAATACTCCTATCCTCACAGAAGTAAATATTTGGGAATTTTCTGGCCAGAAATTCGGGAAAATTTTCCATTTTGCCATCGGGAATGGGCCATATACTGCACCTGCACAGATCCAAGCAAAAGCCCTATATACTTTGCTGATAGAATCAATGAGTAAAATACTCTTTACAAAGGGAAATAACCCTTTAGGGATTAGTGTTTGTAGATAATGATATACATAAATGTACATGTAAAGATACATTGAATCACATACATGTAGCTGGAGTTATGTATATTATATACATTTGATCATGTATATACATGTAATAATTTTCATAATTGATATAAAATGATTTTAAATGTAAACAGAAATCAAAATGATTTTTGACATTGGATAGAGGAATACGAAGGTAGAAGTATTTTTAAATATTTCAAAAGTGATATCTAGATCTATTTGTGCATTTGTTTTTAAGGGGAAATATGAAGACACAAGTGCACAAGACAATTGGAGATTTTACAACAATGAAATGAAGTCCTACCCAGATGGTAAGTACATTAAGGTCATCGTGATTAGTTGTTTTACTTTTGGCCTTCTTTTACAATCAGTGGCAAATTTCATGCCAATGGGACACTCTGGAGTAAGATTACTCCATTGTTTAAAACCAAATGCTCTAACCACTCAGTAACAGATCCCATGATCATAAAGTTTTTAAAGGTGGAGGAGAGAACCAACTGTTACAGTAAAACCTCTCAGTACCCTGAAAGATGGACCACAAAATGTACTAAGCATAAACTTTATTTAATCACTGGCAAATTTTCTCACAAAATCATATGCTTAGAACCCAATGGGAACTCACAACCTACGTTTACTGAGATATCTGGAAAAGTAAGATACTCCATTGTTTATAACCTAACAATGCTGCTATTGTTCACCACTCATTAACAGATCCCAATGATTTATAAAAGTTATTAGGTTTTTCAAACATTCAAAAAACATGTGTGTTTGTTAGCGATCGTAGCAACTGTCATGTACACAGTTTGGGCAGTAAAACCTTATAATCTCTCTTTGTTGGATGTAAAGAATTCAGGCCAAATGCAAAGTCTTTCTCTCTCTCTCTCTCTCTATCTTTCTCTCTCAGTGGACCACACAAACGACATCACACAGTCTCGAAGCATAAACTTTACAGGTTTATCTTACATCACTGTTTTAAGTCTGTTTAGATATCATTAAAGGTTGTTAAAGTTGAGGGTAATATTCATTATGTATGTAATGTATGAAATTTAATTTCTTCAAATGGATATATATACATATATATGTCTCTACCAAACCATGGTAATTCGACAGGTTTTTTCAAATATCATACACAGACCTGTTTACTTTGAGATATTTTCTGGAATTGGAGAAAAATGGATGAAGTTTGTAATGCAGGTCAAATTCCTGATTGTTTTTTCCATTTTTATGGCTGAACAGACAAATGAATAGAAACAAGCTACACAGGGGTAGGTTGCTTAAAGGGAGCCTTTTGATATTTCACCATTTTGACAAGTTTTGTTGAAAACAATTATTATTGATTTGCCCAGAATAATATATTAAAGCTTCATTTATGAAAATTTTTTTTTTTTTTTTTTTTTTTATGTTTTTCTGACAATGTTTTATAACGATAGAATTACAGCTATAGGAAGCGGCCAAGTTGTTTTTCAAACACTTATAATAGCTTTGTTGGATGGATAGAAAAGAAAAGATAAGAATCACGATCATATATACCGGTTATTGTGACTTTTTAATCAAAAGTGCATTGTAAAGATAAAGAATTATCTTTACACATGTATATATAAAAAAAAGTATACATATATCTCTCTAGATCTCTCCACTGATTATCAGACTCTCTACAGCTTTCTCAGTTTTTCCTCTCTCTCATTTACAGTTGTAATTATATTGTTTCATCTCACCTTTTCTCAGTTTTGATCACATCTCTCTCATTTGGCAGACTGATACCTCCGGACAAAAAGCAGTTGTCTCATGTAAAAAGGTTTGGATAACTTCACAATCAAAATATGTTCAATCATTCATTTTCTACAAAAAGTACATAATGGATTGTCAGTGATCTTTATCTAAATAGAAAGTTGTTTGTTGTAAGAATTCTATGATTTATTCGATCTGCAGCCACTCTCAATTCTCCCCCATCTCAATTCTTCTCCTCACACATTCACATGGGGTTCACTAATATATTGTACATATATATAATAATATATTGAACCTTTACACACACACAAAACACACACATGATTCACATCGATAGTAAATACTTCAGGTAAATACTGAGGTACTTCAAATCTTTACAATGTTTCCATTATCATTTACAAGAATATTCATGGACGTCCCAGATTTATTTCCAATTCTTATTTTTTTATTTTTAAACAAACTTGAAAGCCTGCTTTACCTCGTCTTTTTTCATCCCATGCCTTGAAAACATAAAACTAAAGTATAGCTTGTGAATATGTTCCAAATGTTTATGAATTTAGAATAGACAGATTGCCACTTGTATATCCTTACATTCGAAATTATTTAAGGCATTTTCAGTATGTAATTCAGAAATTTAAATTCACAGAAATAAAATTTAATTTCTTCATTTCGGGTCAGCTGGATTAAGAATCGGTAATATGTTTTTGATTTTAGTTGTGAGCATCGATCGCTGTTTTGAGTGCATGTCTCTAATACTGTCAAGATGACTCTGAAGTTTGTACAGTTTTTTTGGCGAAATTTGATCCAAATTAATTGGAAAAGTTTTATTCAGTCCAAGATATAGCAAACATATCACAGAAATTTAAATCACTACATCTGTCTACGTATCATGCTCTGTGTGTTCAATTTGTGTAATTGTAATACAAATCCTTATTTTCTTTATAAATGAGTATCGGGAATAGGATGTCACAAACAATGGAGTAGATTGGTGTGACATGCTTAAGGTAAAAAAATTCTGATTGTTTCTATAAACCAAGTCAAGTTGTCAAAGGCTTTTTCTCACATGTCCTGAACAGACATTAAATCGTAAATAAGCCCACAGAGATAATTTTGTCTAAAAACGTATTCTATTTCAATAAGCTACATAAGAAGCGAAATTGAGCCAATTTCTGAGGAACAGAGTGAGTTAATCCCTGTTACAGGTAGTAGGACGGTCCTTAAAACGAATTTTAGGTCCTTAATGATATTTCAACAATTAATACATTTTTTTAATCGTTTACGATTTTAAGTGATATGCACATAAAAGCTTTGATTTCTTTTAATATAGCTCCGCGATTAGTTATTAGAGAGACATTACAGGAATAATCTTGTATAAAAGTACATTTTGAAATTAAATTAAAACTATTTTTCCCTTTATTTTTTGATTTCTGTTTAGACAGTAATTAATGATATAAAGCTTCATTTACGGTATGTTTTATTTAGTGTCTCAAGAAAAAATTAGATAATTTATGTTCAATACACATTTATAGTTCAATGGTATAACTTTTTTATTGATACATTTCAAAGGAGTGCAGTGCATATTTAAATAAGTTGTCTCAGTATTTATTTTTTAGACATACAGGCTAGCTTGTTTGAAGGGGGGTAAATCTTTGAAGAGTAGGATAATGTCTTATCTATTCATCTAAAAATCAATCTATCTATTCTCATCAGGGTTTTGGACTTGACAGTTTACCCTACCACTCTCATTATTGAATTAGCCACGTGTCATTTCATTATAACCTTTTAAAATGATCTTTCCCTTTAGCACATCAAGTTATTAAGATAATATATCCTCTTGCATTTGATGTAGGTAACCCGACATCACGACTTCTGTAAAAGTGTTGCATTTACATGCTTTCGGCATTGTACACTTTTTACAGGGTCTCCAAGCCCTGACAGTTTACAGATTTTTAAGGAACCCTAGCTGGAAGACATTGAAAATAAGATGCTGGTACATTTCCATATAGGACTCGGTGATAAGAAAAAGAAAATAATCACTTATTGAATCATTCAAACAAGTAATGCATGCTATGTACATAAGTTTTCTGTTGATACTAATAGGATGCAATCTCCAAAATTGCACATTTCATGCTGGTCTAATTGTCTTGTTTCAAATGTGTATTATTTTCATGTACATACAAAAGATTTATGAATATGAATATTCATGTATACAGTAAAACCTGTATAGGAAAACCTCACTTGTGGACCCTAATTGAATTTAATTTACTGCTCATTTCACCTTTTCAGCGCCTATATAGATTTTGATTAAGTTTATAGCTTATGGGTATAATGATACATGTTTAGTGAGATCTGCTTTATACATGTTTTGAAAAAAACCCAACAGCACATGGTAATTAGTCATGTTAGTGCTAATCAGTTAGTCATAATGTTTTGATCCTGTTGGGTCCACAAGTGAAAATTAAAAATTTATGTTCAATACACATTTATAAAAATAACGATACATTTCTGCAGTGCTTATTAAATAATTGTCTCATATTTATTTTAACATACGGCTAAGGTTGGGAAATCATAATGTTTATCTATTCTAAAATTAATCTTCTATTTCATCCTTGGCTATTGATTTCCCAACATCAGAAACAGTGTAACATCACGTCTTCTGAAAACAGCGCCCTCTGTCGCGAATCAGGATTTCCCATAGCACTTATGCTTAATACTTTTTTTTGGAACTTTGACAAAAAAAAAGTTGAGCGTGTTTTCCTGGCTTTTCTTGCAAATACGTCACGAAAACAGCGCTGTCGCGAAAGCAGGTCCGATCAAATATATTTTTTCGGTTTTGGAATCAGGATGATAATCTCTTTCAAATAAACCCAACTTGTGTTTAGGGTGAACCATCCCTTCAATTCAGATTGGTTTTAAGCAATTATTAATTAGACTTGTTAATGGGAGTTGATTGTCCCCTGTTTTGCAGGTAAACAAGTGAATTTGTATAATGATTTTTGCATACAAAATGTAAACATTCAATCGCAGAGGTTAAAGAGCACTCTGAGTGAAAAATGAAAATTTCTGTATTTATAGAACTCATCATTCTAAGAACAATATCGAAAACCCGATCAAAATTGGTAGGCGTGTTCCTGAGATATTGACCGCCAAAGTAGGCGATTTTACTTGCTTTCGGAAAACTAATTAAGATTTCATTCCATTTCCAGCAAACTTGTGAGTTACACTGTTACGTCATGGCTTTTTCAATGTGTTGAATTTATGGACGGATGGCTTAGTTATTCTTGATTTAGAGTGTCATGCTTTATTCTGAGTTTCTTTTAAGCTTTATTGTGTTTTATAAGGAAAAAAGAACAACCGCCGTCTGTGATGTATGCTATTTTTAATCCTTAAAACACCCGCTTACTTCACACTTTCCAGTATATTGCCATGTCCTGTAACCGTGCAGGGATTATCAGCGGGTGGTTTTGTAGTCCTAGATAATTTAATGCCTTCCGACTGTGTATAAAGCTACATACGGTTTTTGATGTCTGAATGAATTTCAATGAAGTTGATATTTTATAATTCATGTAAAGCTTGAAATTTATAAATAGGTCAATAAATAAATAAATAAATAAATACTGACTGACCGATGATAGATTAAATGATCATAATAGATATGGGTGACAAAAATTGTTATTTTAGATTGCATATCTACATGTATGCATATCTATTTTGATTTTGTTTTAACTAATGAAATACTATAAATATAATAAGGGTAGTATAAAACATGTGTCTTAGACGAAATGCAAATATGGAATAAAAAGAATAAAAATATCCACTTTCGTGTGTGTTGCTTTGTTTGCAAATAATCGGAGCGAGAAAGTATAATGCAGCTTCCATTTGGGACCCAAGTAAAATTTTTAATTTTCGAGATGATTGGGTGTAGTGTTAGTCTCGTATGTGTTCGGCAAAACACACCTTTGTATATCACACGTAACCGGAAAATGTGATTTTTGTTAGTAAATTGATAATATTGTAAAATACAATTTACATGTATAAATACTGCATTTCAACTTGATTTTTTCATAAAGTAAGACGACTAATATGTTAAATTTAATTTATAAAATGTTAATATTTCTGTATGGTATTTTAAGAGTGACTAAGTTCTTTATATAACTGACACGTAATCTTTAACCAACAGTGAATAACAACATGACCTGGGGGAAAAAAATCATTGTTGTTTATTAGAACCATACATGTACTTTCGTCATATTTTCATTTTCATTACAGTAGATGTTGCTCTCAAATTGTTTGCTCTTCCAAAAGCACAATACGATATTTATGGCAGTTGTCTTTTCAAAATGACATACACAGACTTGCCAACCTTGAAAAATTTTGATGGGGGAGATTTTGTAATCTCATGGGGTAGACTCTAAATTTAAGTAAGAATTAATAGGATAATTAAGATTTTTTCATTGGGGGAGATATGCATTTTTCTTGAAGAAATTACTAAAATTTTACATGAAAAATAGGGAGTCTCCCTATTTATGGGGGAGACTTGGCAAGTATGCATACAATTTACGCCTACTACTACGATATCAGTTTATAAAAGAATTAAAAATAGTAATTCAGTTATTTTGTTTTTACAATTTAATTCCGCAAAGTTTATATTTTAATTATTTGTTCTCCATGGATGACCACCATGCTATTTTACTCAGAGGGGTAAGCATAGATTCATAAATAATGAACAAACTACATGTAGATTTCTTTATGTAGAATATCGTTGCCTAACAAGGAAAATGTTACAACTTAATCTCGTTTTATCGATCAATTAATAATTCCCAAACAAAACGCACGACTGCGACAGTTAAAAACAATTATTCCTACATTATTTGACACAAAGATATATTCACTCAATAAACCAGCAAGTGTGTTAATTGCCGTCCACACCTGAGGCTCCGCTTATACTAAGCCTATAGTGAAGCACGTAATTCATAACCAGAGTCCTTGTTGTGATGTCACATGAAGCTCTGCCCCTTTCTGGCTATTAGAGCCATTCGTAATGGTGAGTTTTGCAATTTCTCGTTAATATATCGAAATGGGTGCACCGATTTTGATCAGGTTTTCGATGTTGTTCTAAGATGAGTTTTATAAATGCAGAAATTTTCATTTTCATTTTTCACTCAGGGTGCTCTTGAATTTTGAGATAGCAGCTGGCAAGTCTGTAATATTTTGATACTTCGGACCAGAAAAATTCTTCAAGATAAGTGAAATTTCGAAATATAAATTTCAAGATGTTTGGAATAAAAGTAGTATAAATATATAGTAAAATAATTCGCACCGGACATTTGACTTTGACATAACCAGAATTTCAACTCATCTGATTTTGAAATAACAAGATTTCACTGTATTTATACTGCTGACAGTAAGGCGGTCATTTTAGCAAGATTTCACTTTATATAAACACTGTTTTCTATACTCATTTTTACAATATACATGTGGAAAGACCCCCATTCCCTCCCCAAACCTCCCACAGATGATCAAAACTGTACTTCATGCATAAGTACATGTATGCAGTGATGAAATATTTGTACTGGTTTGAGTGTACAATGTAACCAATGGCAACTAATATTTCAGGTAATTTCATTGACGATATTAACAAGAGATGTTTTATTTAACCAATGGCATCTAATATTTCAGGTGATTTCATTGACAATATTCACAAGAGATGTATTATGTAACCAATGGCATCTAATATTTCAGGTGATTTCATTGACAATATTCACAAGAGATGTATTATGTAACCAATAGCATCTAATATTTCAGGTGATTTCATTGAAAATATTTACAAGAGATGTATTATGTAAGCAATGGCATCTAATATTTCAGGTGATTTCATTGACGATATTAACAAGAGATGTATTATTTAACCAATGGCATCTAATATTTCAGGTGATTTCATTGAAAATATTTACAAGAGATATATTATGTAACCAATAGCATGGTTATGTATTTCAGGTTAATTCATTGACGATATTAACAAGAGATGTATTATTTAACCAATAGCATTGTCATATATATTTCAGGTTCATTGACAATATTCACAAGAGATGTACTATGTAACTAATAGCATTGTCTTATATATTTCAGGTTCATTGACAATATTCACAAGAAATATATTATGTAACCAATATTATCATTGTATATTTCAGGTGATTTGTATTGTGTCAGACATGTTAACCTCTTATGACCAAAAAGAAGTAGCTTCACACCTCCATATTAAAGAAGTAGCATTGCTCACAGCATTTTTTGTTGTATTTCGGTGACTGTATTTCTTCAAAAATATAATGGTCAAACAGTGTTAGCATTGAACATGTATTGTTCAGATTTTTGGCAAACTTCAAGTTTCATTGGCCAAAATTCAAAATCCTAAATAAAAATAAAAGAAATTTTACATCGTATTTATTTAGTTATTATCATTATTATTACAGGTAAGGGGTCCTTATATGATTTTTTTCTTGTGTGTCATGCATTTTTCAAATTAATCAAGAGCCAGCCTGGCTCAGTCGGTAGCGCGCTCAACTCTTGATCGTGAGATCGTGATTTGAGTTCAGCCGGTGGCAGGTCAGTTTCTTGTCCTTTGGACTAAGACAGTAAAAACTGAGATCCCGTTTCACAGTAGGTGTCGGCATGTTAGAGAACCCTCACTGCTCAGTGGACGTAAATGCAGAGGATAGTCCAAAATTTGAAGCCCTTTACTTCCGAACTTGGGTGATGTCTCCATATGAGTGAAAGATTCTTGAGTGGGACGTTAAACAACAATAAACAAACAAACAATCAAATTAATCAATAACTATATAAAAAAGTAAAAAAAATGTAAAATGCTTGTTTGGTTAAATAGACATGACAAGTACATACATTGTCAGATTAATAACTTGCCAAAAACACTCTGATCTATGCAAAATTCTGCTTAATGTTCAGCTGCATTTAAATTTACATACAATGATTTTATCCATTGCATTAAATATTTTCAAGACCACTTTATCATTGATAACTATTTTTTGTCAGTGATATAAGCAGCAATTAAGTGTTATGAGTTGCATATGCATGTACATGTCAAACCATGTAATACTCATTCTCTCTATCATTTGGGATTAAATTACAATTTTTATTAGTATTAGTTCATATTTTTTAAGTGCAGTTGGTATGAAACATTATTTTTCGATAATATGAGATACAATCTAAGTGATATAAGTGGCTTCATATCATCTGTTCTTCGTCTGACATATCAACACATGGAGAAGTTTACCAAGATTAAATCTAACTACCGGTAAATGATTATCAGATATTAATTGTCCTCCACAGATGATGATTAGAATCTCACAAGAGATAGTATTAATTGCAGGTAACTTTAATTAGGCGTGACAAGTAGTACTTACTAAGCAATTAGCCTGTATACTGCTGCAGGCCTGGGTATTGTCAAAACACTGCACAGGTGTAAAATAAACCCAAGGATTGAGTGTACACAGGCAGCCTAGAAAAGTGTATTCGGAAAATCACTGTGCTTTGTTTAATTAGTAGAGGTGTAAAGAAATTGGAGGTGCAGAAGATTGGTCTAAAAAGTGGCCGATATCGGTAGAGTTAACATGTCTGTTGTGTGACCAACAGCATCGTATGTTTCATGTGATTTGTATTGTGTGACCAATAACATTGAATGTTTCAGGTGATTTGTATTCTGTAACCAATAACATTGTATGTTTCAGGTGATTTGTGATGTGTGACCAATAACATTGTATGTTTCAGGTGATTTGTGATGTGTGACCAATAACATTGTATGTTTCAGGTGATTTGTGATGTGTGACCAATAACATTGTATGTTTCAGGTGATTTGTGATGTGTGACCAATAACATTGTATGTTTCAGGTGATTTGTGTTGTGTGACCAATAACATTGTATGTTTCAGGTGATTTGTATTCTGTAACCAATAACATTGTATGTTTCAGGTGATTTGTGTTGTGTAACCAATAACATCATATATTTCAGGTGATATTTATTGTGTAACCAATAACATCGTATATTTCAGGTGATTTGTATAGTGTCACCAATAACATAATATATTTCAGATGATATGTATTGTGTAACCAATAACATCATATATTTCAGGTGATTTGTATTGTGTAACCAATAACATCGTATATTTCAGGTGATATGTATTGTGTAACCAATAACATAGTATATTTCAGGTGATATGTATTGTGTGATCAATAACATCATATATTTCAGGTGATTTCATTGACAATATTCACAAGAAATGGTTCGGGGATTACAGACGCCTAGAACAACACCATGGCTTTATACAGTGGTAAGTGTTAATTAGATTTAAAAAAATAATTCAATCTAAAGGTTAAAGTTCATGAAACTGATTGTTTTTATGTGAATCTAATTATGTCAGTACTCTGTCAAGCAATTTCCCAATTTTTCATTTGTATGTGTATAGTTTGTCTGTTTTCTTTAAAGTCAACATAATAATACATGAAATATGGTGGAAATTTATAAATATCGGTATTTCACTTTCATGCAGGTTGTTTCCAATACGAGAGTCGGGAATGAATTTCCATGCACAAGAGCTTCAACTTCATGAGGCAGAGGTAAACAGAATTACTTTTTTATTTCACATTTTACCCATTAAAGACACATTTGTACTGCCCTTATTCAATGATTTACAGAAGAGTCCATTGTTTTTCAGGGGTTGATGATCATGAGACTGCATTGCATGCTGTATATAAAGATTTTTCCTAAGATACAATAGAGCCGACCTGGCTCAGTCAGTAGCACGCTTGACTCATGATTGTGAGCTCGTGAGTTCGAGTATAGCCGACGGCAGGTTGGTTTCCTGTCTTTCGGATGAGACAGTAAAAACCGAGATCCCGTGTCACAGTAGGTGTCAGCATGGGGGGTTGTGTGTGGTGGGGGGTGGGGGGGGGGGGGGGGGGAGGGGCGTGGGGTGGGGGGGTGGGGGTTATTGGTGGGGGGGGGGCGGGGGGGTGGGGGGGCGGTAGGTGGGTGGGGCGGGGTGGGGTGCGTGGGGGGGGGGCGGGTGGGGCGTGGGGTGATGTGGTTGGGGGGGTGGAGGGGGGGGGGGGGGGGGGGGGGCGGGGTGGGGGGGGGGGGGCGGGGGGGTGGGGGGGGGGGTGGGGGGTGGGGGGGGGGGGGGGTACTAGGTGGTGTGGTGTTGGGGGGGGGGGGGGGTGGGGGGGGGGGGGGGGGGGGGGGGGAGGGCGGGGGGGAGTGGTGGGGGTGGGTTTGTGTTGTGGTTTGGTGGGCGGTGTTTGGGTGGGGGTCGTTGGGTGTGGGGGATGGGGGGGGGGGTGGGGGTGGGGGTAGTGGGGCGTTGGGTTGGGTTTGGGTGGGGCGGTGGTGGGGCTCGGGCGTGCGGGGTTGATGGCTGGGGGGGTGGTGTAGGGGGGAGGTGGTGGAGTAGTGTGGTAGGTGTTGATTCTTGTGGGTGGGGGGTTGGGGGGGGGGTGGGTAGGGGTTGGGGAGGGGGGGGGGGGGGGCGTGGTGTTGTTGTGTGTGGTGCTTTGGTGGGGGGGGTGTGTGGTGGGGGAGGGGGGGGGGGGGTTTGGGGGGGGTAGGGGGGGGGTGGGGTTTGAGGTGGGGGGGGGGGGGGGGGGGTGTTTGGGCGGGGGGGGGGGGGGGGGGGGGGGGGCGGGGGGGGGAGGGAGGGAGCCGCTTGGAGGGGGTGGGGGGGGGGGGGGGGGGGGGCGGGGGGGGGGGGGGGGAGGGGGGGGGGGGGGGGGGGTGTGGTGTGGGGGGGGGGGGGGGTGTGGGGGGGGGGGGGGTGGGGGGGGGAGGGGGCGGGGGGAGGGGGGGGGTGGGGGGGGTGGGGGGGTGGGGGGGGTGGGGGGGGGGGGTGGGGGGGTAGGGCGGGGGGGGGGGGTGGGGGGGGGGATGGGCGGGTGGGAGGTGGGGGCGGGGGGGGGGTTTGGTTGGGTTGGGTTTGTGGGGGGGGGGGGGTTGGGTGGGGGGGGGGGAGGTGGTGGTGAGGTTGTCGGGTGTGGGTGTGGTGGGGAGGGCGGGTTGAGGTGAGTGGGGTCGTGTGATGTGGTGGTGGGGGG